>CM062297.1:21001027-21463130 GCA_031216915.1 Pictodentalium vernedei
GTAATTCGTCCCTGTGAATAACATGGCATGGGTGCCGTGCCCGTGCGGGGTGACCTTGACCTTGAAATTGATGACCTTGACCTTTCATTTCGAAAACGGCTGGGCCGATCGGGCTAAAATTTCATATGTGCGGGTATATTGACCCATCGATCATTTTGACTTTATTGGGGTGCCCGTGTGGGGTGATCTTGACCTTGAAATTGGTGACCTTGACCTTTCATTTCGAAAACGGCTGGGCCGATCGGGCTACAATTTCATATGTGCGGGTATATTGACCCATCGATCATTTTGAATTTATCAGGGTGTCCGTTCAGGGTGACCTTGACCTTGAAATTGGTGACCTTGTCCTTTTATTTCGAAAACGGCTGGGCCGACCGGGCTAAAATTTCATATGTGTGGGTAAATTGACCCATCGATCATTTTGACTTCATCGCGGTGCCCGTGCGGGGTGACATTGACCTTGAATTGGTGACCTTGACCTTTTATTTCGAAACCGGCTGAGCCGATCATATCTGAGGGTATATTGATGTAACCATCTTCTCCCATGCAACACCGGGTATTCACCCGCTAGTATTATATATGTATTTTACTATTCAAAGAAAGGAAGCGATATTTGATAAAAGTGAGATATATGAAGAAATATATTCAGATTTTCATCAAAAAGACTGTTGATGCATTGCACTGTGACATCTGGTGAATGATTTCGGCTATAGTTGGGTGTCTGACAAGCACACATTCCTCGCACTGAACTGTAGAAGACATGGCCGGTCAGTCAGAGAATTTACCACATTCAGTCCAATACCTCAATATATTGTAAATCCTCCTCGGTTCGCGAGACAAGCGCGGATCCGACGTAGCATACTCCTCACCAAACGTCCAATATCAGCTTGACTAATGTTATTCCATTCTTTCTGCAATGCAGCGGCGAGTTCCTGGACATTGGTAGGAAGGTGTTGGACTTGCCAAGCATATCCCAGACGTGCTCGGTTGGTGAAAGGTCTAGACCTAGTGCTGGTCAATGCAGTGTAGTAATGTTCTGCCCCTGAAGGACCTCTGTAGCGACACGGGCTTGGCACTTTATCCAGGTTGCCTATATGGGGGCACAATGACCCCGTATGCAAGGGCGTACCGCACGTGGATGGTGCGCATGTCTTCAACTGCTATAACCCTGCTTGATTGGAGCGTGAACAGAGTTAGAATGTCGAGGAGCTGACAGTTGCTCGTCGATTCCCGGTGGTTCTCTCCGGATACTCCGGTTTCCTCCACCCGTAAAACTATCACAGTCACGATTAGCCACTGTGCATAAGTATGTGTCCTTAAAAACAAATAAATAAATAAATAAATAAATAAATAAATAAATAAATAAATAAATAAATAAATAAATAGCGACACGGTGTTAAGGTGATAGCTGAAAGTTGCGATTTTGTCGTTTAAACCCTTTACCCAACGTAACGGGAAAAACCGGCCAGCGCTACTCTCAAAAATCGCCAATTAATTTTCAATATTTTTTCATTTTTTGTCTCAAAAACATAGGTTATGACTCCTCGTTGGAACGAGCTCGTTCCAACGAGGGGTCGTAACCTATGTTTTTGAGACAAAAAATGAAAAAAAACTAGTTATTCAAGAATTTTTTTGCCAAGTGTCGTCTGCTTTTCATGTTACGTAAAGGGTTAAAAGTGTAAATATTTTCGATAATATTTTCTGCCTGGGTTAAATGTAAAGCGTAAAAATAGATATGTGACGGACCCCGAAAACAGGTTTGTCAAACTGACGTTAATTGAAGTATGAAATTTAATGTCCATTATGGCTCACGTGTTAAAAGTCACATGGGCTATCTGATAACAGATCAATAGTAAGAGATACAATGTTCTCTTCTGTATCGTTATCTGGGTAATTAAGGCCAGTTAAATTTTAATCGATGGAAACCAGTGCATTACATATGTTTTGGACACACACCCATATTACGCATCTATTCTGTCTCCGAAATGTCAAAAGTTTTTATCTCAAACAAAATTCACATTTATATCTCTATCCATATCGAATTACAAAGCACTCGTTAAATCAGAATATGTTTAAACTTTCAGTTCCGATTGTATAAAGAGTGAAGCAGAATTCTGAGAGGCAGTTGGCCTGAGGGCACTTAGAGAAGGTCCGAATTTAGCCTTGGCCGTCGAGGGTCATAGGCACTGAGATTGAAAGTCCGCGTATTGTCGTAACCCCTGTGAGGGTTGTAAGGAACCGATTGTAGTTTGTTAACGGTTGCGAACCGTAGTGGCACAGTTGCCAAAGAAGTGAAAGCTGTAAAGTTGAGGTCTAGAAACCGTATTAAGAGCTTGGGTAAGCGCCTGAATAGCTCGCGAGATAAGATAGTTTTAGGCGGTGCGAGAATTGATGATGTTGAGAACACTTTGCAGAATATTAATATGTAAGCTTTGTTGAGTATATATCTGAAGGCGAAGAATAACTTAACCCCGTGAGAGCCAGGCAAGGCGCAAAATGACCGTGAACTATGGAAGACGCCGATTCACGATTGAATTCTGATTGAACTGTGAGAACGCTGATAGAGTCACACAAGCAGAACATTATATGTGACTGACGGTGAAGTTAACCCTGCGAGGAGGAAGCAACGAGAAGCGAATAGACACTTTGTATTTATCACAAACCATGAGAAGATGAAGTGAGGTTGATCCAGCGGACACAGCTAGCTGTGGAAGACGTCGAGGGCACTAAAGAATAAACTTTTATCCGCGTAATTAGTGTATTCTTATGGATAATTTTGTGAGTAATTTGTTTGATATTATATTTCTTCGCGCAGGTAAATAAATAATCTTTTCAGTGAATTATCGTTGATCACCCTTTGGCGGTGTAACCACAGGCACATGCAGGCATCCTAAGAGTCCCAAGCGGATAGGGCATTGATAAGGTGGCAAGGTTTACGTTTGAAATGGGGTTCAGACGACAGTCACTGTCTGTCGGCTGAACACTGATAAGAACATAAATTTTCCTCCATTACTTCGAATATTAATTTAACCTCGTAATCCTGCGACACATGGGCCCTGTGTGGTCTTGGATTGTCATATCGGAAAATGAATCGACGGCCATGACGTCGCGAAAATGGCACCACATGAGCTGCTAACATGTTACGGTAGTCTTTCCCTGTGACACGCCCTTGGACGGCATGCAATGCCGTTCTGCCTGTCAAGGTTATGTCTTCCCACACCATAACTTATCCACCACCAAAACGATCGTGCTGCCTAACGGTTACGTCAATGGTATCGTTCATTCCACCGCCGCCGCCACATTCTGGTTCGCCTGTCGTGGAAGGCGATTGTGAACCACGACTCATCGGAAAATATGACGTTGCTCCACCGACAATTGCCCCAGCGCTGTCGTACTCCACACCAGTTGCGCCTTGCTGCGATGTGACGTTCAGTCAAACATGGAATTATTCGAGGTCATCGAGCGTGCAACTTCCAGCTGTGTAGGCGATTTCGGATAGTCTGACTTCTGACTCGCACATCTATCGCTCGGTGCAACTGCTGTCCAATTTCTGAGGCACTTTGATGGCGGTTACGTAATCCTGTGGTTCGGATGAAACTACCCTGGTTAGCAGTTGTCGCCCTTGGACGACCTGACCGACGTCTATCATCAACATTGCCTGTCTGGGGTAGCTTAACCACAGCGTGCTATTCACTGGTTGAGTAACTTTGAGAATTTGAACCATACTGCAGTCTTTCTGTTGCTAGCTTCCAACATGCCAACGGCACGTAAACGTTCGCCACGTGTCAGTCTTCGCATATCTCGAAAGTTACGCGTGTTTCGACCAGAAACTGTTGATGAACGGGTTTACATGTATACCAAGAAATGAACGAGGAGACCTCCGAAAAAGCCCGTCAAGTACAAATCAAAATTTCAAAACGTACCCCACAGGCAGTAACACGTCGATCGTACGAAAAACCCGCACGAAGTTTTCGTAGGCCGGTGACAGTCATGCTACACACTAAACCTGGTAACATATTAATGTGTCCAATCACGCGTATCGAATACCAATTTTCAAAAATATCAACACTACTTTCGATATCCCCTATTTTTTTAATAGTATACAGTACGTGGAGAGTGGATTGTAACTAAATCACCCGCTGAGTGGAGTTATCACCCAAGCTATAACTTTCAAATTTTGTACATATCGACAAAAATTACAAGCAATGTTTCAGCCAATGGACCTTCGGGTTTAACCCGGAGGTCCATTGGCTGAAACTTTGCTGGTGCTGGTTATGCTTTGCAACAAATATGCAATTATTCCTCGGGTGGAATATCCACTCTGGGGGTGAATTAGTGATAATACGCTCTCCACGTACTGTATATATAATATATTAAATTCTGCTAATACGACGAGCGCCTGTGATATAAGTAAGTACCAAATTCCCGGAAATAAGCAAACAAAATTGTAAGTTTTTCAATAGACAGTAATGAATATGAGTTGAACCTCTTGTAAGTTTTTCAATAGACAGTAATGAATATGAGTTGAACCTCTTCTGAATCTCAAGGATGAATGTTAAATAAAGGCTATATTCTCAACGACAGACAACTTCATTACGTCCGGGCTGTCTAATTTCAGGTTACAGATCGAATACAGTGGAATATACCCGATTGTAGATTCCTTATCTAGGGAGTGTATTATTATCCCTGCAGGGTGAGGGTGTGAGATGGGGAAATCTGACCCGAGGACAAGATATCTGGGCCAGACACGAGGCTTGCCGAGGGTCTGGACCAAATATCTTGTCCCAATGGTGAGATTCCCTCATCTCAGACACGCCCCATCAGGAACACCAAGATCCCGCTAACTCTTGTGTTCTTTAACCCCTTGACAACCGCTGTAACCCTGCTTGAGTGGAGCTTGAACAGAGTTAGAATGTTGAGGAGCTAACAGTTGTTCGTCGATGCTCGGCTGTTCTCTTCGGGTATTCCGACTTCCTCCACCCGTAAAACTGTCACGGTCACAATTAACCATTGTGCATAAATGTGACCTTAAACACCAATAAATAAATAAATAAAATAAATAATTAAATAAATAAATAAATAAATAAGGGTTACATTGATGATAACAATAATCTATTACACAATCAGAATCAAGACGACTTTGTGTTTTGTACAAAACATCTCCCAATATTAGTTGACGGTACATTGTCTCTCAGTACAAAGATCAAAGACATAAAATATCTGTCAAAGTTAATGTAATGAGCCTACAATATAGAACAATTATTTATTCATTGGTGCTTATAAGGTCACATATTTCAGCATAATTGTTAACCGTGACCGCAACATGGATATATAAGTCATGTGAATCGTTTATACACATGTTGCCCATTTTAGCGGACTTCCGCCCCAGACATTATGACAGGATTCTATTTTACCAGTAAAACAGAAGTGATTTACCACAGCCAATAAGTTCCGTTTACATCCCACCCATGGTTACCACGGGAAACAGTTGAAAAGTTTATTAATCTCACTGGTCCAAATTTTATAAGTTTAACCGTCGCATTCGCTAAGTTTTGGCCTACATTTTGGCGTAAAGTAATACTTCATTTCATTCCCTCTTATCTCACACCCGATCTCATTAAAATCCGCCCTCCACCCCCCCCCCCCCCCCAACCCACCCACCACGGTCTAACACGTTGCAAGTTGCAAGATTCGCAATCCGGAATGTGTTCTCCCGCGATTTCGCCTTCTTTCTCTTGCTTCCTTGCGTATTAATAATTATTTCCCAGGCGCAAAGGAGAAATAGACTTAAGGTCCTACAAAATGTATGCGTCCTGGCTTCAAACTGATGGACGCTGTCGTAATTTGTTTTGGGAATTTTTACACAACGTTTGTGCTCTCGGGAAAAACGCGACGGACATGAAACTTGGGCGTAAATTTATCCATAAAATAAGGCAGATTGCCTTTTCAAGGATGGGTAAGGAATCGTGAGTGGTGATCGATATCGGAGTTTAACTTTGCTGGGCGAGGAATATGGGGCCTCTGGGGCCATTTTCCGCCTTTACCCCACACGTCTCTGGAAACTGAAGCATTATGTGCGCTAATCCTTTCATGTTTATGATGAACTTTAATAATTTTTCAATGCTGAAAGTTTTCAGTATATTTAGAGTAAACGGAATGAAGGTATAGGTGTGTTGTTCAGCGTACACATGTCCTAGGTGCTCCAAGACAACAATGGTTGTACCTTGCCAGCAGTGGTGACACCAGGAGTTTCCCGGTAAAGGGACTTGTGCTACCCGACAAGAGAGGGAGGCAAGGATATTCTCCGATAATCCCACAAGAAAGGAAACTGTTTCCTTGACGGGGGTTGTGGGATACACATACCACTCCCGGTGCCACCACTGCTTGTCGGATCATGTATGGGAAATACATTTGGTGAGAGAAAGGAGTTCGATGGGCTATATCCAATGTGCAACCACCCAACCTTGGTTCGTCCTACTATAGAAAAAGTATATTTGGCGCTCGGGGAGGGGTACGTTCTCTCTTTGCTTCTTTCTCAGTTTGACCGATTGAGTTTTGCTGGACAGAATACGTTATTGTCCAGAATATTCCAGAATATTTTAACCCTTTACCTAACGCAAACGATATCAAAATATAACATTTTAAAAATTATGTTTTCTAATTTTTCTACAAATGTCAACAAAGCCATATCATGTGACCCCTCAATGGAACGAGCTCAAGAGCTCGTTCCAATGAGGGGTCACATCATATGGTTTTGTTGAAATATGTTGAAAAAAATTTTTTTTTAAATTGCTGAATTTGCATGTTACGCGGGTTGATGCTTCCGATACGTTAGGTAAAGAGTTAAGAATTCAAGTGACCAAGTAAATCTACGGAACTTATACACTTAATAAGCTACAATGACCTGAAAATAATTAACACGACGTATGTAAGCCTAGGCAGTTGCCTTGTCTGGTAAACTAAATATTCACTGGTGCTTGGTTATCTGAAAGATCTTTGATGTTTAAAAACGTCATTTTGCCGACCCAAAATGAAGTATATCACCCCCCCCCCCCCCTCCCCGCACAAAATCCACTACAAAACTCCGCTTGATAGAAGACACCTATATGGCATCTACATGCTAGGACGACCCATTTAAAACTCTTCAGCTTTTTTAACAGTGATTTTACTTTCTTTAAGATGAAAATGGGTCTGGCGAACAGGCTGAGACTATATAAAGCCCCCCCCCCCCCCCCATCCACCCCCTCCACACACCCACCTCCCAAAAATATGCCAAAAAAGCATTGAAATTGTGCATGTTGCATTTAAGGAGTGAAGAATACATAACTGAAAAATATTATTCCAAGTTGTTGATAACTAGATTGGGTCATACAATGATGCATAAATGTAACAAAACTAAATCTGACTAATAAATGAGGAGTTTCGGCTATCAGACATGCAATATGTGGGTTTATCGTCTTATCTCTACCACCTAGATGCATTAACTGATATAGACGCTATATATATTCAGCAGAAGCGGCCCACCCATTGAGGCTGTCTGGGGTAGGTTCAGGGCCCCCCAGTCTGAGCCCCCCCCCTCCACCCGCCCCTCACAGGTGGTAAAACGGAAAAATAATTGAGGGAAGAAGAATAAGAATATTTTACATAGTGCAAGCAACTACCTGCATTTTTTCAGATTTTCTTGGGAGACAGCTTAACATAAGCTTATAGCTTACTGCTGAATCCCACCCGTACAACTTGTACATCAACTATGTTGAACTACCTTTATGCATACACCTGTATTACAAGTCTCCATGAACATTATGTAATTATCATTTACCTGTATGTATTATATTATAATTCATGAATAAATATTGTTTAAACGAAGAAGAAGAAGAAGAAGAAGAAGAAGAAGAAGAAGAAAAGAAGAAGACGGCGGTCAGATATGGGACCATTTGTATATGGGTATCATCGTTTGAACACCAATACTGACATTTTCAGTCCGATGCCGATGTGATTCGCAATAGCAGATTCAATTTCGTACGTAACCGCATACCTGTGCCGGTGTCAATGCGTTCCTATATTAATTTTATCCCCAACAAACGCATCCGATAGAAATAAAGCATCGGACCCTATGACCCTAGATTCGTTGCTGCGACCGCAAATATGTGTTCCTAAGCTTCACTTGCAAGCCATGCGGCACGTGCTGAATCTTGTATAGAAAAGAACTTTATTGCAATAAATCACCTACACTGGGACAGGTTGCATGTATAATAATACAAAGATAATGAATTATAAGAACACTTAATAATTATCATCAGTGTTGGCCTAAACCTTTTTGTCCAAGTTTTGAATTTGAAGCAAAAAAAGCCCTCAGATTTGCTTTCAAAAGAACGTTGAATTTTTAGAATTTTCTCGGGTCATTGGCAGAGGTTCAATTCTCAAATAAGAAGGCTTGGACAATATTCATGGGACACGGGGAGACATGCCATATGTGTGTCTTGGGGCCCGAAGAGCCGACCGGCGGTGAGCCTCAGTGAAGGTGTCCCCCTCCTTAGAGTGAGTTTCTGGGGGCCCTCTGCCTGGAAAATTTTGAAAAATGTAGTTCTCTCTGGTTCTCTGACAGTTTTCTGGGATAACATTTGCTTCCAGCTGGAGGTAATTTTCTGTACCAGGAAGACAGGGAAATAGCGGTGTTGACAGACATGCTAATGCATGTATTGTTCTCACCTTTCCCTCTCTTTGAAGTCGTAAAAAACGAAGTTCAAGTCAGCAGACCCACTTCAAGTAAACAACGACGACGATCCTCTTTTAGGAACATTCAAAGCTTTGATGTTCTGAACTTTTGAACCGTCAGTGTAATAATCAAGACCGGTCTTCAGTTGCGAACTTCGCAAGTTCGCAACTGCCGACCGGTCTTGATTATTACACTGACGGTTCAAAAGTTCAGAACATCAAAGCTTTGAATGTACCTACATGACAAATGTTTCTAATGGCTTCTTGGGGTTTGACGTCGACGTTCTTGACCTTTTACCTTTAGAAACAATAGTTTTTTCGTCATTTTTTTTTCATTTATTACACGTCTAAAACGGGGTTAAATTTATCGATTCTTCGACAACGAAAAATACTAATCGATTTCGACGAGACCTTTTAACAATCGATTAATCGGTTAATCGTGACAGCCCTACTTCGTATACACCCCATAGCGCTACCACTACCCCAGACCTCAACCAATAGAAGATGGACAACCCCCTCCTATCACCCCAGGCCTGTGGGCTTAGGATATGCCTTCGCCATATATGTGGCCCCTTGCTTAAGTATGTCCGGGGGCCCCAGACAGTCTCAGGCGCGTAGCCAGAAAAAACATTTCGGGGGGGGGGGGGATCGATAACGGGGGGGGGGGGGAGCATAACCATCAGATGCCAAAGTGGGTCTTGAAAATTTCAAAATTTAAGTCTCAAATGGTGCATTCTGGTGGGCTTTGGGGTGAAAATTGTCTTCTTTTTCACGGTAGCAAAACTTGATGTTTTTTACCATGATATTGCGAATTTTTAAAGATGCATTCAAAAAAAATAATAATTCAAGCCACTTTTTCAACGCACAGCAAATGAGCCTGTGGGGAGGGGGGGGGGGGGTATAATATCTGGACGATTCGTCACAAGACCAGGACGATTCCTACATGAAGGTTGCCACATCATGCACACGTTTTATTTTTACATTTGGATTATATATATTATTATTAAGGTATTATTTTTGTTAATGTAATAATTTTATACTGACAATGTATCTGTTTCATATATATTAATTATATTTCGATTTTTATTTATATGTTTTATTGTAAATATTAGTAATATTGTATTGTATTTTGAATTATAAACTGACAGCTTGTTCTTAACCCTTAAGTCCTCAGATTAATTTTAAAGTATTTATGGCCTTTTTCTGCTTACATAGTTATTGATGACTTGGCAGTGGTTCTACATCACTGCTGGCTGCCTATACAGGCAGCCAGCAGTGATGTAGAACCACTGCCAGGGAAAATTCAGTCTACACACAAGAGTAATAAAAAAGATTACACAAGGGAGCACCTGCTTCAATGCAATATAAAAGTGGCGGTTTGGGGCTATACGGGGGCTTAAGGGTTAATGTGGCGGTGTTATTGTAAACTTGCTCCCTCTCAATCTTTGTTTGTTTCTCCTCTGTTTCTGTCTGTCTCTCTGTCTTTCTGTGTGTGTGTGTGATTCTCTCTCTCTCTCTCTCTCTCTCTCTCTCTCTCTCTCTCTCTCTCTCTTGTTCTTTTCATTGAAACAACTACTGGCGGAAAACATTTGGGGGCACAGCTAGATTTTGTCTCCCTCCCCCCTTCTGTGGCTACGCCATTGGACAGTCTTGGACCACCACTGCGATTCAGCCTAAGCTCGGTCTTTCAGCTTTCTGTCGAACCCATTCTTTCCTCGGAAACTGTTCGTTATGTTTGTCACTTTGTATACTGCTGTATCGTGACCTGTAATTTCTTTTTTTTTTCCATTGTGAAATCTATTTTATGTATTGTATACATGTAATAACATAATTTTCAAATAAATATTGTTTAAACTAAACATCCTTGGTAAATTGTACGTTTGAGTAGTAGCTGACTGCGTTTTTTCTTTGTGATTTGGCAAGATAACGACTTTCAAACAGGTGGCAACCACGGATAATATTCCCTGCGTCAGTGGGAATAATCACCAGGTATCAGCTGAGAAGTTAACACTTCAGTTAATTTAAGCACCCTTCCCCACCACCACCACCACACACACACACACACCTCCACCCTACCACCCACGCACTACTTTAAGAAGTGGTCAGCCGCTCTGAGCACTCAACTATTTCTGAGAACCTGTTCCACAGGTTAGTGAAGTAGTTGGACAGGGTAACAGCTGGAAGGTCCTGGTTAGGACGAGTTCCCACCACATCCCTCGAGAAAAGTTGCAAAATTCAGTGCTGAAACAGTGAATGTTAGGCATCGTGTAGCCCTATATTGAAAACAGTTTTGCGCTCTGTTTTATGAAAGTTGCATTGGGCCAATATTGGGCGGGGCGTTTTAGTGGACCAAGTACCCCCCCCCCCCCCCCCCATCGTCCCTTCCTCCTCATCCCACATACACACACGTTTCGTCGTGCACACCCCTCTCGAAATGAAAAATGTGGCAGTGCTTCTGTTTCTTATTTCTCCAAGTCTTAGGTCTGCTCCATTTTAGGCCGTTGATGTTTTATTTCTGATCATGAAGGTATGTATGCACAGATGTGGATTCTAATTCACTAACCACAGTAAATCCTTTGCACTCGTTGTTTTGTTGTTTTTTTATCTAATTCTTTGTGACTGGTAAGATTAAATATAGAAACACGTCATAGTAATAACGGTTTTAAATACGACCACGTGTAGTTTGGCGCATGTGCTTTCAATGCTAGCTACGGGGCGTTTTCTCCATTCAGACAAACGAGATCGGTTGAGCAAGTCGATCATAAATGTGAAATTGTCTGTCGTCTTCATCAGCGCACGAAAAATACATTTACAGTTCATCTGTTATTTCAAAAGTACGAATTTCATCATAAATTATATAAACAAAGTTTATCTCATCATAAAAACCAATAGAAAAACATGGCATCAAGAGGAAATACGTGTTCAAGTAATGCTGGAGAGGGAAGTGGTGTTTCACGCGGGAAAAATATGGCGTCTGGAGGAAATACATGTCCAAGTAATGCTGGAGAGGGAAGTGGAGTTTCAAACGGAAGGCGATGTGGACAACACAACAAACATGTCGTCTGGTTTTGTAAATGTCATGATGTTGTATGTTGTGATGAATGCCTGAAAAAAGATCATCGCAAATGTGGTAAAAATGTTGTTACAATAACAGAAATACATCGTCCATTTGAAAAATTAATTGAACGTTTAGAACAAATACGTTTAACTGTAAATCAGGAAAAGAAGAATTTAACACGGTTCAAAAATAATATCATGGACTACGTAAATCTTGGAAGAATAAAAATCCAAAGTTGTTACGAAGATCTTCGAAAACAAATTGATGTGGCTGAAAAAAAAAGTTTGGAAGAATTGGAATATGTTTCATCTCATGAACTTTCCAAAATTTGTGATTGTTCCCAAGAATTTGACACATTGGATGAAAAAATTAAAGATTTAGAATTAAAAGTTACCAAATTTAATGAAGATATTTTCTCTAATGTCGGATCATCTCGTCCATCAATGTCATCAGATAAAAATAGAGTTTCAGACGCTGATAAATTTACAGCAAATTGCCAGGAAAATTTCACAATATTAGAAAAACAATTAAAACTGTTGGGTGAGTTTGATGATAAACTAAATGATGATTTTATTGTGATAAATTATGACAATATTACAAATGTTTATAATGATATTGTAAAGGTTTTATCCATGACAGATTGTACAGATAAACATTTTGTGAAATCTGAACAGTTCAGTTGTAAGGAGGGTGACATCTGTAGTATTATTAATATAAAACCTTATATAGACGGACAGATGGTGATAGTAACACAAAACCCAAATAAATTACATAAAATAAACAATAATGGTGATATTATCACATCAGTTGAGTTACCAAGTAATCCATGGGATCTGTGTACATGTATGTATAATGATTTATTAGCTACAACTCTTCCTGGTGATAAACAAATAAATATCTATAATTTAAATAATTTAACACAAAAATCACAGATAAAATTATTAAATTTTTGTTATGGAATTTGTAGAGTTAATGATAGATTCTGTATCTCTTGTTGTGGTGGTGATAATGTTGTTAGAATTGTGTCAGATAAAGGTGTTATAATCCATGAATCTGATAAAATATTCAATGATCCAGATTATGTAACAAGTTCATCATGTGGTAAGCGTATATTTATATCAGATTGTGGTAATGATAGAATTGTGACATTAAGTGATGATTTACAATGTCAGTTGTTAGTTATACAACATACAGAGTTACTATGTCCCCGTGGATTATGTATTAATAGTCACGGTGGATTATATGTATGTAGTGTAGGTAACAACTGTATTGTAGAATTCAGTAAGGATGGTAAGTATATATCAACCATTATAAATAATAAACAGGGAATAATTCAACCCTGGAATATAAGTTATAATAAATATAATAAATCTCTAGCTATAGTATCCTACTCAGATAAAATAAATATCTACAAATTATAATAATATACAACTATTTAAACATTGTCATTTCTCATTGTCATATAATTTTAAATTCAAACATTTCTATTACATAATACATCATACAATAGTTTAATACAGTATGAGTGGATGGATTACTATAACACTCAATGAGTGGATTTTCCACTCAGATAACATGAATTCTCTCAGAAAAACAAAACTAAAGTTACACAAGTTTCAACTTAAAACAGTTTCTTTGTCATGTTTTTGTTTAACAGATTTTATTTAAATTATGATTGGGTGGAATTCCACTCTGTAGGTGTTTTATAGTAAACCTTCCACCATGTACTATACATTATAAATGACTATAACACAGATTACATCACACAGAATCACACCTTTATCTAATGAAATGGTTGTACATGTAATCCCCACATGTAATATTCATAAAAATATGTCATTCAATTATTTCTTACAATTTTTTCCTTAAAAATATTGCTCATGACTCCTCATTGGAACGAGCTCGCTGAGCTCGTTCCAATGAGGTGTCATGAGCAATATTTTGAGGGCTCATAAGCTGTATTTTGTTGGCCAAAAAATGGAAAATTTTTAGTTACCACAGAATTTTTGGGGCATTAGTCATTATTTTACAAGTGTCGTCTGCTATTTCTAAAAATCTCTCAAATTTTTTACCAGAACTATTTTTTTGTAATTTATTGTGGAGTAATTGTATTTATAAATGAAGTGACAGTAAACTATGTTCAATAAAGGCGTGGTTAGGTCTAGCTGTTAACTTACTGATAAAAAACAAATTATATCGTCTCACAATACAATTTCATATTCAATCATGATGAATTTAATTAAGATTCTTTCTATTCACAAAAATAGGTTTTTCAAATTTTATCATTTTTTACAATTTTTGCTTCAAAAACATACAATGTAGCTTACATGAACATGTTTAACACCTCAGTGGAAGGAGTTCTACCTCATGGAGCTCCTTCCAATGAGTGGTCATAAGCCATATTTTTGGGAGGTAAAAAATAAAAATGTGTAATTAACAAAGACATTTTGTGGAAGTGTCTCCTGCTTTTTATGTTTAGGTAAAAAATTGAAATATTATTTTATTATGAATTAATGAAAATAAATATTTTGTTATAATTTATTGGAGAATGGCTGTAATTTTTATTTATAAATTTAGTGGTTTAAAATATTATTAAGTTAAGGTATGGTCAAGATAGGTGTTACAGATAAAAACAGAAAACATTGGCTCCCAACACAATTCATAAAGTAAAAATGAAATTGGTTTGGTTCAGTTTTATATAAGCAATAAAAGGGAGCACGGTGGCTCAGTTGGTAGAGGTGCTGGCTGCAAGCCGAGAGGTCCTCGGTTCGAATCCCACCTGCGGCAACCGCGTTGTGTCCTTGGGCAAGACACTTCATCTCCATTGCCCGCGTGGGGGCACGATGACGCCGTGTACTAAGGCGTACTGCACGTCGATGGTGCGCATGTCTTCAACCAATCTAACCCTGCCTGTGTTGCAGTGCGGAGTTTCGATGTTGGGGAGCTGACAGCTGCTCATCGTTGCTCGGTGGTTCTCTCCGGGTACTCCGGCTTCCTCCACCCGTAAAACTGTCACGGTCATGATTAGCCATTGTGCATAAATATGTGACCTTAAACACCAATAAATAAATAAATAAATAAGCAATAAAAAAATGAGATTTGATCAGTCGGAACTTTTTTGTTTGTTTTAATATTATTTTCTCTACACGTTTGATAAATCATCATTCAAACTTTATTATTTTCTCATTTATTGCCTCATAAAACATACATGTAGCTTATGACCCCTCATTGGAACAAGCTAGTTCCAATGATTGATTATGAGGGTCATAAGATATGTTTTTGATGTGAAAAAATGAAAAATTTACGAGCTGACTTACTAAAATTTATTATCAGATGATGCCTGCTGTTCAGTTCAGGTTTAGGATAACGGTACAAACCCTAAAAAATCCTCCCTACACAAAAAATATTATTTGATGAAATCAGAATATTTGTATATAAAGTGTTTACAATGACATTTTGTAAATCTTTGCAAAGAAAATTCAAAATGAAAAATGAAAATTTTTTAAAAAACTTTGTTTATACAATGGAACCTTGTTAATTGAATAGCCACCTTGTGAATGAAAATTAATCAATTAACAGGGATTGTGATTGTACATGTATAAATGGGAAGTCTGTGATTCCATCCATTCCATTGAGATAGAAATTCCAGCTTTGTTTGAATTTTATTTAATTTATCAGAAAGTCCAAAACTTGATACATGTAGTGTGATATTTGTTGTAATTAACACTGTAGTCTGTGTTTATTTGTTTATTGTAAGCCTTCTGTACTGTGCAGTGCACTTTCATAGAAACTGGGTATTTTTCAATATACTTGTACCTGGACATACATGTATACACACGCCTGGCATTTTCAGGAGAGCGATTTATTTGCTTGCCTAAAAAAAATTAAGAAGGGCGAAAACTAACCCTCCTGACCTTAACGCTTAACCTGCTGAGTATTTTTTAAAGATATTTTTCATCAAAGCTAGTCATGGCTGCTATGAAGCAGCCATGACTAGATTAGATGAAAAATTAAAGTATAACACAAAAAATCATTGATGAAAAAATCTATTCAATTTCTAGGGGGAAAATGTGATACGATGTGCCCAAATTGTATTGTTTTCAGTGACCAGAGAAACCCTGTGCTGGGCAGGAATACCCGCCAGCAGCATGCAAAGAGATAAAAAATAATGATAACCCTAACAGCATATTCCTTAAATCCACATCTTTTCAGATTTCTGTGGTCTCTCTAAGACGGCCACACTGCCCCACCCACACCTCCAGGCCATGCCAAGGCCCGGAGGTGTGAGAGGGGCAGTGCCGCCATCTCACAGAAATGATCTTGTTAGCAACACCAAATCAAATTTACAAAGCCCACTGGGTAGAATTCATTAATAGTAAAACTTGATTTTGCTGCTTTGAGCTTTTGTAAGCTTGAGGAGAGCTACATTTAAAACTAGAAGTCCTGTCATGAAATGCGCACAAATAGCACGTTGATATGCGCGTTAATATACGCGTTAAGGCCCAAGTAAAGCTATCAAATTCTGTACATATTGCCTGTGCACAAGCAATGTTTCAGCCAATGGACCTCCGGGTAAACCGGAGGTCCATTGGCAGAAACATTGCATGTGTTTGCTATGAGTAACCAAGATAACCTGCCGTGCATTGGATGCCATTCGATATGTCAATTGCGCGCAATTCCAACGCGCAATTAAGCCAAGATAAGCACACTATTCGTGACAGGACTTCTAGTTTTAACTGTATTCGCTTCCCTTGGCCATGCAAGGGAAGCAATTTTTATCCCTCCTGCATTTTTCAGAATGCCAGGCCTGTATACATTTAATGTTTTGAAATTCAACTCCATGAGTGTTTCATTTGAGTGAAAGTACATGTACTAGTAAAAGTAATCTATTAGTTTAGTGATCTCTCTTCACAACTTATCCAAAATACAACAGAAAAAATATTTACAGTCAACTTTGAGGTAATTGTTTGTTTTGCCATTCCATTTTGTTAAAATCAATATACCCCCACCCCCATCTCTCCCATCGGGAGGGTTTGCAGGAAATATCCCCCAAAATTGTTACAAAATCTTCCTCTCATGAATCAATCGGTACAATGAGTGATATTTGGTACTAAGCATCATAATGAAGTGTTGAATAATAAAAATGTATAATGAAATGAAGTCTGTTGGGCAATACATAAAATACATGTACATGTAATGGGAGGGGCAAAGTTTATTTTATCCCACCCAGAATTTCTACTTTCCTGAACCGTTAGGCTGGTTTGAATCAAATGTGGTATTGGATCTTGAGACTTGTTAAAAAAAAAAGAAATCCCCCACATTCCCGTAGGAACCCCAGGAGATAGATAAAAATATTTTCAAATGCCCTCATTTTCCAAACCACTTCAAACAGACAAGTAATTTTTTATGAAGCATCTTTAGGTGAAGTAGAATTGAAAGGTGTCGAAAAATCAGTTCGGTTCAGTGATAAGGTACTGTACATGTATATGTACTAGTAGAAAGAATATAAAAAAAATGCTGAGTCGACAAATTTAAAAAAAAACTGAGAAAAAAAATAATAATCCCACCCTACCAGGACCTTTTGATATTTGTTGTGTATCTTCCTCAAGGGAATGATATGCAGGTTAGTGCTGGACGATAAACCCGTATTTCGAAACGGTTCGATATAATTTTTGTAACCGGTAAAATACCGCTTTTTTTTTAAATTACCGGTATATCGAAACTTTTAATATTTGGAACAAAGAGGTTTGATATTTTTATTCTTGGACTTTTATTCACGTTGTCTTGTCTGACAAAGTTAACAGAAATATAACGGAAATATAATTGATAAAACATTGTCTGACAAAGTGAACAGAAATATAACGGAAATATAATTAATAAAACATTGTCTGACAAAGTTAGCAGAAATATAATTAATAAAACATTGTCTGACAAAGTTAACAGAAATATAACGCAAATATAATTAATAAAACAACATTATTTGCAAACTCGTTCTTTACTAAGTAATTGTTTTCCTCATCAAAATGACATTTTTGATGAACTAACCAATCAAATTTTGTTTATTCAAGCCATGTGCTTTCAACTCCTTTGGGATTTGGGAAGAGAAAACCCACAAATATGATGTTGCTGACTTTAAATAACGACAAAAATTAAAGGGTCCCATAAATAAATCCCTATACATGTAATGCAGTATAGACCAGTCACCATCAACAGAACATGATAATTATCGCTTCAAATAAACACATTCATATTGCACTGAATTGTACTGAACTGAAACAAAATAAGCCTTTTTCGAAACTGCAATCTTGTCTTTTAATCTATGCAAGGTCACAGGTCATTGGGTGTAAACAAAGTGATTTCCATGTTCACCGCATTGAGTTCTGTGTCGGCCAAGACAACTAGTTTGGGGAAATATCAAGTTTAAATTCATAGAACCGATGTCATAACTGTCATTCGAATAAACTAAAGTGGCAACCCAAGAAGACATTAAATGATGGGATACCGCAGGTTTAAGATTTTTTTACAGAGGTTTGGACTTGTTTTGAGGGGCAAAACGGAAACGCCCTTTGCATGGAGTTTCTCGGCTTGGGGAATCCCAAAAAGTTGTAGAAACAGTGCTCAAGGCCAAGGAGTCCTGACACAGCGTGCATTCAAACACGAAGTCGATAGGAATTCAATTCAAAATAATGAAAGTTCTCATACAATATTGCTATTGTTTTGATGGTATCCTATCCTTGGCTAAATGTTCTTTGAATTTGCATTTATTCAGTAATAAACGAAATGCAGGCCGAAGCACTTCACCCACTCTAGATCTTCTCCCATTACTTACGTGTTTTCTTGAAATGTTTACACCTCGCGACCTGTCACATTGCATAGATTAAAATGGCAGTTTCGAAAAAGGCTTATTACCCAACATTAAAAATACAAATGTACATCAAACAACGCGGTCACAAGGCAGTTGGCTGTTGATGGGTTTCACAAAAATTGTCACACTAACAATGCTTGGCGGTATTCAGTATTTTATTTGATTAATTTACTCCCGACATCTGTATTGTATGTGTGGAGGACAGGGTTAAAAAAAATGAAAAGAGTAAATACAGCAGGAACTGTGTTGCAGATACTGTCCATTACTTCAGTTTATCTGGGCACCTGCTAATTGTGTTGGGGGGGGGGGGGGGGGGAGAGGACTGAATAAAATAACAAAAATAACAGCTTATTAAAGCAGATTGAACTTCATGAAATGTGAAATGTAACAATTGCATTCCTCACCAGGGGAGTTGGGGGTAAAATAATGTGCAACCGTCTTAATAAATAAAAACAATCTGAAGGGTTTTGGATGAGTAAAATAAACCTGTAGCTGTACATGTACGCTGTACGATTCGTGCTGCTTTCGCTTTCCACATCCGGTGGGGGGGGGGGGGGGGAGTAGCTGAATAAAATAAAATAATTTGTATCTGTCTTTCTAAATAATAGCAATTGCTTTCCACTGAGAGGTCCTCGGTTCGAATCTCACTTGCAACAACTGCGATGTGTCCTTGGGCAATACACTTCACCCTCCATTGCCGACGTGGGGGCACGGTGGCGTTGTGTACTAGGGCATACAGCAGGTCAATGGTGCACCTTCCTTCAACCAATGCTAACCCTGCTTATGTGGAGTTAGTATGTATGTCGGGGAGCTGAAAGTTGCACACCGTTGCTTGGTGGTTCACTCAAGGTACTCCGGCTTCCTCCACCCATAAAACTGTTGTGGTCATGACTAGCCATTGCACAGAAATATGTAACTTTAAACTCCAATAAATAAATATTCCACAGAGGGGAGGGGGACTTGTACATGTACAGTGGGCAATTCATACCTTTGCTATTGTAAACAGGGGTCAATTTAAATTTAAAAAATTGAATATCAGATTTCTGACTTGGATAAATTTGGATTAGCATCTCCTATTATTTACACGATTTTTTGTTCGAAATTGATTAGCTACAGTTAAAACTAGAAGTCCTGTCATGAAATGCGCACAAATAGCACGTTGATATGCGCGTCAATGTCCGCGTTATGGTCCAAGTAAAGCTATCAAATTCTGTACATATGGCCTGTGCACAAGCAATGTTTCAGCCAATGGACCTCCGGGTAACCCGGAGGTCCATTGGCAGAAACATTGCATGTGTTTGCTATGAGTAACCAAGAGAACCTGCCGTGCTTTGGATGCCTTTCGATATGGCAATTGCGGGCAATTCCAACGCGCAATTAAGCCTAGATAAGCGCACTATTCGTGACAGGACTTCTAGTTTTAACTGTACATGTATAGTTGAAAACATCACTTGAATCTAATCTTTATATTCAAAACCCCTCAAAAAGAAGCTTACTACCAAATTATCAACCCATTGTACCCATCAGTTCATGGGAAGATCTTATAAAAAATTTAGAGACAGTTTCCCCAAACCCTCCCTATGGGCCCATTGGGGTGAGCAACTTGATTTCAACAAAATCGAAAGGCAATATTAAAACAATTATCTCAAAGTATACTGTAATTGCTTCTTGTATTTTGGATAAGTGGTGAAGATGGATGAAGAGAGATCACTATACTAATAGCTCACTTTTACTACAGTTAAAACTAGAAGTCCTGTCACGAAATGCACACAAATAGCACGTCTATCTGCGCGTTAATCTACGCATCATGACCATACTAAAGCTATCAAATTCTGTACATATGGCCTGTGCACAAGCAATGTTTCAGCCAATGGACCTCTGGGTGACCCCTCCGGAGGTCCATTGGCAGAAAAATTGCCTGCGTTTCTATGAGTAACCAGGAGAACCTGCCGTGCTTTGGATGCTATTCGATATGGCAATTGCGTGCAATTCCTAAGCGCAATTAAGCCTGGATGCATGTAAGTGCACAGTTTGTGACAGGACTTCTAGTTTTAACTGTACATGTAGTACTTTCAGTCAGATGAAGCACTCATGGAGTTGAATTTCAAAACACATTAAATGTACACGTACATGTATAACACCAGGTTTCTGTGAAAGTGCCCTACCGTATACATGTAGAAGGCTTGCAATAAACAGACATATAGTATGTGTATGGTGGATTGCAACCAAATCACCTGCAGAGTAAAGTTATCACTTATCAGCTTAAGTACATGTAACACTTTCAAATTCTGCACATACATGTATGGACAAAAAAGACCAGCAATGTTTCAGACAATGGACGTCGGGGGCCCATTGGCTGGAACTTTGCTTGTCCTTGTTATGCTTTGCAACAAATTTGCAATTATTGCTTGTGTGGAATATCCACTTTGTGGGTGATTTAGTGATAATACACTCCACATGTACTGAATATACATAGGATACATTCCAACAAATACCGAACTATCAAGATTCAGATAGATTTTAAAAAATTCAAACAAATGTATAACTTTCTACAGTAATTTATGTACCTGACATGAACAGCCTCCAACATTTGAAAATTCATGAATAAGAAAATTAAATTCAGTTTTTTAATTTAATTTTTTGGTTCCAACATTTACAAATAGCTAATACATACGTGCAGAGCTTATGGCCCTCATTAGAATGAATGCCATTAGCTACATGTGCAGTGTACATGTTCGTATATGTTTTGAAGGAACTAGAGATGGGCAATATACCGAAAAACCGAACCGATACCGATATCATGGGGACACCGAAAAACCGAACCGACCCAATCTGTGAATACCGAAGCCAACGGTATTTTCAATTTTCCCTGTGCATTCGCTATTTGTAAGGCCTTGATGAGGATTGATAGCAGTTGAAGTGTTCATTGTCATGAAAGAAGTGACTGATTTTATTTTTCAGTTTTGTTAAGCCTTAAGGACCAGGGCAGTTGTACTAAATTATCAATAGTCTACGACCTGCACATGTCCAGTTGCTTAGCAGTGATTTCTAGCCAAGTCTTGGCTGCCTTAACAGGCAGCCAAGACTTGGCTAGAAATCACTGACCAGATAATTTTACAACTGTCATCAGGCCCACCTAACGATGACATCTTCAGGACACACACTCTATGATTCTATGATTACAGACGCCTTAAGTGGAGCTTGAAAAGTTAAGGCGTATTTAGAACAAGTCACCAAATTACTGTAGATATGATCTGTGTTGACAAAAGAATGACAATGTTGAGCCCATCAACAATGGCATGTGTAGCACTGTGATAGAATGATACAAGAACAACTTATTCTGTATTTTTCTGACATGGATTCCCCTTTGGTACTATCAGTGAACCTGAAGTCACATACCGAATACCGAACCGATACCGCGGTATCCCCACACAAAAATACCGAAACCGATACCGAACTCAAAATTCCAACACCGCCCATCTCTAGAAGGAACGTGCATTGTAAATATTTGAGATTCCAGGTTCTGAAAAAATGTCCCTTTTATAGCACTGCTGCATTATTGAAATATTGAAAATCTAATACCAATATGGAAAACAGACATATAAATAAATACACACTACACAGCTTCCTTCCTCTATAGTACAACATACAACTCAGGAGAAGGGTGGTATTGGAATTTTGAATTCTGTATTATTGGCAAAGTCCTAGGAAACAAGACAGAATATTAACCATAAATAATCAAATGACCGTTGATTTTTATGACAAAATAATCTATTAAGACGATTATGAAAATTCATAATCATGACAGCCTTAAGCTGGTTTGTTGGCATCATTGATGGTTGGAGTGACATTATCCGTATTGTGCCTCTGTCTTTTAGCTTGTCTGTTTTGCGAATCGATAATGGTGGTGGTACTTTCACTGGAGCTTAGACTCAGGTCACTCATAGAACTGGAGGCGGTTATGGGTAGATGTAGTTTCCATAATTCGAGGTTCAAGTCCAAATTGAAAATATGAAAAAAGAACTATCAGTATTCAATTGAGCACGAGAGGGCTTGTGTCTTGAAGTATCTTTTAAACATAAGGAATAATTCAAGACTCAAGCCCTCTCGTACTGAATTGAGTAGTTCTTTGCTTGAAAGAACTGCATTAAACTGAACATGTTTCTTGGTGTTAAACGTTGTTGACTCAGGTCGCAGTAAAATAACCAGACGTGCACACTTGGGCAGTATACCTGGCTCTCGGAGCCACGTGTACCACCCAAGTGCATGCGACTGGTCATTATACTGCGACTGAGTGAAGGGAGTGCGACCGTAACTTTTTCTGGTATGAAGTTACTATGAACTGGCGATTGCTGCAAGTACGGTCAATTGTAAGCTTTACATGCCGTTTATCTTGTATATCCCATAAAGAGGCGTCTAGAGAAATACAGCTGAAATGGTTAAAGGGTTTTCTTGATCCGAGTTGATCGATTAATCACATAGATTAACCTCGATTAATAACTTACCCGAATAGGTAGCTGAATAACTGCCATACTGTGGCATTGATTATTTACAGCATGAACCCTTTCCCAATGTAAACCAGCCAGCTCAAAATAATTTTTTTTATTGTTTTCAATTTTTAGCTCAAAAACACGGCTTTTGGAACGAGCTCATAAGCTATGTTTTTGAAACAAAAATTGAAGACTTTTTGTAATTCAAAAATTAATTTTTGCAAGTATCGTCTTCTACCCACATTGGATAAAGGGTTGGGAATGACCTTTCCAGCAAGTATCATCTTCTACCCACATTGGATAAAGGGTTGAGAATGACCATTTCCAGCAAGTATCGTCTTATACCCACATTGGATAAAGGGTTGAGAATGACCATTTCCAGCAAGTATCGTTTTATACCCACATTGGATAAAGGGTTGAGAATGACCATTTCCAGCAAGTATCGTCTTATACCCACATTGGATAAAGGGTTGAGAATGACCATTTCCAGCAAGTATCGTCTTATACCCACATTGGATAAAGGGTTGAGAATGACCATTTCCAGCAAGTATCGTCTTATACCCACATTGGACAAAGGGTTGAGAATGACCATTTCCAGCAAGTATCGTCTTATACCCACATTGGATAAAGGGTTGAGAATGACCATTTCCAGCAAGTATCATCTTCTACCCACATTGGATAAAGGGTTGAGAATGACCATTTCCAGCTACTGATGCAGTATAATTATCATGTAAGTGAACAAGTACAAGTATATCATCATGTAACTTGTAGACTTGACTCTGTCTCAAACTGATATGATGAGTCAGTGTGACAATGTTTGCCTGTTTCTGTTTTGGAGCAAGTTTGTTCCTTTGTTACTCTGTCTCATACATGTATAACTGATTGCCCACAGTAGATGGATTGGAGTGGTCAATTCCAATCATCGGTTAAACACTAAAGTTTTGTGCTGGTGGAAACTCCACTCCAATAGTGTTTTAATTGTAATCCACTCACGAGTTACTGTAACTGACAACAGAATAATTTCTTACCTAAGAGTAATCTTGTTGAACTAAATAGTTACCACCATCATCAAAGTCCAAAATAACCCTGTCTTATAACTGTTACCACCATCATCTATGTCCAAACGAATTCTGTCTTATAACTGTTACCACCATCATCAAAGTCCAAAATAACTCTGTCTTATAATTGTTACCACCATCATCAAAGTCCAAAATAACTCTCTTACAATTGAACATTTTCTTAAAATTGTTTAACATTTTTAATTTGTTTTGAGAAGAAGAATGATTTGTTGTATATTAACAATAGGTACACTTTCATAGTGTATTGGCTATTTGTCACTTTTGGATTAACACTGGATTACCACCTACGTATAATTTTATTCACTGGATCAGTTGTATGAGGGTTAACCCAGGTAAAAACAAAATTCATTTGGTGATACATCACCAGGTTCAACACAAATTGTACAGTAAACACATAATGGTTATCTTAGTACTGATCCACTCCAAGGGTGGATGTCCACTTGTTTATTTTATAAAGACCAAGAACCAAGAAATGTTCATTTGATAAATTATCATGTTCAACTAAAAGTGCTGAGACTTGCAGTACACTTTGGTTGATGTTGGTACATGTCCTTGAAAGTTTACATACATTGTACTAGTACAGTGGAACCCTGTTAATAGAATGGCCGCTTTGCCAATAAAAATTATTACTTGTTCAAGTTTACCTACTAGTTCAGTAAAAGCATGAAAACCCATCATTTTATAAGTGGGGTTCTTTGATCTCCTGAGTAGATTATCTTGTGGTCCATGACAGGATATCATCATATCAGTTCATATACCTTCCCTCATTCATACATATAAAGTTTGTCAATGAAATTAGCAGATCATGTATCAGTGGTTACTCATGTTATTTAGTTTTGAGGGAAGCAATGCTCTATATAGAAATCTGCATTCAAATTTTATGTTTTCAGTTTTTGTCTACAAACCATAGCTTATGGCCAGCATTCGAACAAGCTCATTGAGCTCGTTCCAATGAGGTGTCTTAAGCTATGTTTTAGAAACAAAAATTGAACATTTTTAGTAATTCAAATTTTTTTTTTGAAGTATCATTTACTACCCACGTTGTTTAACGGGTTAGGAATGGCCATTCCCTGCAACTGACACAGTATAATGATCACGCAAGTGAACAAGTATGTCAACCATTCTCAACACATACATATAACTTGTGTGTTTTACTCTTGTCAGTATGACAATGTTTGATCAAGATATTAGTCATTGGTTAATCGATTAATCGGTTTACAGTTTCAACTCTAGATATGCCATGCTGTACATGTAATATTTTACTGTTGTGTAGGAGAGATAACGAAAATAGCAGTTTTGAAATATTGTGATTTACATATAGATATTGTATGTACATGTAGAACTGAAATGGGTACAGGATTTTCTTGATCGATTAATCACATGTATTAACCTTGGTTAACCGATTAATCACTTACTCCAATAGGTACATGTAGGTGAATAATTGCCATACCGTTCATGATTTACAGCATATTAACTCTTTACCCAACATAACAGGAAAAACCCCGGCTAGCGCTATATACAAAAGTCTCCATTCAAATTTTATTATGTTTTCCATTTTTATCTCAAAAACATAGCTTGCAGTTAAAACTAGAAGTCCTGTCATGAAGTGTGCGCAAATAGCACGTTAATGTGCGCGTTATGGCCCAATTAAAGCTATCATATTCTGTACATATGTCCCGTGCACAGGCAATGTTTCAGCCAATGGACCTCCGGGTAACCCAGAGGTCCATTGGCAGAAACATTGCATGTGTTTGCTATGAGTAACCAGGAGAATCTGCCGTGCTTTGGATGCCATTCGATATGGCAATTACCCGCAATTCCAACGTGCAGTTAAGCCCAGATAAGCACACTATTCGTGACAGGACTTCCAGTTTTAACTGTATGACCTCTCATTGGGACGAGCTCATTCCAATGAGGGGTCATCAGCCATGTTTTTGAGACAAAAATTGAATTTTTTTTTCGGTAATTTAAGAATTTATTTTGTAAGTATCGTCTTTCAACCACATTCATTAAAGGGTTAAGAATGACCATTTCCAGCTACTGGTACAGGCACATGAAGAAGTATGTCAGCACGAAACTTGCATACTTTACTCTGTTTCGTATAACTGATGTGAGTCAATGTAACAACTTGGGCCTGATTTGGAGCAAGTCTGTTCCATTGTTAACCTATATAATACAATAGTTCAAAAGTAATGGTCAATCAATCAATTACTTTTATGATCGATCAAGACATTGATCATTGGTTAATTGATTAATCAGTTAACCCTTTCAGGTCTAATTGTACGTATACCAGAGATGTGCATATTGTCAGGATTGTGATTTGCTTCAATAGGTTCACGGAATTACACGTACAGGTTGAACTGAGTAATTTTTTGGTGGAATTTCAGCTGTATGATATGTGGTTTGTCCGACTAACTCCTCTTACAGTTTCCAAGCAAAATGTATATGGTAGAACACGTGGGGGCCATCATACATGTATGTGTCTTACAACCACAGAATATGTACATGTATAAATAATAAATCAGTGATTTGTGACAAACATCCAGTGCCCCTGCAGTCTTCTGGAGCACGTTTTCTGTTATGATATAACAAATAATGCTCCAGTTTTCTGATTGCCTCTTTGGCGGGGGAGGGGGGGGGAGGCTGCCGTTGCATTTGCAAACTGTAGTTTCTCTATATTTAATAATATTTATTTGATTAATCCATTATACTGTATCATAGAGCTCTGTCAAACAAGATATAAGGGATTAAATGGTTTTAACATATTTCAATTTTCTGAGTGGACAAAGCACTGGAAAACGGGTCATAAAATCAAACCTTAAATTACTGAATGCCAATGGTAATCGCATTTGAGAAGTTACATATTGTTTAAATCATGCATTCAAAAATTTGTAATAAAAGGAAGCTAGTGGGGATGAATACAGGTAGTTTATAGTATCTGATAGTTGTAGTTTGTACGCTATGAGAGATCATGTGTATCATGATACATCATGATACATATTGTATTGTGCAAATTGAATTGTGATATATCGTATCATTAGGGAAGTATATCATTACAGCCCTACTATATATTGAGATATTGTAAAGAGTTAATCGTTGTGCAACCCCATGGGGTGATTTGTGTCAAATGACACATCTAGTTTATTTATTTGACTAATATTATATTTTTATACTGTACCAATGACCCAGACTTAGCTGGTGCTAACTCTAACAAAACCAGGGCCAAACACAAATTTTGCCCCCCAATCCCCAAAATTTGCATCCAAAACAAAAAGAAATCATGTCCTAAAGGACCTCCATACTACGCCTCTACTGCGCATGCGCAGTGACGCAGACGTCCCGAAATTGGCGCCAATTATCATTCTCTGTTTGGCCCTTCATCAGTCAATATCTCACTGATCTTTGTGCTTGTAAATCTCAGTTTAAAGGATGCCAGACACGTAATTCTTGGAGAAAATGTGATTCTAAGGAGGATAGAAGGAGGAGAGGAAAAAGAAGTGACAAAAAATAATCAGGGCTGTACTTAAAATTTGTTGATGAAATTATGTTAAGTTGCCTATTTTCGAGGCATGGGCCTCTTGTTGTCATTCTTGCTAATTGTTGCACTGCTTATTCAGTGTTTCCTCTCCCCTAGCCTTCTAAAGTCCCCCCTTGCAATTCTCCCATGCTTTTGGCATATTTTTGAGAAATTTCATTTCTAAAATTTCCTGGGAGAGTTGCTTGGTTACAGAATGTTTTCTGTTATTTTCCCCATAGTTACGTTTTCACCCATGGGTGTATAACGTTTGTATTCTGCATCTTCCATCTGATGTTCTACAGATTCTCCCCTGGGAGAATCTGTTTTGCATCAGATAGAGTGTAATTGATGACTGATTCCGGGCCAGTTTTTTCAGTGCCTGGAGTCATGTTTTCTGGTGTTTTTACACTGTTTGTTTTCATTGGCAACAGCCTTTTTTGAGGGGGGCTGTTTGCCTTTGCTGTAGTTTATCTCACTATAAGATACATTTGTATTATCCGAAAGTGTCTCATTAATTATTTAATATAAATTTAAAATTTTTGACCACACTTTGCCATCGGATCCATTGGGGCTCAACGTTACTTTTCAGCAACTTGGGCTTCGCTGAAAAAATATTTTTTCAAAATTATTTTGTTTTGCAATTGTTTTTTCATTTATTAATGGATCATGTTATTATGTATCTTTGTGTCAGGGGTTTTTGCGAGTAACTAGGACTTATTGTTGTTCTTTCACAATGAAGGGACGTTGTTCAAATTGTAATAGGAAGAAATCTTCCTCTGACTTTCATGATCATTGTATTAATTGTAGTCAGTGTTCTCGCATTAATCCCTGTCCTATATGTGAACATTGGGATGAGAAACATTGGAAACGTGTGTCACGATATGTTGTTTCTGGAGAAAGAGCGATGCCGGCTCTTTCTCCGCAAGGTCACTCTACTCTCTCAGTTTCTATTTCAGAGGAACCAGAACAGGGTGATGTTTCCATGTTATCTTCTTCAAGTGTGCGTCCGTCGTCACAAATGAATTCAGAGCTAGCGGCAAAAGTGCTCATGGAGATTAGACAAATGTCGTCCGCTAGCTCGCCCGGTGTAGCGTCCATTCACCGAATGGTTCGGCAGCCGGGTTCGTCCGATGCGGTCCAAAAGGAAATGTTGGGTGATGCGAGCACTATAAACATAATAGATGCACACCCAGTGACGGCGGATAGTAAGCGAGAACGGAGGAAGCCTTTGAGTCCGGTTCCTAGCTCGTCCAGGTCCAGCCGGGCCGCGAGCGAGAGAGGCCCCTCTCTCGTACAACATCTGGGACCAGATGTTGTGGTACAAAATGTGTCTTTAGCGGAGCATACGTCCGTCGCTCGGGACGCTCCGTTGTATAAGCAGTCCGCAGAGACTGTTAAGGCTTCCTCTTCTCGTCAGCGCACACGACCGCACCTTGGCTGCGTGACCGCCGATATATTACCAGCTTTGCCGATCAAGGATTCTTCGGCGACCAGGTCACACCATCCGGCAGCCAGGGATTCGAGACCGATGGACTCCGGACGTTCGCATAAGAAAAGTATGCTGGAGCCATCTGATGCGGAGCTGCCCTCGGCGAAGCAGCGAAAAACTGCGCCTCCGCAGGTCTCGACGCCAGACATTCTTGTGCAGATAGCACAGCTTATCACAGCAACCGACAGAAACGGTGTCGGATCGAGAATTATCCGACGGCGCTGGGTCGGTACGCTCCGCCGAAGCATCGGGGGCGGACGACCGGGAACATCATGAGGTCCGACCGGATGGTGAAAGGGATACGGATGACTTGGAGCTATCCCTTTCGGAACAACATAAAGCTGCCGTGGACTTCATCCGGCACTTTCTCCCTCAAGTTGTTCCGTCGGGCCAGACTGCTGCGCTTCCGGACAAGAGAATTATAGCGTCATTGGACTCTGAATTTTTTGAGCGGTTCAGGGACATCGCTCCCGAGTTTCCGTCGCAGTCCAATAATGTTGCAAGAACATTTGAATTATTGAACGACGCTATATTTAAACTTGCTTCCAGGACGGGGAAAGCAGGTTTCTTGTCCGCTAATACTCTCAACCTGCCTTTCATTAATGCAAGGAATAAATTCGATACGGCAGGACAGGGTATACCGAGAGTTCCTCTGTGTATGGACGACGAGGCGGAAGACTTAGAGCTATCATTACCGTCGTCAGCTTCTATTCCAACCGCGGTGTTGGAAACAGCTATTGCGTCTAACAGAGCCAATTTAGATGCCTTATCTTACGCAGATCACCTTACTAAGGCATTATCACTGCGCCTTCAGGGAAAAGAGTTTCAGGATATACAATACTCTTTAAGACTTCTTTCAAGGGCAGTAGCTTATTCCACGTGTAACTCCGCCCTTTCAGTGGCAAATCTGGAGTTGGTTAGACGTGACGCAGCCCTAGCTACATCCACATTAGTGGATTCTAAGGTGAAGAACTCTTTTAGAGTCGCTTCGGTCTCAGGAGAACTTCTCTTTGACGGCAAGCTTTCCGCTATTTATGATAAAATTACAAAGAAAGCTAAGGATTCTCTGTTGTTCAAATCTGCTCCTAAGAAGTCGGATACAGCAGACACGAATAAGACAGGCACTTCTGGGTCTAATGCGCCCGAGAGAGGTTCCTATAGAGGTTCCGGTGCGTCCTCTTGGTCTTATTCGAGAGACCGTCAGGATAGCGACTCTCGTTCGGGACGTCCTTCAGGCCGGGACAATCGGTCGGACGCCCCGAGGTCGACGGGGCGAGGTGCGGGTCGTGGAAGACGTGGTTTCTCCTACCGCAGGCCTCGCAGGTCCAGGAGGTGATGGCTTAAACCTCTATCGCGTTCCGGTTGGCGGAAGGTTGTCGAGCTTTTCACAAGAATGGGCGTCGATTACGGACGACCCTTGGGTGAGAGGAGTGACTTCGGAAGGTCTAAAGATATCCTTCAAACGAAAGCCTCCATTAACTCGAAGTCCAAAGTGGACTCATCTTCCGTCAAATCCGCAGAAAAGAGACGCTCTGTTATCAGAGGTGCAGTCTCTTTTAATGAAGAACGCGGTAGAGGTCGTAGAAAACCAGGAATCTCCGGGATTCTACAGCCATCTGTTTCTGGTTCCGAAACCAGACGGCTCGTTCCGTCCAGTCATAGATTTGAGCTGGATAAACAAGCTGATCGTCGCTCCGAAGTTTTATATGGACACTATTCGATCGGTCAGAGCGAGTATTCGGGTGAACGATTATGCAACGAGCATAGATCTCAAAGATGCGTACTTTCACGTCATGGTACATCCGACATTCCAAAAGTATCTACGCTTCGCAGTCCTAGGAGTGGTGTATCAATTCCGGGCGATGTGCTTCGGATTGAATCTAGCACCCTGGGCTTTCACTCGGGTTATGAACTCGGTAATGATCTACTTCCGAGCTCATTCGTCTGCGGTAACGTCGGCCTACCTGGACGACATTCTTCAGAGGTACAGCAACGAGTTAACGCTTCAGAACGATGTTCAGAATCTTCTTCTATTGCTCCGACGTCTCGGTTTTATAGTAAACGAGGAGAAGTCGGATCTGGTGCCGTCCAAGTCATTCACTCATCTGGGAATGAGCTTCGAGACGCACAACAATCTCGTTCGTCAGCCGTTAACCAGAGCGAAATTAGTCAGTTGTTACGCTCGCTATTGTCTGCACGCAGACAAAGTCACGGCGAGAGAATTTATGAGACTGATAGGTCTGTGCGGAGCCGCCGCGGATCTCATTCCGATGGGGCGGTTACGCACACGTCCTCTTCAAATTTTCCTGACTCAGAATTGGAGTGTGAAAATTCATTCGCTCGATGTAGACGTTCTCTTGTCAGATCAAGTGAAACAAGAGATTCAGACTTGGGCAAACATTCAGTGGTTAACTCAGGGAGTTCCGCTGCAGTTGCCGGATCCGAGTTCTACCGTTATGACGGATGCCAGTCAAACAGGTTGGGGTGCATCATTAATCCCAACGGATTCGAGATGCCAGGGTCTTTGGGATCCGCAATTCCTGTGCAAGCACATAAACATCAAGGAAATGATGTCAATTTGGCTTGCGTTACGTCACTGGATGGACATTATTCACGATGCTCATGTCCAAATCCTATCCGACAATACGACAGTAGTGGCGTATATACGGAATCAGAGAGGCACTCATTCAGTTCCGTCGTTCAATCTAACGGAAAGAATCCTTCTGTTTGCGTTAGAACATCACGTTCTTCTTTCGGTCCGTCACATACCGGATCGTCTGAATGTGCTAGCAGACTCCCTTTCACGAAAGGGTCGCTTGTTGCCGTCGGAGTATTGCTAAAGATAAAACAATCTCAATGCAAGATTCTGTTGGTAGCATCTCTGTCGCCACAGAGACCGTGGATAAATCTACTCAGGTGTCTGTTGTGGGACCTACCACAGAAGCTTCCTCCACGGGAGGATCTTCTTTCGCAGGGGAAATCGCGCCAACTCCATCAACCTTCACGTTTTTCCGTTGTGCGGTCCTTCTTGCATGGCAAGCACTTTACAGGACGAGCAGTGGACGCGATTTCTAACTGTAGGAGGACCTCCTCTTCGCTAAACTATGCGGCTAAGTGGAAGGTTTTTCGTCGTTGGTGTAGGGATCATTCTGTAGATATATTCGATCCCTCTATACCAGACATTGCAAACTTTCTAGTATACTTGTTTGACGAAATCAAACTGCAGCCTGTTACTATAAAGGGTTATAGATCTATGTTATCTGATACCTATGCACATCATGATAGTTTACAAATTGGATCTAATGTCTCTTTATCGAAGTTGGTTAGAAACTTTTCGATAAATAGACCCAGAACTCTTAGATTAATTCCTAAGTGGAATTTAGCTTGGGTTCTCCTTAAATTGAAGGAAAAGCCATTTGAACCTCTTGGGACAGTAGATTTCAAATTCTTATCTTATAAGACAGCTTTTCTCTTAGCTTTCTCTTCTGCTAGAAGAGTCAGTGAGCTTCATGCACTATCGGTGGATGATTCTCATTTTCGTAGTGTTGGGAACAGTATCACCTTCACTACTAATGTGGGTTTTTTAGCTAAGAATCAGGCTCCTAATAAATATCCGGAACCTATTGTTATTAAGGCTCTTCCGTCTTCAGACGGGCGTAGGCCTTTACTCTGTCCTGTTAGAGCACTACGTATCTATAAACAGACTTACTCTGTCCTGTTAGAGCACTACGTATCTATAAACAGAGATCTCAGTTTATCAGAAAGGGACGGAAACGTTTCTTTCTGTCTTTGATGCCTAATAGAAAGGACATTTCAGTCCATTCTATTGCTAGATGGATTCAGTTAACTATCCGTACTGCTTATGAAGATTTATCTTCTTCTCAGCAGTCTGTGCTTAAGATTTCTGCTCATGAAGTAAGAGCTCTTTCTACTTCCTGGGCTTATGCTAATAGTGTTGCTATTACAGATTTAATGAAGGCTGCTTATTGGTCTCAGCCATCCACATTTACGAATTTTTATCTCAGAAATATTGAGTCCATTTCTGGAGACCTGCATTGTTTAGGTCCGTTATCTGTTGCTCAGAATGTCGTCCACTAAACAGTTGCAACTATAGTTATGCAGGCTTTCTGTTCCGGCAGTGACTCCGTCCGGCTGCCCTCTTCGCTCTGGGCTATTTGACCCAGGGCAAGGGGAAGGGGGGGGGGGGGGGGGGGGGGCGGGTGTTCCCTTAGGTCACCTGCTTTATAGTGAAAAGCAAGGGAATGCCTCCTCCAAGTCAGTATTTCTGCTTCCGGGATGGTTTTAAAGTGTAATATTAATGTTTAAATTCATTCATGTCTTATTTTTAAAGTGTAGCTCGGTGTGAAGCATTTGTATATGTCAAGTGTCAAACGGGCTTTAATATACAATACTCGGACACTTTTAAATGACTATAAAGAGTCTCAATTCTCTGGACTACTTTATTTATTGGCTTGCTTTAAAAATAATTAGTATAAGGGTTATACTGGATGTTAATAGAGAACATGAATGTTATTGTGCTCAATTATTAAGGGTAGTGTATCTTTCTAATTTAATATTAAATAAGAAAGATACATGTAAAGCCTAATACTCCTTTTCTCCTTAAGGGGTTACCTCTTTACTATATAGTTGAGCTTATTGGATTTTCCTCTATGTCCTAGGCCCTCCAGCCTGTTTACTATTCAGCTAAGTCTGGGTCATTGGTACAGTATAAAAATGTTAAAAAATTTATAGTAATTTATATATTTTTTATACTTACCAATGACCCAGACGGGGATGGCCCTCCCTGGAGTTGGGAACTCTTGCCTCCCCGCTGAGTACATAGCGCTGACCAGGCACTGCCAGTAAGAATGATAATTGGCGCCAATTTCGGGACGTCTGCGTCACTGCGCATGCGCAGTAGAGGCGTAGTATGGAGGTCCTTTAGGACATGATTTCTTTTTGTTTTGGATGCAAATTTTGGGGATTGGGGGGCAAAATTTGTGTTTGGCCCTGGTTTTGTTAGAGTTAGCACCAGCTAAGTCTGGGTCATTGGTAAGTATAAAAAATATATAAATTACTATAAATTTTTTAACTTTCATCAGTATTTTGGATATGATATGGTATATATTTATTATTATACATTTGTGTGTGAGAGATTGAAAACAATTTTCTGGTACAGTGAAGCCCACTTAATTGAATATCTCTTAAATGTATATTCCTGTTAATTGAATAGAACTTCCAAACACAAAACCATTTCACATACCTTCAGAACAAATTTGACCTGTTAACTGCATATGGGTTATGGAGCATACTCCTGTTAATAGAATAAAAAATCCTGCGTTTTGTCCAGAAATCACCTTGACAATCACCATAGTCCCCTTGTTTATAGACCTTCTTGGCCTCAGTACATCCAACACAGGCATTTAATCTATTATATCTTGTTTGACAGAGCTCCGTGAGCTCTGTCAAACAAGGCATAAAAGAATAAATCCTCAGTTTATCTCCAGAACACATGAAAATAACAAAATCCTTGTTAATTGAATACTCGTGTTAATTGAATCATTTTCACAGGCAAAGTACATATTCAATTAACAGGGTACCGCTGTACTGTTTATAGTGTACATGTAACTATTGGGTGATTGAACCTTGACCAGTTGAGTTGGATGTGTGTGGGTTTTTTTTTTGTGTTTTCATCATTATTTTGGAAACAACATGATGTACAAAATATTTAATTTATTTACTGTTGACTAATGTGTGCCAGAGATTAGAGAGAAAAACAACAGATATATACATGTAAGTTATCAGCATTATGTTTATGTACAAAATATTGTATGATATAGGAGTCTATCTCTTGTTTCTAACTTCTGAGACCATACATGTATCCCTGGGTCAAGATGTAGTCAAAGAAACAAAGAGTGAGACACTGATACAACATTTTATATATACAGTAAAACCTGTCTTGCGAGACCACCTGTCTTGAGAGACCACTGTGACCAAATCAAATGGTTTTGCGCGCCAAAGGGACGATTTGGGGAGCAAGCCCCTTTCGACCCTCATTAGCTGTAGAATTTGAAAGTGTCAGACCGTGGTATAGGAGAAGTTGTGGGTTGTTAGCGGTGCTTGTCTTTTTTCTGCTTCTTTTTCAGAGGTGGAGGTTTGGAAGGAGAGACATTGGTAGTTGGTGTTGTTGGTGGGCTGCCTGATGGTGTTTGCTGAGTTTTGTAGGGTCAGGTCCTAGCCGAGTCTGGAGTGGTTGTGGGTGATTGCTGAGTCTTTTGTTGTTGTAGGTTTCTGGCGTCCATTAGTTTTTTGGCTTCTTCGACTTGTTGGAGGAATACATGGTATTTCCTGTCCATCTCTTGCCTGTGAAGGTCCCCTTGTATTTGGTGTTCCCGTAAGATGTTCTCTATCCTGTCGTCCGCGTCCTGGCATTCTGGTTTAGAAGGAAGAGGCGAGTGGGGATCAGGAAGAGGCGAGAGGGCAGCTTCCATTTCCACCTCAGTCCCCACAGACTCTTCCACATCCGACAATACCGACTGGGAAGCCGGCATTTGGATGGAGCTGTCTGTGGGAGTGGGAGGGGAAGTGGTGGCAGCCTCTGGCTCTCTCTTTTCCTCACCTTTCTCTTTTTTCATCTCCAAGAATGCCTCCAAGTGTCGGGAATCCCTCCGCTTGGTGGACGGGCTCTTCTTTCTTCTCTTTCTCTTTTCAGGGCCTCGTGACCTACTTTGGTGAGGATCAGTGTGAGAGGGGATCCTCTCATCAAAGGTACTACCTCTCCCCGAGTAGGTTGGTGATTTCTTGTCTTCCTCGATCTTGAACTCAAGAGACAGATGGACGCTCTTGCCTGTCTCCTTGATAGTCCAGGTGACAGGGCAAGAGACGCCCAGAGCTGCTATCGTTTTCTTCAGTCGCGCTGGTCGTTCCAGTGTTTCCATAATTAAGGTGATAATTAGGATGCTTGCGCTCTGAATTCAGAGGTGCGAATGATGAACCATGTCACTTTGACCGAACGAAATGGTTTGACGCGCCAAAGGCGCGCAGGGACGATTTGGAGGACAAGCCCCTTTTGACCCTCGTTAGCTGTTTGTTGTTGTAGGATGTCAAGGCGCGGTGGAGGAGGAAAAGGAAGGAGGGAGGTGGCTTAACTCCGTCTAGGCTTCTTCCGGCTCTTTTTCTTAGGTGGTGGTTGGCCTGGTGATATGGCTGGCGGTGGTGCAGAGTTTAGTGGCTGGATTGTGTCTAGTGTCTTTTTTGAATTTTCCCTGGACGCGCGGCTTTCGGCGACGGCTTGTTTCCCCAACTCAAGTTCTCGTTGGGCCAACTCTAATGCTCTCCTTATCCTTGGGTCTTTGATGGTGACTGCAGACTGAGGTGGCTGTATTTCTGTGATTGGCTCACCCGGGCTGTCCGGTTGAGAAGGAAGTGGGGAGTGAGGGGTGGGAGGTGGTGAAAAGGCAACCTCCGGTTCCTCCTCAGTCTCCACCAGACGTTCCTCATCCAACAGTACCGGCCCAGGAGCTGGCAGTTGGTTGGGTGTACTAGTGGGACTAGGAGGGGAACTGGCAGCTGCCTCCAGGACCTCCATCCTCTCGCTCACCTCTTTCTTCCTATTCCGGAAGGCCTCCAGGCGCAGGGCGCTCCTGCGCTTGGTCGAAGGGCTCTTCTTTTTCTTCCTCTCTCTCTTTTCAGGGCCTCCGAGCCTCTTCGGGTGAGGACCAGTGGGAGAGGGGATCCTCTCTCCAAAGGTACTACCTCTCCCCGAAGAGGGTGGTGTGTTGTTCTCTTCAATGATGAAATCCAAGGTCAGTTGGACGCTCTTGCCTTTTTCCTGGATAGTCCAGGAGATTGGGCAAGAGACGCCCAGAGCTGATATGGCTTTCTCTAGTCTAGCTGGTATTTCCATGTCAGTCGAGATGCTCACGCTCTGAAGTCAGAAGTGTAAACTTTGACCTGGTACCAACTTGTATTTTTATACCATAATAGACCTGTCTTGAGAGACCGCCCCTTTGAAGACTGAAACCATGACAAAAACTTTTTACCTGTTCTGAAATTGGAAAATCCATTGTGGTTATACTAACATAATTAAAAGTATTAAAAGCTCTTAAATGGGTTTCAATTGCTAACTCATTAAAGGTTGAGATGTTTTTATAAGATCCCTGTGAAAAGATAAGGATTATTGCTGAATAAACAATTTCATACATACCTGAAATGTGACAGATAGGAATAAAAATAAATTTGTGTTGAAAATCTTTTTGTAACAAATTGAAATGGACTGTTATAAAAATTATAAAAATAAATTAGTTTTGAAAATCTTCAATGAAGATTTTCAACACTAATTTATTTTTATAATTTTTATAACAGTATATTTCAATTTGTTACAAAAAATTCATAAAAAAAAACAACTACAAAGTAATTACAAAAATCCTTTCTTCTCTATTTCTGAATTTTGTAGTTGGTTATTCACTGACTTGAGAAAACCTGAAACCTGTTATGAGAGACCACCTGTCTTGAGAGACCACTTTTGTGTGGCCCAAAGGGCGGTCTCTCAAGATAGGTTCTACTGTACATAATTCTCAACAATAACTTCATTAACTTAATAAATAACATTTTTATTTTAGATTTCATTTCAAACTCGTAAACCATGAAACATTGGTCATTTCGGTCCCAATTTCTTGTGTTATAAAGTAATTCTGTTGGAAGAAGTATTTGGTATTCTGGGTGTTCCAACATTGTTACACAAGTCCGTTTTAGTAAGCGCACATGCCTGGTGGGGTATTTGGTATTCTGGGTCTTCCAACATTGTTACACAAGTCCGTTTTAGTAAGCACACATGCCTGGTGGGGTATTTGGTATTCTGGGTCTTCCAACATTGTTACACAAGTCCGTTTTAGTAAGCACACATGCCTGGTGGGGTATTTGGTATTCTGGGTCTTCCAACATTGTTACACAAGTCCGTTTTAGTAAGTGCACATGCCTGGTGGGGTATGTGCTTGACACTTGGCACTATTAAATACAGACTGTGTGTATCTCAAGTGAGATTTCCTATGTCCTAACTATGCGTACAGACATAACATAAAAATCTCAAATATACATGTAATTTGCACTCTCGGCTGGAGGGTAGGAACACTTATTAACAGAAGTAGATGGCTAGGTGTATAAAACAAACATGTAGTAATTAAATTTGAGTAGAATAAATACATGTTTGTATGAAATACGATATCTCACACAAAACAAGGATCATGTGTTATAAACCGGAAAGGCAAAATGCCCACCCCCTTTAAAACAATTTTTAAACCTCTATGCAGATCAAGAAAAAACAGGGATAAAGCTCTGCTAATTATAAAGGGTAAAACACCTCTGGAAACCTGCGTTCGATGTTAGTGCATGATTGCCACAAATGTACTCTGACTAGTAATGTAGAATCACACCTCAAGGTGAAAAATGTTTCGGTTTCGGTGCTCCAAGAGTGAGAGTTAGCCTGGAAATGACTTTTACACAATGCCAAAATACATCAATGAATCCCTGAATGAATCTCCTGACAGCACATTGGTTCCGTTTTCCCGCCAAAATGCCCACCCCCTTTAAAACAATTTTTTAACCTCTGTGCAACGTGCAGACAATTTTTTCTCTCTATTCTCCGAAATGTGAGAAAAGAACATTACAGCTAGAACCACAGATAAATATAGCAATAATTTTATTCCAGTCCCATTGAATGTTGAAAAACATTTTATCTACAGTAAACTCAATGTAGAACTGACTGCCTTCATAGACTATTACTGTCAAACGACATATAGGATTGATTAGTTTTAGATTATCGGATATGTGGGGCAGGGTTCTGCCTACAGGGGTACATGTACATTTTAAGTGGGGGTCAGATGTGTCGGGAGAATTTTTCATTTTCATCCACCACTTTGAACAAAAATTGTCTTTTAACCCTTTACCTAACGAATCCGCCACATCTATCCTGCCCATGTAATTTTCAAACTCGGCAAAATTGAACTAAATTATATGTGGTCCTCCATTACAACAAGCTCATCAAGGTTATTCCAATGAGGGGTTTCTTGATATCCTTTTGTTGAAATGTTTTGAAAAGTTTTGAAAAACAATAATTAAACTAATAAATTATGATATTCTGTGTACTGGGTAAAGGGTTACCCACCACTGTATCATCTCAAAAGCCACAGGTAACTCACATTCAGTAATCGGTAGCTAAGGAGGCTTTTGTCCTGCTATTCTTCGACACTCAGAAATTTCCGAGCAGAAGCATGGGTTGGTTTTTTAAAATTGTCAGTTAAAATACTGTACGAGTTAACGTCGAACCTTCTTGAGAGTTTGCATGGTAACTCTGTTGATTATCATTTGGTGGCCGTGGTAACTCTGTTGATTATCATTTGGTGGCAAAAGTGAAAAGCCTTCAGAATTTGGAAACAGGAGTCATACTCCCATGTTCGAACTCTATTGAATTACTACTTTTATAAAGCTTGGAAATGTTCTGTCTAGTTTTAGTAACTGTAAGCATGCCTAGTCGAGAGGTCCTCGGTTTGAATTCCCGCCTGTGGCAACTGCGCAGTGTCCCTGGGCAGGACACTTACTCCCAATTGCCCACATGGGAGCATGATGGCATTGTGTCCTTAGACTTACCATACGCTGATGGTACACTTGTATTCAGCCAATGCTAATCCTTATGTGTAGTTAGTATGTTGGGGAGTGTTGCTCGTTGGTTCTCTCTGGATACTCCAGCTTTCTCCACCCGTAAAACTGTCCCGACACGAGGTGACAATCGCTGTCGAAAGTAATGCTAAACCCTAATAAATAAATAAATAAATAATTATGCCTGAGTTAATACATTCATGTGCTTGATAATGATATATAATATGTAGATGATATATCAATACTGTTTCATATATCTATTTATCTGATAACCATAGAGTATAACAACCGTTGTATATACTTGGAAGTATATACAGCGGGTGTTGTATATAATTATAATTTATGCGAACGACCTCTGACCTCTTTCAATTCCATTTTCATTCATTCATTCATGAAACATCGTTATATCACAGGGCAGGTTTTAATTGTACGCTTATTGCACTTTGTCAAAATCCTCTGATGGTGTCATTTCTTATTTATTTTGCTTCAATAAAGGCAACCTAAAATTTTGCTTCAAAACATTGTAGAAATTACTTGAATGTTAATAGTAATTAGTATGCGGCGACTGCGAACTATTTATAGTCACGGCCTCGATCAAAAGTACTCGCGGAACTGCGCTAATTAAAAGTTTGTCTGCACTACCTGAAAAAAAAACACTTCGTAAAAATTGTAAACAAACGCAAAATTATTTGTTATATTGGGACTACAGCATAAAACACGGAAGAAAACTGGAACTATGTCAAAAAAAGAATAACTCTACTGAAACACCGTTTTGTTACTGTTAATAAAATAGTTGAAATTTATTTTGTTCCAGCGCAGTTACATGATGCAAGAAGTGCAATCGCACTTTACAATCGCCGTCATCGATTTTGTAATGTAAGGGACACAACTCTATGCGTCTTGTCCTATTTCTTTTGTCTCGTAGACTGGTTTTCTTTGGAGGCCCGTGGGAAGCATATATAAGTAGACGCACGAGACGGGTGTCTGTTTGTTATCAGATAAAAACAATAAACATATAGTGTGTTTTTATATCTGTGTTATACAACTCGTTGAAATATGGTTTAAAAACACACTATATGTTTATTGTCTATATATGTACCATACTAACTAAATAACTACATTACAGTTTAGATTAAGTGATTTGTGAATAATTTATTGTTTGTTTGTTGGTGGTTAACGTCACATATTTATGCACCATGGCTAATCGTGACACAACATGGAGATGAAGTCAAGTTTAGTCAATCGTTGATCAACATGTTGCCCATTTTAGAGGACTTTCACCCCAAGCATTGGTGACTGGGTCCTATTTTACTAGTAAAGCGGAACTGGTTTACCACAGTAAACAAGTGCTGCTTACTTCCCGGGGTTCCCACGGGGAGAATAATTTATCATACAAATTGTCATATCTCTGTCTGCATAAAATATAAAAGTTCAACAAATTTAGGGCATAACTCACGTGTGGTTTGTTAGCTCACGTGTGGTTTGTTAGCTCACTTGACTGAAAGAGCTATAGTGATCCTTCACTCTTAGTCCGACATCTGTCGTATGTGACATGGTGTTCACAACTTCTACACCAAAACTGCTGGAACGATTTCAGTTAAATTTAAGGTAGGTGTTTGTTCAAATCAACATGGTCTGTTCCATAGGGACTGGGGGGGGGGGGGGGGGGGGGAGTTTGAGGAACTGCTTCCAAATTTAAAAAAAAACTATGGGTACAATTAGAGTTGAAACTGATTTAGTATAATCACTTTTGTAATATTGTGTTTATTTGTACATGTATTTACAATATGACTAGAGTAGAAATGGTTAAAAGGTTTTCTTGATATCGATTAATCGAATGGATTAACCGTCATAAACCGATTATCACTTGCCCTAATGGGTAGCTGAATAACGGCTATACTATGAATGATTTCCATCATTAACCCTTTACAGAACATAAGGGAAAAAACGATCCAACAGTATATACAAAAATCTCCATTCAAATTTTTATGTGTTTTCAATTTTTGTTCTCAAAAACATAACTTATGATCACTCATTGGGACAATCTCCTTGAGCTCGTTCCAGTGAGGGGTCATAAGCTATGTTTTGGAGACAAAATTTTATTGAATTGAAAATTTTTATTAATTCAAGAATTTTTTTTGCTAGTATCGTTTGCGACCCTCATTGTGTAAAGAGTTAAGAACAACCATTTCCAGCTACTCATACAATATAATGATCATGCAAGTGAACAAGTATGTCAGCATGTAACTTGATTGCTATACTCTGTTGCATATAATTGATATGAGTCAGTAGGACAATATTTGCCTGTTTTGGTGCATGTTTGTTCCTTTGTTAATCCATATAAATACAGTAGTTCAAAAGTAATGGTTAATCAATTACTTTTTTGATCGATCAAGATATTGATCATTGGTTAATTGATTAATTGGTTAACTGTTTCAACTCTACATGTAGGTACAATTACTTGATATTTTGTTCTGAGATTCCAATTAATGTGCAGAATTCAGTTTCTTCTTCTGCCAAAAATGTCTATTTTCTAAAACAATGTGCTGATTTGAACCAAAATTGGTATCTGGTGTTATTGAGTCATCAGTTCTTGATTCATGGAAAACAATTTGTTACCTACACTCCAGTGGAAATCCCAGGAGCTATTTATTTGGGATCAAAACAGGAGACCAGATTTTTTCCTTAAATAATATTCTTCTCCAGAACCACCTGTCAGAATCTTTTGATATTTGGTTTACAACATAGTTACAGGAGTCAGATTCATGTTTGTTCAAATCAAGACACCCCCCCCCCCCCTCCCCCCCCCCCCCCTCGAACACTAGTTAATTTCAAAACATTCCTTTCGTTCTCTTGATTTTGTCATGATATTCATGCGCACACTTTATTTGTCCAGAATTGAAGTATTATCTTCCATTAGCTGAGTTTCGGTAGAAATACATTTTCTTATAATTTTGGAAAAATTAAATATTCGTTCCTGAGTGTAATAAATCATTCAAATTCATTTTCAGTTTAAGAATGCAAGTTGGTGCAATTTGTTATAATGACTATCAAAACTTTTGCCGGCTCCATGCCCAGAAAAAGAATGAGGACATTTAGCAACTTGTCAGTCGCCTAACAAAATGAGATATCGAGCTGAAGTATTTTCCGTATAATTTCCCTTGTCATCGTTCTCGCATAATATATTGTTTTTCCTATTGAATAAACAGACTTTAAACGGACGAATTCGTCGCAATACACTTTAATTAATCATTAATAATGATATACCATGCATATACGGCCTTAATTTGGCTGTTCTGTCCCTCGAAAAAAATAAATATTTTCGGGGGACTATTAAAATGGCTGCTGTCCGTCCGTCCGTCCGTCCGTCCGTCCGTCCGTGCCACTTTGGTTTCTTGATTGCTAACAATAGTCGTTCACCGAATCAAATAAAACTTGGTTTGTAGGTGTATCAACATAAAATACAGGTCAAGTTCAAAACGGGGTGTGGTCTGACATTTTTTGCCAGAGCTATGCTCTTTCTAGACTTCGAGAAATTCAATTTTTTTTCCAGATACCTTGAATTCACACTTGTATACTGAACGATGAGTATGCCCTTTTAATTCCAATGAAAATACAACACCGATCGCCAGCGTTGTTGAACTCCGATCTGAATGTTGTCGAATATTTGTGCAACAGGCGACTGGCAATAACGAAGTTAGTGGTTTCCAGTTTTGTTCAGGAAGCATTTGACTGCGATATTTCCGGAAAATAATAAATTTGAGTCAGAATATTCAAAAACCGTTAAAAATTGTTTTTAAAAGAAATTCACGATTTTCAATCTCAATTTGACACCGCGCTAATTGGGCAACAATTTTGTGTGAAGTTTTTCGTTTACTGACCGGCTCCAAAACCTTTTAACTTCGCGTCAATGTTTTGTTTACATTTCTTTCTGATTGATAAAACTATTTCCCAAATCTGAAAAAAATCGATTCACCTGTCATTCAAAATGTTTGATTTTTTGCGTGGTGTGTAATCCGGTTGAATACAACACCGGGAACAGACGAACAGTTTCCGGAAAGTCGATAATCTACCGATCGCATAATGCTGATTAAAAAAATGGTGTGCGAGCCCAATGAGCTCCGTCAAACGAGATATAACAGAAAAAACTGTTCAGTTTGTAATTAAAAGATAAGAAAATCATCCCATCCCTGTTGTATACTCTCGTTAATTGAATATGTTTCTATGGTAAACTAGTTATTCAATTAACAGGATGTTCCGTTACTACCTTTGGGCTGGGGATCTCCTTGTATTTTAGTGATGATCCAGTGTCCATGTATTTTATCTGTATTTGTATTTGTACGGTGTAGGGCCGTTTGGCGTAAAAACACCGAGTGGGGAGCCGTTAGTGGCTTTTCGAGAGGGCAGATTGAAAGCCCTCCACTGTCTGCGCATGCACTATATTGTTGCCTAAGTGGATTCTCCAGATACTACCAGTGTGGAAGCTAGAATCGGGGTGTGTTTTGGTGGTGTTCAGTCTGCATAACTTGTATATTTTAAAACAAGATTCTTGGATTATTGCCTGTATGAAATAATCAGGGATATCCGATCTCCACATATTGTTTGATCTTGTCTCCTAAATTCAATCCTGTTCACAAAATAAAATTTGTACATATATTTTATGACAATTCATGATTTAGACATGTTTGATTTTCAAAAATAGTGTTTATGTAATAAAATTAAAACTCTTTGGATTTTTTTGTTATTTTCTTTATTTTGTTCATTTTTATCCTCTGCGTTTTCAAATGTCATTTACAGTTCCAAAACCCTCCACTCTATCACTTACGCTATCATTTTCAACCAGGTATTTTTGAACCATCTTTTCAACAAGTGTCACCCGTCCCTTACGACTAATAGGTTGTCATTTTCGTCAAATTCTCACAAAAAAGGTCTTTCCGGCAATTTTAATGTGAATTTATGAAACTTTTCTATTAGTCTATAATCTCCTCCTGGAGAAACGTACGTCCAAATGAACTCGTGGATCACATCAATTTGAAATAAGTTCTTTTTAGGTAAGCTTATTGCACAGAGCCACGCCCCCCCCCCCCCCTCCAATTTCTTTTTTTCAATTAAACTACGTGGACATTTATTATAACCTCGTCACACAATGTTAGCTTAACTTGACAAAGTCAAGATAAGCTATTGCCATCATGCGTGCGGAAGTCTGTGAGTCTGTTCACATTTTCCTTCAGCACAGTCTAAACCCTTTGTTTTTGTCCGATCGTCACGAAATGTCACATGCGGGTTTGAGGTCATGTCCAGATGTGAATGTCCTCTTTGGTCGCTATCGGTCAATCGTGATGGCTGCCCGAGCCCTAAATCCGAAAACCATTAGCACATTCTACAGGTCGTTTTTATGAAGGTATTTCATTGTAACTTGGTAGGATGCCTCTGTATAATGTCTAGATGAGCACGCCCTCTTTTGGTCAAGATCTGCCAACCGTGACGGCTGCCCAAGCCCGAAACCCGAATCTTTTTAGCACAGTCTACAGGTTACATTTAATATGGAGGGATTTCATTGTAACTTGGTAGGATGACTCCGTATGATGTCTAGATAGATGAGAACCCCCCGCCCCCTAATTTGGTCGTGATCTGTGAACCGTGATGACTGCCCGAGCCCAAAACTTTTAGCACAGTCTACAGGTCGTATGTATGGAGGGATTTCATTGTAACTGGGTAGGTTGACTCCATATAATGTCTAGATGAGAACATCCCCGTTTGGTCGCGATTGGTCAACTGTGGCGGCTATAGGGCCACGAAGCCCGAAAACCGTTAGCACAGTCGAAAGGTCACATTAATGAAGGGATTCCATTGTAACTTGGTAGGATGACTCCAGATAATGCCTAGATGAAAACATCCCATTTTGGTCGCGGTCATTCGGCCGTGACAACGTTCCAAGCCCTAAACCTGAGAATCTTTAGAATAATAGTCTACAGGTCGAATTTATGAAGGGATTTCATTGCAACTTGGTAGGATTCCGTATAATGTCTAAATGATAACTTCCCTTTTTGGTCGCGATTGGTCAACCGTGATGGCTACAGGGGCCCGAAGCCCGAAAACATTTATCAGTCTAAAGGTCATATTTATGAAGGGATTCCATTGTAACTTGGAAGGATGACTGCAGATAATGCCTAGATGAGAACATCCCCTTTTGGCCGCGATCATTAAACCATGACTGCTGCCCGAGCCCAAAACCCGAAAAATTTTGGCACAGACTACAAGTCATATTTATGAAGGGATTTCATTGTTGCCTGGGCGGATGACTCAGTATAATGTCTAGATGAGGACGTCCCCGTTTGGTTGCGATCGGTCAACCGTGATGGATTCACAGACCCGAAGCCCAAAAACCTTTAGCACAATCTTCATGCCGTATTTAGGAAGGGATTCCATTGTAACTTGGTAGGATGACTCATTTTGGAATAATTTCACTGTAAATTGGTAACTTTCGTTGATGTACATAAACTGTGAGGGCCACCTTCACCATCCACTCAATTATTCTTGAGTACAGTCTACACCTCATATTATTTTTATTGAAAACATAGCATACAGGGAACAGAAATTAACATATTCCCAATTATCACAATTCTTGTCTTATTTCATACTCCTTTCATAAACTTTGAACATTATCTTTTTCATCAAAAATAACACACAGACAAGTTAAGCTACAGTGTCATTGACACTTTCATTTTCTCTGGGGGAAGGCAGGGTGGGGGGGGGGGGGGGTCTTCCAAAAAATTCCGGACACAAGGCCGGGGTGGGTGGGTGGTCGGATGGGGGCCAAAACACCTTTTTTTCTAGAGTTGCAATTTTTTTCCTGGTGTTTTTTTTTCGAATTATTTTCACATAACAAGGCTATATTGTTGTTTAGTAGTCTAATAGGCACCTGTTTGTCAGGTAGGGTTAGTGAATAAGGCCCCACTAGGCTGATTAGGGGATTTGTTCTCTTTTTGTAAATTAAATTAGATGCATTAAAGAATTGTGTACTCCAGTTTGACTAAAAACAATCAGTGGAAATTTATGAATTTTAATTTGGGAATGGTTAACATAATTTTCATAGCTTAATCACCACGGCACAATTGGGATTTTACAACGAGTAGCAATGTGTTTAGCAGACAGAACATCTAAAATAATGTAAAAAATTTACGGAAAATAATCCAAATGCCCAGTTTCTCTGAGTAGAGCTCTTGTAACCTGAAACTACTGAAAATTCTCACTGTGCATCTTTGATATAAAACCCCACTTACTTAATTCAAGCTCATAGGGATAGTACCAGGATTTTCACAGAGGGTTTGTCTGGCTATCTCGTGAAAACATGAAACAAAAGTTACAGTTAATATTTGAATTGAAAACTGACCTGAGCCAGAGTATACAGATGAGTAGCTGAGCATAACACTATGCAGCAAAAGAAGAATATTTTAATCCTCTATTTGATGTTCACAAAAATAGCCTAATTCTTACATTATATGCTGTTATATGCAGAAATCAATGCTGACTTTTTTTCGGAGACAGACCAGGACGGACAGTGAGATTTACAATAGTGTTAGGTGACAGATTTTCAGCTTTCCTACGCTGTCTACTATCGTTTGAGTAATGACAATTGGCTGAAACCTCAAGCCTAGACACTTAGCCTGTAGTCAGGTCATTAAAATTAAAACTTATTCACTAAATTTAAACTGTTTCTTCAGTCTCGGAACTTAACACATGAATGATAATTATTATGAGAGCATTGAGGCCAGAACTTTCAGTTCAGCATTTGTAATTCATGAACATCAATAATATGCCAGTATACACTACGCCATAGTGTATATAGGCATATTATTGAAATGCATGAATTACAAATGCTCAACAGTCACAATGAAAAATAACAATGAAATTTTTCCCAGTAAAAATAAATGCATGCTTGATAACAAAGGAGTTAATAACAATTTTCTTTAGTGAAATCTAAATGCTTCTGTTGATGCTGGTTGATGTGTACATAAGTAGTTTAGACAATAGATTTGGATTCAAATTAAGGCAAGGATTGACAACTGGAAGCTCAGTGCAATAATTGTTCATTACCCACTGTGGTGATACACTGAAAAAATATAGGTGGTGGGGTGGGTGTCCAAGTGGTCAGAGGAAAAAAATATTTTTTTTGCACGTGGGTGGGTGGGTGGTGGTCAAAAGGTGGAAAAAAATATTTTAGGCCTTGTGTCCGGAATTTTTTGGAAGACCCCCCCCCCCCCCCCCCCCCCCACCTGGGGAAGGGGTAATTAATCAGTCATAACACAGAGTACACGATTTTCGGTTGAATAAGGAAATGGGAATAAGTAATGGTTGTCACGTCCGTGTTATCGGATTGTGTTTTCCATTATCCGCTAAGCCCAACGGCTCTCCCACACAAATCAGTTGTTCCAACCTTGGGGTATCCGTTATTAAAATTTCTTACTTAAAATTCCACACAAAAATACTTGTTTGACTTCACGGGTTAATTATTGCTAATCCCACACTGAGTCCTATTATTACGCGAGAATTTCCACCACCGTTCTTTTTAAATTCGCCGAACGAATTTACGAGCTAATTTAGCCAATGATTAACCCCTTGCGATGTACGAAAACTATTAAAATTTCAGTGCATCAACCTGTATGAACATTAAAACTGAAACATGTATTAAAATTGTCATTGAGTGAACCTGTTGATTTTGAACTTTTCAATTGTTACCGTTTAGGAAGGATGATTCTGGTGTTAGCCTCGCTAGATGTCTGAAACTGGGCTTTGTCGTTTCTGGGGGAAATAGATTCACGAGCGTCGTCTGAATCCGTGCGTGAACGTTTGTCTCACCGTGACGAACCCACCAGTTTCGTTTTTGTTGGGATGGTTCTTATCCTAAAGGGGTCAATGACGTTTCCTCGAAAAGTCTAAATCAACAGTCGTTCACTGGGAAATATGGTAATTTGTGTCTTACATGAAATCCAAATGAATAAGAAAAACAGATCTATCGTAATTTAATATTCGCTTTTAAGTTCCTTTGAAATCGCGCAATTCCGGTATATCCTGACAGTCGGTGACAGACAAGATACATAATATGCATGTGTGTCTGTTCAGAATCTGTGGGATGTACTGTTTTTACAACAATCTCCTTTTAACTGGACATAATTACCTACATGATGACTGCAGGAGAACACTGGCTTTTACTATCTTCAATGCTTTAACAGACAGACCCATCTGGCGTTCAACAAAGCTCAATTACAATTTATTTTTTTATTTATTGATGTTTAAGGTCACATGTTTATGCACAATGGCTAATCATGACCGTGACAGTTTTACGGGTGGAGGAAGTCTGAGTACCCGGAGAGAACCACCGAGCAACGACGAGCAGCTGCCAGCTCCCCAACATCGTAACTCCACACTGCAGCACAGGCAGGGTAAGATTGGTTGAAGACATGCGTACCATCGACGTGCAGTACGTCTTAGTACACGGCGTCATCGTGCCCCCACATGGGCAATGGGGGTGAAGTGTCTTGCCGCAATTACAATATTTGGTAAAAAAGAAATATCGACAACTAGCCCCACCCCCCCCCCCTCCTATATTAGAAGGAAGGAAATAAAACACGATCTGGTGAATGTAAAATGTTTGATCGTACAGCAGAAAGTGTTGTTCCTTAGCCAGTGTTGTGCAATTAACACTGCCTCGCCGTTTTCACCAGCGATACTTGCCATTGCATCATATCGTTTTCGCCAATTTGGTACATTTTCACCAGAGAAAATTGGTGCCGTTTTCGCCTCATCGGCTTCTAAGATGGACGTAGTCGCGGTGCCATAGGGGGCCTAGGGTTCCTCCCCCACCCCAAAAAATGAAACTTCAAATTGCTATCTGACCGATTCTTGAAAGCGTTCACACAAAATGACGTGAGCCCAGTTTTAGACACACTCCGGGGGCCCTTTGAAGGCCACGTTAGGTGTTGTAGAAACGCTTAGATATCACTCCCATCACTTTCCTGGTAGACCGCCCCACCCCTCGCATGAAAGGGTGGACATATCCCCCCCCCCCCCCCAGCTGTGGCCGTCGTGAAATCTCTTCGGCATCTCGACCCCCTCCTCCAACCCTCCCCCGAAATCGAAATGTTGGCGCCGCAACTGGATGGACGTTCCACGAACATGAAGGCTGTTTTCATCGGCCCAAGCATGAAACGAAGAATGAAATATGAAGTGAAAATCCTGTACAATTTATTTATTTATTGGGGCTTAACCACACTTTTGACTGTCGGATAGTTTTTGGGGTGGAGTGCCCGGAAAGAACCACCGAGCAACTGCCATGCTCCCCAACATACTAACTTAACACAAGCAGATTTATCATGGTTGAAGACAAGACTTGTGCACCATCGACGTGCAGTACGCCTTGGTACACAACGCCACGGTGTCCTTACGTGGGCAATTGGGATTAAGTGTCTTGCCCAAGGACACAACGCGGTTGTCGGCAGTGAGATTCGAACAGAGGACCTCTCGGCTTGTAGACTGTCTCTCTACCTACTGAGCCATCGCATTCCCATCATTTAAATAAATAGAAGAGTTTATATCAAAATACAAAACGAATTCGGTAAATTAGGCCCAGATCTTATTTATTGGGCGGGTTTTGTAAATTTCGATATAAAATGGGGACGAACTGAAGATTCAATTTATTATATGATCCTAAAACCCCACAAAAGGGTCAAGTAAAGCAAGCAGCGAGGAGAGACAGAGAGAGGGACAATTACGTTGGGTAAAGGATTAAAAACATACCCCTGTCACTGTTTCTGTAAATGTGTGACTGTTACTGACGATCGATGATGGATGGGCTTAATAACCAGAAGGAGGGTTAGATTATATAATAAAAATATATTCAGCTGAAAAATTTATTCCAGCAGAATTAATAACTGCAAATGTGACTAAAAATTGTACAGTTGTGGCTGTTGACCATTCAACATTTCTTTGACGTTAATGACAGAACAGTTTCAAATTTATGCACACCCAAAAATGCTTCAGTATTAAAATTAGTACGCTTGTGAAAGAGGAAGCAGTCGGTTTGACCTAGAGGCAGTTGGTCTGGTTGCCAATTCGACTGTGAGGGGGATCGTCGTGGCTGCCAATTCGACTGGAGGGGCAGTTGGCTTGCCAGTTTGTCTGGGGGAGTTGCCCGACTGAGCACTTTGTGACTGCGGGTGGGAACTTGTTCTACCACCATAACCTTCAATACGATTGACCTGTTATCTAACAGTTTTGTTTCGTCTATGAACTTAGCATTGTAATGTACTGTTCGAAGGTCAAGACCGTTGGTCAAATCGGAAAGTTATGTGGATAAAAGGGTAAGTTTTGCATCTTGGGAATCATTGATATAAAACTATGCTGCCAAAAGCTGTTCCGATGGCCAATCCAGGATTTGGGGGCACCACACATGAAATCATGGGTCGCACATGCCTTCTGGTCGTTGGAAACCAATTTTATAACATTCCATACACAGGAGACACGTGCAGGAACCACAGATATATGCATTGAGTGACATATTATCAATGATAGCACACGGGAATACACTATACACCAGGTGAGCAGCAGATGGCTAAATTCATCTTATTCACCAAATCGTCGTCAAATAGACTGTACGGTACGAAAACTATTAGCACTTTTTTGTCAATGGCGGAATCAGACTTGCCTGTAATCGAGTTTTTTATTGGTTCCGTGTCGATATATGATATAAGATAAGTATACGTGCAGTACGCCTCAGTACACAGCGTCATCGTGCCCCCATGTAGGCAATCGGGGTGAAGTGTCTTGCCCAAGGACACAACGCGGTTGCCGCAGGTGGGATTCGAACCGAGGACCTCTCGGCTTGCAGCCTGCACCTCTACCAACTGAGCCACCGCGCCCCCTTCCGTGTCGATATATGATATAAGTATACGTTACCCTATCGTACGTATGATATAAGATAAGTATACGTTACCCTATCGTACGTATGATATATGATATAAGTATACGTTACCCCATCGTACGTTTCACGTTTATATTTACAAATAAAATTTCAGTCCTAATGGGAAAACACAGCAAAGTGATGGTTCCCGTTTTGGCTGTCATTCCGTTAATGCAGTGGCTTCTCTAAGGGGCGGGTATTGGATTTGCTACCCCCGGCCTCGCAATAATTTTTCCAGACTGAACACTTTGTTGGGTTTGGAGTCTATGATACCTTGCCGGTAATCACGTAGTTTGTTTATATATTTATATTATATATTTATTGGGGTTAACGACACTTTCGACAGCCGGGGTCACCTCATGTCGAACAGGTTTACAGGTGCCAGAGTACCAGGAGAAATCCACTGACCAGCGGCGGGCAAGTGACAGACTCCGCAACGTACTAACTCCATACACTCAGGCATTGCTAGCATTGGTTGAAGAATAGTGCACCATCGACGTTCAGTACGCCTTAGTGCACAAAGCCACCGCCCTCCTCCCCCCACGCGAGCAATCGGGATTACGCGCCGTGCGCAAGGACAAAATGCAGTAACCCATAACCAATGAGCCAACGCGCTCCCAGATTTGATACTTGGACCTGTTTCACTCATACAGTTGGTCATTCAAAAAGTCTGTTGGACCCGATTCGAGCTGTTAGGGATTCAGCATGACAAATCTGAGTACCTGTACGATACGTGTTAATTAAACTAAAATTGCGTCACGACAACTACATGCTGAAGCGACAAGTAATTCCTTGTTTGACATTCGTAATCAACTGATTTTATCGGTTGATAACGAATGTCGAATAAGCAACAGGGAATGAGTAACTAAAGTGCACTTGTCTTCGACCAATACTAACTCTGCTTGTGAGGAGTTAGTGTGTTGGGGAATGTGATAGTTGCTGGTTGTTGCTCTGTGGTTCTTTCCGGGTACTCCGGCTTCCTCCACCACGAGGTGACCCTGGCTGTCGAGTGTGTCGTTAAACCCTAATAAATAAATAAATTGTACATGATTTCCACTTCACAAAACTTTCCTAGATATAGAGGATATGGAATGAGTGTTTTTCTCATATAATATTTATGAAACCAGTCTAAGAATTTTCAGTTTTGGCGAGTCCAAACGGAAACTTAGGACGAGTTTCATAAATATTATATGAGAAAAACACTCATTTCATATTCTATTCATCATATGACACACACACGCACAAATTAGCCACTTAGTATGACTTTTTAACCCATCACCTAACTTGAGTTGCAGACGGCACTTGGAAAAAACATCCTCGTATAACTAAAAAATTTCATTTTTTGCTTCCAAAACATAGGTTATGAACCCTCATTGGAACGAGCGCGTCGAGCTCGTTCCAATGAGGGGTCATAACCTATGTTTTGGAAGCAAAAAGTGAAAATATAAAAAAAAAAAATGAATGGCGTTTTTCTTGCAGGTAAAAGATTAATACAATATAACCCACACTAAATAGGACAGATAACGTAAATTCTCCCTGCTGGAATTATGCAAATGTGACCCAGTTGTATTCTGTTTAGCCAATCAAATTGTCCAGTTTTGAAATTGACCAATGAAAGCTCCAAACTCTAATTATGCAAATTATGAAATTGTGGCCCGGTTGTATTTTGTTCAGCCAATCTAGTTTTGAAAGTGACCAATGAAATTGACGGAAGGCTTTATTTATCACTGATTAATATGAAAACAAAATATCAAATGTTTTAAAGTGAACAAAACGGACGAGTCATATGATAAATATCTAGATACTGCAAGAACTATTTTTAAATTTAAAGAAACATGCAAGATCATTCAGCGTTTAAGCACTATACTCAGTTTCATGCTTGGGCGGAAGAAGAAAGCCTTCGTGGAACTTCCATTCAATGGCGAGGCCAGGATTTCGATTTAAGTTGCCTAAGTAAGATTTGAGGGGTCCCACGTCGAGATGCCGACGGGATCTTCCTAAGATCTGATCGGGGGAGGGGGGGGGGGTTACCCTCTTCGTTGTTCGGGGGTCTGGAGGTTCCCCTAATGACAAAATGTCCTGGGAGCGATGTCTGGGCGTTTCTTCAACACCTAACGTGGTCTTCAAAGGCCCACAGATTGTGTCTCAAGTTGGGCTCACATCATTATTTGTAAACGGTTCCACGAAAACCGCGGACAGATAGCAATTTGAAGTTTGATTTTCTGGGGGAGTGAAGGGTGGGGGGGGGGGGGGGACTGCGAGGAAAAAGTGGGGGCGGAGGCCTCTATGGCACCGCCACTGCGTCCATTTTAGAAGCCGGTCAGGCGAAAACGGCACCAATTTTCGCGGGCGAAAACGGAGCAAAAATGGCGAAAGCGGCACCATGTAATGGCAAGTACTGCTGGAGAAAACGGTACAAAACTGGCAAAGGAACAACACTTTCTGTAGAACGATCAAATATTTTAATTTAATCGGATCGTGTTTTATTTTCTTCCTTTTAATTTCGTTGGAAGGGAGGAGTCGTCGATATTTCTTTTTCACAAAATATTGTTTTCCCCATATGTACACGACTGAAACGTGTCTCAAGATTCGAACGTTTTGGATACCATGGACTGTTATGATATCAGTTGGTCACAATCCGTTCCTTATATTACGACATTTACAGGAATGGTGGATGCTCAATGAAAGTGTGTGTGTGTGGGGGGGGGGGGGGGGGGGGGGTATTGTCCAAGACCCACCGTAAATAGCCGATCGAATGTTGAATTCATTTGTAAAATGTTTTTTGTTGCACTTGCATTCGGAATATTACATGAATCGTAAAGGCCGGTGTTTTTCGTGGGGTTGGGGACAGCTATACCAGAAGATATACTCGCCCAAAAAAGAAAGTGTGCATTGCAGAAATTGATCAAACTCGAAAAAATAATTTCGTAGGTGTAAAGAGTGTTAACCTGTTCATGAATAAGTTATATTGAACACAAAAACAGCTTTCCCCGTTAAAATTGCATTAACGTTAAATGACGTGCTGCACGTTTGTGAAAAGGCATGTTTTGCACGTGGAGAGTCTGAAAATTCATGCAGCAGTGTGAATCCTTGGGTATTTAAACACTAAAGTAAGCCCTTCCTATCGTTCACATTCAAACTTGCGCTGCTGTTAAAACGACTACACATTAGCATGCCAAGATTGACAATGAATCAACGTCTCCTTGCCCTGGGTATGATTAGAGCTGGCAGAACACACAGAGAGGTTGCCCAGCATTTGAACTGCCACCGTAACACTGTAGACAGGCTAGTCCATTGACATGCACAATATGATGACATTCGAGACCGACCCCGCTCCGGGAGACCCCGAGTTACCACCCCTGCACAAGATCGGTATATCCGTGTCGTCCATCTCCGGACCGGCGACAAACGGCAACGACGACAGCCAGGAACATCCCTAATCTGAGACGGATACATCCTCAAACAGTAATCAACCGGCTGAGAGAATGCGGCTTACGTCCTCGAAGACCTGCAATTCGTCCGACTTTGACGTTACGTCACGGCCCCGGCGTCATTCTACAGCAGGACAACACCCGACCCCACGCAGCTCGTGTTGTTCCACAGTATCTGCAGCAACAACAAGTGGATGTTCTTCCCTGGCTCGCAAATTCACCCGATATCTCACCCATTGAGCACGTATGGGATGAAATGAAACGTTAGCTACGCCGACTTCCCCATGCACCGTCAACGCTTGTGGAACTCCAAAGACAGCGTATCAGAATATTGAACAACATCCCACAACACTTCCATGCTAACTTGTTCGCTTCCATGAGGCGTAGATGCACAGCAGTAGTCGATGCAGACGTAGATCATGCCAGATATTGAGTGTGTGACTTTTGTGTTTGACCCTTAATGTCTTTGACTCTCCATTCCATGACACCAAGAATATTCGTCGTACCGTAATGAAATTTCTCGTGTTGATCACAAATTAATTCATCTGTGATTGAATAAAATTTCCATGAATGAAAATGATATATATCTTTTTTTAGTGTTATTTTTTAGCATGCACACTTTCTTTTTTGAGAGAGTATAATTTGACATCACAAGAAAAGTGTAATGGGAATTTAACCCTTTATTTGAGTGATTGGTACCATGTCCGTGTGCAGTGGGGGTGAAATCAAATCTCGCCCCGTTTTTCACATCCACTGGAAGGTGCATTGCATCCTGCCTAGGTTGTATAGTCAGATATAAAAGGTCAGATTTCTATGGACATTTATAACAAGTTGCTCCTTAAAGCTGTGAGTAATGAGGCACGAATCGTCCCTTATATGCTACTAACACTGCTTGAAAAATAATTTTCACTAAGTCGATCGATCGAGATAGAACACTTGGTAGTTTAGAATGGTAGTATAGTATGGGTGTTATATATCCCCATAGTTCACCTGTTGGCCCTTGGGGTGTGGGTAAGGCATGGTTGTCTAGTGGTATAGGATGTGTTGTTTGTGCCCCTGCTAGTTCAATGTTGCCCCTTGGTACCACTATCCATCTCGGGCGGTGTGCTGGTCCACAGATGGTATAAGTAGTATGTATTGCTAGGTCAAGCAGTATCGTGGGGAGGGTGAGCTGAATGGGGTACTGTTACTAATGTACTGGCTGTCAACTAACTATCAGCGATTTTTATTCTGGCTAAAATGAAATCAAATGGTGGCTAATAAGGGTTTGATGTTCATGGAAACTATGACAGAACTTAATGTTCATGTGTAACCATTTTATGGATAATGACGGTCAAAACTCAAGTTGTATGTGATGCAATGTATTTGTTACTGTGTCAAGAATGAAGGAACCTCAAAATTAACATCACAAGTTTATGAGGGAGGCACGCCCAAATCACTTTTAGCGGCGACCCCTAGTTGTCAACTCTTAAATTTAAACTACGCAATATTATTTCAGGACAGCCACACCTGAGTGAGTAGTCAAATCAAATCGGAGATCTTGTCAGTATAATTTCAATAATTTTCGTTCTTTAATGAGAACAAAACGAGAAATTCAAGGATTTTCAAGATTGTCAGAGGGTACAAATCAAGAGAGCTCACTCCAAGGGATGCACATAGTTTCAAGGCATGAATTTGAAACTGATCATTTATACTGAATAAGTCCTATTTGAATGTCATATCACAGTGGTTTATTTATTTATTTATTTATTTATTTATTTATTTATTTATTTATTTATTTATTTATTTATTTATTTATTTATTGACTGAAGGCATGTGTAACCATAGTCGGGCAGTACACCTTAATCAACTGAACGACCGTGCTCCCCGATCAAGTGCCATACCCATGTCGTAGGTACACAGAAAGTGAGGGAATAACTATAGCAAAATGATCCGAGTGATATCAGGGTACCGGTTCATAAACCACGTTTAGGATTGAATGTCTATAAAGTTGATATTTTTCGGAAAAAAGGGATGAGGACGAGTCCCTGACACTACACCGCTGGCACCACATTCAGTCCGTTTCACACCATGTGTACTTTTAGTGAACCCATGCAGGGAACTCACGAAAATTACCAATGTTTTTTTCGGGGGGGGGGGGGGGGGGGGGCCGTTAAGCCTGATTTGTTCCAGCTGTGGTGGCTCAAGTTCCGACAAAGCATACCTCCGTCGAAGACACACCCTGATGATGAAGTTGGAATATTAGTCTGTCGGTATAATAGTTAAGACTTCTTGGAAATGTTTTAATGAATGAATAAAATAAATAATTCATCTGGAAGAGCCATGACTCAGTGGTTACGACATTGGACTGCAAACCGAAAGGTCCAGGATTCGATCCCAGCCAGGGGTTACTGCGTTGTGCCCTTGGCCAAGTTACTTACTCCCGATTATCCTCGTGGTGACACTGCGGAGCTGTACACTAAGGCTTTCTGTACGTCGATGGAGGACATGTCTTCAACCAATGCTAACCCCGCTTGTATGGAGTTGGTATGTTGCAGAGTCTGACAGTTGCTCTACGGTGCCCAGTAGTTCTCTCCTGTTACATCGACTTCCTCCACTCGTAAAACTGTTCGACACGAGGTGACCCTTGCTGTCGAAAGTGTCGTCAACCCCCAATAAATAAATAAATAATGTACGTGATTTTCAGAAAGAAATATTATAATCCATTCCCGATGAAAATTCACGACTGGGAAAAATATTTTGAGGGCAAATACTAACACGCCCCCCCCCCCCCCCTCCCCCTTAGGGAAGCCCCCTGCATTAACTTAATGACTGCGAACGGAGGAACAATCCCTTTTTTGTGACATTTGCATTTAATATATTTTATGAATCGTATGTGCCTCGGTCCGATTTTTTCGAAGGAGGGGTGGAGGGGGGGGGGGGGGCAGTTATGCCCGAAAAACTTGAGATCACCCGAAACCCGCAGTGAAAATTTGATCCTCCACCTGAGTGATTGGTATCAAGTCAGTGAAAATCAAATGCCCCCCTCGTTTACATGGCGGACTTCACCTCCACTGGAAGGTGCACTGCATAGCATACTGCCTGGTCTTAGTTTACATGGGAGACTTCACCTCCGCTGGAAGGTGCACTGCATAGCATACTGCCTGGTCCTCGTTTACATGGGGGACTTCACCTCCACTGGAAGGTGCACTGCATAGCATACTGCCTGGTCCTCGTTTACATGGGAGACTTCACCTCCACTGGGAGGTGCACTGCATAGCATACTGCCTGGTCCTCGTTTACATGGGGGACTTCACCTCCACTGGAAGGTGCACTGCATAGCATACTGCCTGGTCCTCGTTTACATGGGGGACTTCACCTCCACTGGAAGGTGCACTGCATAGCATACTGCCTGGTCCTCGTTTACATGGGGGACCTCACCTCCAATGGAAGGTTTACATGGGGGACTTCACCTCCACTGGAAGGTGCACTGCATAGCATACTGCCTGGTCCTCGTTTACATGGGAGACTTCACCTCCAGTGGAAGGTGCACTGCATAGCATACTGCCTGGTCCTCGTTTACATGGGGGACTTCACCTCCACTGGAAGGTCACTGCATAGCATACTGCCTGGTCCTCGTTTACATGGGAGACTTCACCTCCACTGGAAGGTGCACTGCATAGCATACTGCCTGGTCTTCGTTTACATGGGGGACTTCACCTCCACTGGAAGGTGCACTGCATAGCATACTGCCTGGTCCTCGTTCACATGGGGGACTTCTCCTCCACTGGAAGGTTTTCATGGGGGACTTCACCTCCACTGGAAGGTGCACTGCATAGCATACTGTCTGGTCCTCGTTTACATGAGAGACTTCACCTCCAGTGGAAGGTGCACTGCATAGCATACTGCCTGGTCCTCGTTTACATGGGGGACTTCACCTCCACTGGAAGGTGCACTGCATAGCATACTGCCTGATCCTCGTTTACATGGGGGACTGGTCCTCGTTTACATGGGGGACTTCACCTACACTGGAAGGTTCACTGCATAGCATACTGCCTGGTCCTCGTTTACATGGGGGACTTCACCTCCACTGGAAGGTGCATGCATAGCATACTGCCTGGTCCTCGTTTACATGGGGGACTTCACCTCCACTGGAAGGTGCACTGCATAACATACTGCCTGGTCCTCGTTTACATGGGAGACTTCACCTCCACTGGAAGGTGCACTGCATAGCATACCGCCTGGTCCTCGTTTACATGGGGGACTTCACCTCCACTGGAAGGTGCACTGCATAGCATACTGCCTGGGCTAAATAGTCAGATAAAAAAGCTCCAGCTTTTATTTGAGATAGAAATTCCAGTTAGGAGATTGAACTAGTACCATTTGTGTGTTAATAGTTCTTCGTTGAAAGATGGCTGCAAATACTGGAAAAGCGAAATACACAGCTACTGTGGTTCTAAACGTCATATTTGAGGATCAGGAAGAATCATAAATGTAAGATTCTGACACATGGAATTCACAGACTCTGACCACATTTCCAGACCATCCAGTACAACACTTGACAACCAGTCTAATATAAGCCAACTATCCAATCAACCCTCAAATCAAAATATTGTAAATCTGGATCTTCAGGTAATTAATAAGCAAGAAATGGGGAGCGGGGGGGGGGGGCTTCTAGAGCAAATGGCAGAGATAGGGGCGTGGATGTAGTCGTGGTTGGGGATACACTCATTTGAATGAACCTAATGAACAGGCCGTTGACAATTCCTTTGTTGGGAAAAATGGAACAGTTGGGGTGGGTGGAGGAGGGGGTGGGTAGAAATCCACCAAATGTTGGAAGACGACAGCTTCAGGGTATCCAAAGACAACTGCCAGGTATAACTAATGCTGTAGATAATAGTAACTTGTTCAAGAAATGTCCAACGGGGATCTTAAAATACAAATTTGAAAGTTTTGACACCTTTTGTGCCAATGTTTCTTACATTTTTACTTGGGTTAAAAGTTTCACCTGCCTGTAGGATTTGTAGGTAAAATATGTTGCTAGGATAAAAGTTAATAGCATCTTTCTCTTCTGGCCTGTATAAACTGGGCCAGTGAATGGATGCTATTCTTCCCTCATTCAACTGTTTACTATAATCCAAGCCCCGAAGGCTGTGTTGCGACCTTTATCGAAGTTTGTATTGGCAACGCACAAGTCATATTTTGGAAAAACGTTGATTTTACATTACCATGTTAGTCAACTCCGTGTGAGGCATACATGGCTTCTATTAATGTCAAGCAAGTATCGCAGATAACCCACGGGTGTGTCAGTACCTTGATTACAGACAACCCACGGGTGTGTCAGTACCTTGATTACAGATAACCCACGTGTGTGTCAGTACCATGATTGCAGATAACCCACGGGTGTGTCAGTACCTTGATTACAGATAACCCACGGGTGTGTCAGTACCTTGATTATAAATAACCCACGGGTGTATCAGTACCTTGATTACAGATAACCCACGGGTGTGTCAGTACCTTCATTGCAGATAATCCACGGGTGTGTCAGTACATTGATTACAGACAATCCACGGGTGTGCCAATACTTTGATCCCAAACCATATATTCACTCAATCCAAGCATTTTCTCAATCTTCCACTGTTATTATTTTGTTTCTCTGGACCATCATTCTCAGTTACTTGATATTTGGTTCTGTGTCTGAAACTTATCCTGGTGAGAGTTTCCCTTGAAATCAGAGGCTCTCAGTAGAGCTTTATAGGCTGAGAGGCTCTCAGTAGAGCTTTATGGGCTGAGAGGCTCTCAGTAGAGCTTTTATGGGCTGAGAGGCTCTCAGTAGAGCTTTATGGACTGAGAGGCTCTCTGTAGAGCTTTAAGGGATGAGAGGCTCTCAGTAGAGCTTTATGGGCTGAGAGGCTCTCAGTAGAGCTTTATGGGCGGAGAGGTTCTCATTAGAGCTTTATAGTCTGAGAGGCTCTCAGTAGACCTTTATGGGCTGAGAGGCTCTCAGTAGAGCTTTTATGGGCTGAGAGGCTCTCAGTAGAGCTTTATGGGCTGAGAGGCTCTCAGTAGAGCTTTTATGGGCGGAGAGGCTCTCAATAGAGCTTCATGGGCTGAGAGGCTCTCTGTAGAGCTTTATGGGCTGAGAGGCTCTCAGTAGAGCTTCATGGGCTGAGAGGCTCTCAGTAGTGCTTTATGGACTGAAAGGCTCTCAGTGGAGCTTTATGGGCTGAGATGCTCTCAGTAGAGCTTTATGGGCTGAGAGGCTCTCAGTAGTGCTTTATGGACTAAGAGGCTCTCAGTAGAGCTTTATGGGCTGAGAGGCTCTCAGTAGAGCTTTATAGTCTGAGAGGCTCTCAATGGAGCTTTATGGGCTGAGAGGCTCTCAGTAGTGCTTTATGGACTGAGAGACTCTCAGTAGAGCCTTATGGGCTGAGAGGCTCTCAGTATAGCTTTATGTGCTGAGAGGCTCTCTGTAGAGCTTTATGGGCTGAGAGGCTCTCAGTAGAGCTTTATGGGCTGAGAGGCTCTCAGTAGAGCTTTATGGGCTGAGAGGCTCTCTGTGGAGCTTTATGGGCTGAGAGGCTCTCTGTAGAGCTTTATGGGCTGAGAGGCTCTCCGTAAAGCTTTATATGCTGAGAGGCTCTCAGTAGAGCTTTTTGGGCTGAGGGGCTCTCAGTAGAGCTTTTATGGGCGGAGAGGCTCTCAGTAGAGCTTTATGGGCTGAGAGGCTCTCTGTAGAGCTTTATGGGCTGAGAGGCTCTCAGTAGAGCGTTATGGGCTGAGAGGCTCTCAGTAGAGCTTTATGGGCTGAGAGGCTCTCAGTAGAGCTTTATGGGCTGAGAGGCTCTCAGTAGAGCTTTATGGGCTGAGAGGCTCTCAGTAGAGCTTTATAGTCTGAGAGGCTCTCAATGGAGCTTTATGGGCTGAGAGGCTCTCAGTAGTGCTTTATAGACTGAGATACTCTCAGTAGAGCCTTATGGGCTGAGAGGCTCTCAGTAGAGCTTTATGTGCTGAGAGGCTCTCTGTAGAGCTTTATGGGCTAAGAGGCTCTCAGTAGAGCTTTATGGGCTGAGAGGCTCTCAGTAGAGCTTTATGGGCTGAGAGGCTCTCTGTAGAGCTTTATGGGCTGAGAGGCTCTCTGTCGAGCTTTATGGGCTGAGAGGCTCTCCTCCGTAAAGCTTTATACGCTGAGAGGCTCTCAGTAGAGCTTTTTTGGGCTGAGAGGCTCTCAGTAGAGCTTTTATGGGCGGAGAGGCTCTCAGTAGAGCTTTATGGGCTGAGAGGCTCTCTGTAGGGCTTTATGGGCTGAGAGGCTCTCAGTAGAGCTTTATGGGCTGAGAGGCTCTCAGTAGAGCTTTATGGGCTGAGAGGCTCTCAGTAGAGCTTTATGGGCTGAGAGGCTCTCAGTAGAGCTTTATGAGCTGAGAGGCTCTCAGTAGAGCTTTATGGGCTGAGAGGCTCTCAGTAGAGCTTTATGAACTGAGAGGCCCTCAGTAGTGCTTTATGGACTGAGAGGCTCTCAGTAGAGCTTTATGGGCTGAGAGGCCCTCAGTAGTGCTTTATGGACTGAGAGGCTCTCAGTAGAGCTTTATGGGCTGAGAGGCTCTCAGTAGAGCTTTATAGGCTGAGAGGCTCTCAATAGAGCTTTATGGACTGAGATATCTCTTTTTTTGGTCTCAAATCTCCAAGATTGTGTAAACTAAATGATTTTTCCACAGACTAAAGCAAGAGCGGGTTTGATTTGCTTTTTAGCTATTCTGATATTGTTTTCTGATTTTTTTAAACAATTAGACATACATGAACAATAAAATGATAATTGTGTGGTGAAAGCTTGGGTTGGGGATTTGGTTCTCTATTCCACTCAGATAATATGGACACCATAACCAATGCTTGGAGGGCGCAGTGGCTGATTGGTCCGAGAATTGGACTTGTGATTTAAAGGTTGTGGGCTCGATCTCGACCATCGCCACTTGCGTTATGTCCTTGAGCAAGACACTTTACCTAGGTTGTTCGTATGGTGACACGATGGCACAACGTGACTTCAACCAATATAGCTCGGAATCAAGGCCGCTTGTAACAGGCTTGTACGCTGAATACTCTGACAGCTACTTACAGCTGCCCAGTGGTCTCTCTGGGTACACCGGCTTACCCCGCTCGACTAGCTGTCCACCCGGAAAAGAGGCATATAAAATGCCGCTAACGTGGTCGCATGGGATGCATAGCCTTTTCCCATCGTTCCTCGCGGGCATAAAACCCGTAAAACACTCCCTTTCAGTTCATGCTAGCAATATTGTCCAGGTTGGTGGGTTTTGAATGACTGTGCAAACTTAATACACAATATAAACTAAGATGTGGGGGGTGGGGGGGGGGGGGGGCGGGTAAGTAAATACCGACAACCGGGTGCCACTTTGGACTTTGAGCATTCTAACCCGGCTCATGGTGCCTTACACGGTGAACCCTTTCGTAATGACCACCAGAACCGGTCTTTTCCGGCGAATTAACATAGACAAATCGAAGTTTAAGAGATACCCCGGTTGGGCGCTTTTTTCATTTTTTCAAGATTTTGTGTGTTGTATTTGTCTATTACGAATGGGCTCATCCTATTTTTCAAGAACGAGTCCGGTTAGAAAGTTCAAAGTCGTGTGTGTGTACCTCTTTGTGTTTACTAACCACACTCACAAGCGCGCATATATATTTCCAAAGCTGCGTGGGACAAATATTTATTATTTAGCGTGGAGTATCCACATGAGGTCTTGAATCATGAAATATAATTGGCTGCTTAATATGACACTAAACGGGATCCCTACTTCAACATTGAACACTATGTGTTTTTCACATTCTGGGCAAAAAGCCAATCTCTAAAGGTTTTCGCCAAGCCACACCGTAGTTTAAGATAATTTGTGAGATAATTTCTTGAAAATGGAATACAGCTAGATCAACAGCGTAAACAATGGGAAGGGGGTGCGGAAAAGGGCGTTAACCTTTTGAACCCGAGCGGCCATTTTCTCCGGCCGGGAACATGGTACGTCATAACGTCATTAAATAGGATGGCTGTTCAGGAAAAGTTTGGGGTAGACCAATCAATATTTTCAACGTGCAGCCTATTAATTGGTCTAACCCAAATAATGAATATGGACTCTTCCAATTGCTGCCATTGGAGTGGCTTGGAAGATACCACTACTATTCAAAGGGTTAAATCTTGAAACGTTTTATTCCTTTGAATTAACTAACAGAATCTTTGGACATTTTGTATTTGAATTCAATACGAACCTCAGCTGTTAATTTGTTCGAAGCGTTCCACTTGCTTGATTCCCGAACGACTCGGAAGTTGGAAGATTTGGAAGTCATTGGGAATTTTCACAGTTTACTGTCAAAGCAAACTCTGATGACTTTTTCCAATACCCCACAAAGAAATGCATAGAATATTGAAGATTATTTCTGGAAAACACGTGAAAAGTAGAAATAGGCTTGGGTGATTTTGCTCAAGATGTAGACGCATCAGTCTGATAAAAGGCAGCAAAATGATATCACTAAAAATAACTGAACCCCAACGCACAATTTATTTTTGAACAAAAAGAAATCTCCCATGGCCCTTACGATCTACGACAGAGCGGATAAATGCATTCGCTACATACATTCTTGTATCTTGTGAGAAACCAGACAAGCCCGAAAAGTTCTATCAGGATAAATCAGCCCAACAAACACGAAGTGATATAGGGCATTCATGTTGTTCAAGTGTTGAGTGATGTGTTGTATATGGCACTGATGTTGTTCTCGTGTTGAGTGATGTGTTATATTGGGCATTGATGTTGTTCAAGTGTTGAGTGATGTGTAATATAGGGCATTGATGTTGTTCAAATGTTGAGTGATGTGTTATACAGGGCATTGATATTGTTCTAGTGTTGCGTGATGTATTATATAGGGCATTGATGTTGTTCTAGTGTTGAGTGATGTGTTATATAGGGCATTGAGGTTGTTCAAGTGTTGAGTGATGTGTAATATAGGGCACTGATGTTGTTCTAGTGTTGAGTGATGTGTTATATATGGCACTGACGTTGTTCAAGTGTTGACTGATGTGTTATATAGGGCATTGACGTTGTTCTAGTGTTGAGTGATGTGTTATATAGGGCATTGATGTCGTTCTAGTGTTGAGTTATGTGTTATATAGGGCATTGATGTTGTTCTAGTGTTGAGTTATGTGTTATATAGGGCATTGATGTTGTTCTAGTGTTGAGTTATGTGTTATATAGGGCATTGAATTTGTTCAAGTGTCGAGTGATGTGTTATATAGGGCATTGATGTTGTTCAAGTGTTGGGTGATGTGTTATTCACTAAATATGTGTCTTCGTGACACGATTTGTTTTTTTTAATTCTTTACAAACTAATACCAGTTTAATTACGTGTAAACTATTTCTAAAGGACGCCGCTTAGTTTACTCCTTACGCAATGAATATATTCTGGTTTCGAATGGTTGCTATGAGAACAAAATAAGTAGAAAGAATTAACTATTTCGTGGAAAAAAAAATACTTTCCGTTGACTGCAAGAGAATAGAACCTGGTAACCAACCCCTGTGTTGTGAGTCTTCTGAAAAGGGCAGCATATGTATAAGTGAACCGCTCCTGGGGATTTTGGCCATCCCTGCTAGGTGGCGGATAGAGGACTGCCTGCACAATTGAGCAGGTTTGCTGGTTTGAAGTTAGCGGATTTGCTCAACTGAGTAGGTTTGGTGTGGAATATTCAAATACGCAAACTCGGACCAAAATTGTTCTACCCTGCTATTAACATCCTGTACACACCTTGTTCTCCTGTGAAGTTAGCTCCGAAGGCCCGGAGAAAGGAATACTGTGAGTTGATGACAAATAGTGACCCGAATAGGCCAATCTTTAATTTGGAGATACCTGCTAATACACTGTTTTGGCCCTAACTACGAACGCAGACGGATGGTCAGGTGGATCCGATTTGGCTAATCGGAAGACCCCCAAAAGGGTGTCAGGTCGGGGGGCGTTGGGTGGTCATTCGATCAGTTGTTTCTTGTTACACAATTTTTGTTGCGGGTGACATTTTGTATTACACTATCTGGGTTTGTTGTGGGTGACATTTTGTATTATACTGTCTGGCTTTGCTTGTGGGTGACATTTTGTATTACACTGCCTGGGTTTGTTGCAGGTGACATTTTGTATTACACTGTCTGGGTTTGGTTGTGGGTGACATTTTTTATTACACTGTCTGTGTTTGGTTGTGGGTGACATTTTGTATTACACTCTCTGGGTTTGGTTGTGGGTGACATTTTGTATTACACTGCTTGGCCTGGGTTTGTTATGGGTGACATTTTGTATTACACTCTCTGAGCTTGGTTGTGGGAGATATTTTGTATTACACTGTCTGGGTTTGGTTGTGGGTGACATTTTGTATTACACTGTCTGGGTTTGTTTGTGGGTGACATTTTTTATTACACTGTCTGGGTTTGGTTGTGGGTGACATTTTGTATTACACTCTCTGGGTTCGGTTGTGGATGACATTTTGTATTTCACTTGTGTCACAAAATAACTGATTGAATGCCCAACTTCCGAAGACCTGTCATTACCCACTCTCCACAGGTCAATCGATGAGCGGTATGCTTCTGTACTACCCTGGTTGAGTAAGCAGTCTATGTAGTTCTGGTACAGTTCGCCGGTTATCCACGACATTCACCCCTTGTTGGGCTCATCGTAAGGGTTGGTACAGTTCGCCGGTTATCCACGACATTCACCCCTTGTTGGGCTCAGAGTTAGTGTTAGTACAGTTCGCCGGTTATCCACGACATTCACCCCTTGTTGGGCTCATAGTAAGGGTTGGTACAGTTCGCCGGTTATCCACGACATTCACCCCTTGTTGGGCTCAGAGTTAGTGTTAGTACAGTTCGCCGGTTATCCACGACATTCACCCCTTGTTGGGCTCAGAGTAAGGGTTGGTACAGTTCGCCGGTTATCCACGACATTCACCCCTTGTTGGGCTCAGAGTTAATGTTGGTACAGTTCGCCGGTTATCAGCGACATTCACCCCTTGTTGGGCTCAGAGTAAGGGTTGGTACAGTTCGCCGGTTATCCACGACATTGACCCCTTGTTGGGCGCAGAGTAAGGGTTGGTACAGTTCGCCGGTTATCCACGACATTGACCCCTTGTTGGGCTCAGAGTAAGGGTTGGAGTCATGAGCAGAGGAATTCAATATACTCAAAATATGGCTACAAACACCAAGAAACAAACACGAGGATACGTCTTTGGAAATGAGTCTGACTCAGAATCAGACTCGGATATTGTCACTGACACACCATTAATACAAAACTGGAAAATTTTATAAGCATCCAAAATATTACAGAACATTGCTACCAAAAATAATTCATTTGAATGCATGGATTTCAGGATGACATCGATGACGCATCCACCAATGTACTACGTCTGAATTCCTCTAAGCGAAGGTCTCCTGGTAAAAGTCACCAAAGACAAATGCTGAGGGCAATTTCACCCATATGTCAACCCTCTGAAGCTCCAACCAAATATGCATATTATAACCAAACCCAATATAATACAATGGAATTGTCAAGGTTTTATAGTAAATTTTAATGAATTGAGCTTCTTAATCAAAAATGTAAACTTGCTGCCATCTGCTTGAAGGAAACACTCTTGAAGACCTGACACTCAAGATCATTCAGCTTTCAAGCATTATACTTCGTATGATAACTGGTCTGACGAAACTGACCTTCATGTTCGACTGTCTTAGTCAAAAACGACATTATTCACAGTCCTGTTTCTTTTCAAAACAAATTTACAGACTGTAGGGGTATACATCACTTTAGACAAAACAGTTATATTATGTTCTCTTTACATCTCACCAAATGAAACCATTCAGCTGAATGTCTTTGAGCAATGGGTTCACCAGCTTCCCACTCCATACATTTTGTTGGCGGATTTTAATGCACATGACCTTATTTGGGGTAATTTCTTCGGTTAGGAAGATGTAAAGGGTAAAAAGGTAGAAAAAATTATTACAAAAGATGATTTGTGTTTGGTAAATGGTGGGCCTGACACTTATCTACATCCCGCATCCTTATTGAGGAATACCCGCTGGCAGCCCACGATGAACTGTAAAGAAACAATCCGATAGAAATCGTTTTGTTCTAGTATTGTGCGATAACAGTTTCACTGGTCAGTGCTGAACACAGATATACGTTTTTCAATCAGAACAGGCCCTGGGCGGACAGAGTGCTAAACTATTTATTCAGTCAGAACATACCCTGGGTGGACAGAGTGCTAAACTATTTATTCAATCAGAACAGACCCTGGGCGGACAGAGTGCTAAACTATTTATTCAATCAGAACAGGCCCTGGGTGGACAGAGTGCTAAACTATTTATTCAATCCGAACAGGCCCTGGGCGGACAGAGTGCTAAACTATTTATTCAATCAGAACAGGCCCTGGGCGGACAGAGTGCTAAACTATTTATTCAATCAGAACAGGCCCTGGGCGGAACAGAGTGCTAAACTATTTATTCAATCAGAACAGGCCCTGGGCGGACGGAGTACTAAAATATTTATTCAATCAGAACAGGCCCTGGGCGGAGAGAGTGCTGAAATATTTATTCAATCAGAACAGGCCCTGGGCGGACAGAGTGCTAAACTATTTATTCAAAAGAAATTTCAAACTGTACTTAATTTTTAATGAATAAACTGTTACGACTACAGATAGCCTAAAAGTCTAGCACGATATTGTCCACAATAAACTGTTACGTCTACAGATAGCCTAAAAGTCTAACACGATATTGTCCACAATAAACTGTTACTACCACAGATAGCCGAAAAGTCTAACACGATGTTGTCCACAATAAACTGTTACAACTACAGATATCCTAAAAGTCTAACGCGATGTTGTCCACAATAAACTGTTACGATAACAGATATCCTAAAAGTCTAACACGATGTTGTCCACAATAAACTGTTACTACTACAGATAGCCGAAAAGTCTAACACGATATTGTCCACAATAAACTGTTACAGCTACAGATAGCTGAAAAGTCTAACACGATATTGTCCACAATAAACTGTTACTACCACAGATAGCCGAAAGTCTAACACGATATTGTCCACAATACACTGTTACTACTACAGATATCCTAAAAGTCTAACACGATGCTGTCCACAATAAACTGTTACGACTACAGATATCCTAAAAGTCTAACACGATATTGTCCACAATAAACTGTTACGATAACAGATATCCTAAAAGTCTAACACGATGTTGTCCACAATAAACTGTTACGACTACAGATAGCCGAAAAGTCTAACACGATATTGTCCACAATACACTGTTACTACTACAGATATCCTAAAAGTCTAACACGATGCTGTCCACAATAAACTGTTACGACTACAGATATCCTAAAAGTCTAACACGATATTGTCCACAATAAACTGTTACGATAACAGATATCCTAAAAGACTAACACGATGTTGTCCACAATAAACTGCTACGATAACAGATATCCTAAAAGTCTAACACGATGTTGTCCACAATAAACTGTTACTACTACAGATATCCTAAAAGTCTAACACGATGTTGTCCACAATAAACTGTTACGACTACAGATAGCCAAAAAGTCTAACACGATATTGTCCACAATAAACTGTTACGATAACAGATATCCTAAAAGTCTAACACGATGTTGTCCACAATAAACTGTTATGACTACAGATAGCCGAAAAGTCTAACACGATATTGTCCACAATAAACTGTTACGATAACAGATATCCTAGAAGTCTAACACGATGTTGTCCACAATAAACTGTTACGATAACAGATATCCTAAAAGTCTAACACGATGTTGTCCACAATAAACTGTTACGACTACAGATATCCTAAAAGTCTAACACGATATTGTCCACAATAAACTGTTACGATAACAGATATCCTAAAAGTCTAACACGATGTTGTCCACAATAAACTGTTACGATAACAGATATCCTAAAAGTCTAACACGATGTTGTCCACAATAAACTGTTACGATAACAGATATCCTAAAAGTCTAACACGATATTGTCCACAATAAACTGTTACTACTACAGATAGCCGAAAAGTCTAACACGATATTGTCCACAATAAACTGTTACTACTACAGATAGCCGAAAAGTCTAACACGATATTGTCCACAATAAACTGTTATGACTACAGATATCCTAAAAGTCTAACACGATATTGTCCACAATAAACTGTTACGACTACAGATAGCCGAAAAGTCTAACACGATGTTGTCCACAATAAACTGTTACGACTACAGATATCCTAAAAGTCTAACACGATATTGTCCACAATAAACTGTTACGATAACAGATATCCTAAAAGTCTAACGCGATGTTGTCCACAATAAACTGTTACGATAACAGATATCCTAAAAGTCTAACACGATGTTGTCCACAATAAACTGTTACGTCTACAGATATCCTAAAAGTCTAACACGATGTTGTCCACAATAAACTGTTACGATAACAGATATCCTAAAAGTCTAACACGATGTTGTCCACAGTAAACTGTTACGATAACAGATATCCTAAAAGTCTAACACGATATTGTCCACAATAAACTGTTACTACTACAGATATCCTAAAAGTCTAACACGATATTGTCCACAATAAACTGTTACGTCTACAGATAGCCTAAAAGTCTAACACGATATTGTCCACAATAAACTGTTACGTCTACAGATAGCCTAAAAGTCTAACATGATATTGTCCACAATAAACTGTTACTACTACAGATATCCTAAAAATCTAACACGATGTTGTCCACAGTAAACTGTTACTACTACAGATATCCTAAAAGTCTAACACGATGTTGTCCACAGTAAACTGTTACGACTACAGACAGCCCAAAAGTCTAACACGATGTTGTCCACAATAAACTGTTACGACTACAGATATCCTAAAAGTCTAACACGATGTTGTCCACAATAAACTGTTACGATAACAGATATCCTAAAAGTCTAACACGATGTTGTCCACAATAAACTGTTACGATAACAGATATCCTAAAAATCTAACACGATGTTGTCCACAGTAAACTGTTACTACTACAGATATCCTAAAAGTCTAACACGATGTTGTCCACAATAAACTGTTACGACTACAGACAGCCCAAAAGTCTAACACGATGTTGTCCACAATAAACTGTTACGACTACAGATATCCTAAAAGTCTAACACGATGTTGTCCACAATAAACTGTTACGATAACAGATATCCTAAAAGTCTAACACGATGTTGTCCACAATAAACTGTTACTACTACAGATATCCTAAAAGTCTAACACGATGTTGTCCACAATAAACTGTTACGATAACAGATATCCTAAAAGTCTAACACGATATTGTCCACAATAAACTGTTACTACTACAGATATCCTAAAAGTCTAACACGATATTGTCCACAATAAACTGTTACGATAACAGATATCCTAAAAGTCTAACACGATATTGTCCACAATAAACTGTTACGACTACAGATATCCTAAAAGTCTAACACGATGTTGTCCACAATAAACTGTTACGACAACAGATATCCTAAAAGTCTAACACGATGTTGTCCACAATAAACTGTTACTACTACAGATATCCTAAAAGTCTAACACGATGCTGTCCACAATAAACTGTTACGATAACAGATATCCTAAAAGTCTAACACGATATTGTCCACAATAAACTGTTACTACTACAGATATCCTAAAAGTCTAACACGATATTGTCCACAATAAACTGTTACGTCTACAGATAGCCTAAAAGTCTAACACGATATTGTCCACAATAAACTGTTACGTCTACAGATAGCCTAAAAGTCTAACACGATATTGTCCACAATAAACTGTTACTACTACAGATATCCTAAAAATCTAACACGATGTTGTCCACAGTAAACTGTTACTACTACAGATATCCTAAAAGTCTAACACGATGTTGTCCACAATAAACTGTTACGATAACAGATATCCTAAAAGTCTAACACGATATTGTCCACAATAAACTGTTACTACTACAGATAGCCGAAAAGTCTAACACGATATTGTCCACAATAAACTGTTACTACTACAGATAGCCGAAAAGTCTAACACGATATTGTCCACAATAAACTGTTATGACTACAGATATCCTAAAAGTCTAACACGATATTGTCCACAATAAACTGTTACGACTACAGATAGCCGAAAAGTCTAACACGATGTTGTCCACAATAAACTGTTACGACTACAGATATCCTAAAAGTCTAACACGATATTGTCCACAATAAACTGTTACGATAACAGATATCCTAAAAGTCTAACGCGATGTTGTCCACAATAAACTGTTACGATAACAGATATCCTAAAAGTCTAACACGATGTTGTCCACAATAAACTGTTACGTCTACAGATATCCTAAAAGTCTAACACGATGTTGTCCACAATAAACTGTTACGATAACAGATATCCTAAAAGTCTAACACGATGTTGTCCACAGTAAACTGTTACGATAACAGATATCCTAAAAGTCTAACACGATATTGTCCACAATAAACTGTTACTACTACAGATATCCTAAAAGTCTAACACGATATTGTCCACAATAAACTGTTACGTCTACAGATAGCCTAAAAGTCTAACACGATATTGTCCACAATAAACTGTTACGTCTACAGATAGCCTAAAAGTCTAACACGATATTGTCCACAATAAACTGTTACTACTACAGATATCCTAAAAATCTAACACGATGTTGTCCACAGTAAACTGTTACTACTACAGATATCCTAAAAGTCTAACACGATGTTGTCCACAATAAACTGTTACGACTACAGACAGCCCAAAAGTCTAACACGATGTTGTCCACAATAAACTGTTACGACTACAGATATCCTAAAAGTCTAACACGATGTTGTCCACAATAAACTGTTACGATAACAGATATCCTAAAAGTCTAACACGATGTTGTCCACAATAAACTGTTACGATAACAGATATCCTAAAAATCTAACACGATGTTGTCCACAGTAAACTGTTACTACTACAGATATCCTAAAAGTCTAACACGATGTTGTCCACAATAAACTGTTACGACTACAGACAGCCCAAAAGTCTAACACGATGTTGTCCACAATAAACTGTTACGACTACAGATATCCTAAAAGTCTAACACGATGTTGTCCACAATAAACTGTTACGATAACAGATATCCTAAAAGTCTAACACGATGTTGTCCACAATAAACTGTTACTACTACAGATATCCTAAAAGTCTAACACGATGTTGTCCACAATAAACTGTTACGATAACAGATATCCTAAAAGTCTAACACGATATTGTCCACAATAAACTGTTACTACTACAGATATCCTAAAAGTCTAACACGATATTGTCCACAATAAACTGTTACGATAACAGATATCCTAAAAGTCTAACACGATATTGTCCACAATAAACTGTTACGACTACAGATATCCTAAAAGTCTAACACGATGTTGTCCACAATAATCTGTTACGATAACAGATATCCTAAAAGTCTAACACGATGTTGTCCACAATAAACTGTTACTACTACAGATATCCTAAAAGTCTAACACGATGCTGTCCACAATAAACTGTTACGATAACAGATATCCTAAAAGTCTAACACGATATTGTCCACAATAAACTGTTACTACTACAGATATCCTAAAAGTCTAACACGATATTGTCCACAATAAACTGTTACGTCTACAGATAGCCTAAAAGTCTAACACGATATTGTCCACAATAAACTGTTACGTCTACAGATAGCCTAAAAGTCTAACACGATATTGTCCACAATAAACTGTTACTACTACAGATATCCTAAAAATCTAACACGATGTTGTCCACAGTAAACTGTTACTACTACAGATATCCTAAAAGTCTAACACGATGTTGTCCACAATAAACTGTTACGACTACAGACAGCCCAAAAGTCTAACACGATGTTGTCCACAATAAACTGTTACGACTACAGATATCCTAAAAGTCTAACACGATGTTGTCCACAATAAACTGTTACGATAACAGATATCCTAAAAGTCTAACACGATGTTGTCCACAATAAACTGTTACGATAACAGATATCCTAAAAGTCTAACACGATGTTGTCCACAATAAACTGCTACGATAACAGATATCCTAAAAGTCTAACACGATGTTGTCCACAATAAACTGTTACGTCTACAGATAGCCGAAAAGTCTAACACGATGTTGTCCACAATAAACTGTTACTACTACAGATAGCCTAAAAGTCTAACACGATGTTGTCCACAATAAACTGTTACGACTACAGATATCCTAAAAGTCTAACGCGATGTTGTCCACAATAAACTGTTACGTCTACAGATATCCTAAAAGTCTAACACGATATTGTCCACAATAAACTGTTACGATAACAGATATCCTAAAAGTCTAACACGATATTGTCCACAATAAACTGTTACGATAACAGATATCCTAAAAGTCTAACACGATGTTGTCCACAATAAACTGTTACGATAACAGATATCCTAAAAGTCTAACACGATGTTGTCCACAATAAACTGTTACTACTACAGATATCCTAAAAGTCTAACACGATGTTGTCCACAATAAACTGTTACTACTACAGATAGCCTAAAAGTCTAACACGATGTTGTCCACAATAAACTGTTACGATAACAGATATCCTAAAAGTCTAACACGATGTTGTCCACAATAAACTGTTATGATAACAGATATCCTAAAAGTCTAACACGATGTTGTCCACAATAAACTGTTACTACTACAGATAGCCGAAAAGTCTAACACGATGTTGTCCACAATAAACTGTTACGATAACAGATATCCTAAAAGTCTAACACGATGTTGTCCACAATAAACTGTTTTGAGTGATACCGAGAACCACCATTTCCATAATTAATGATAAATACATTCTTTATTTGAGATTCATTAGGAGTCGCCATTTTAATTATCTCGCCTTCATATAAAAGAACTCTACAACTATCCCATGACGCCGGTCCACAACGTTATAATTACCTACATGGAAGTCTTCCGCAGCTGTTGTAGACCAGCAGATAAATTACTTCTCTAGTCAATGAGATCGCTAGTCTAAACCTCTTTCAATATCACTGATTTTCAAGCTCCCTTATCAGTTCACCAGATACGTAAATTCTGGGAGCCCCCCCCCCCCCCCCTCCCCCCCCCCCCCCACCACACACACATACCCTAAAAAAGAGTCTCCAGGCAGAGGTTGCGCAAAATGAAATACCTAGTTTGGAAGACGTCCTTGCTTATCCGACGAAAATATGCAAACGTTTTTAGCATAACTTGACAAAGTCAAGATAAGCTGTTGCCATCTCGCATGCGGAAGTTTTCTAGTCTGTGAGTCTGTTCACATTTTCATTCAGCACAGGCTACACCCCGTAGTTCTTGTCCGATCGTCCCGAAATTCCATATGCTGGCTTAGGGTTATGTGTGGATGAAAACGTCCCCTTTTGGTCGTGATCGGCCGACTGTGATGGCTGCCCGAGCCCAAAGCCCGAAAACCTTTAGCACAGTCTAGAGATTGTATTTATGAAGGGATTTCATTGTAACTTGGTAGGATGCCTCTGTGTAATATCTAGATGAGAACGTTCCCTTTTGGTCATGATCTGTCAAGCCTGACGGCTGCCCAAGCGCGAAAATCAAACTTTAGCACAGTCTACAGGTCGTATCTATAAAGGGATTTCACTGTAACTTAGTAGGTTGACATCATATAATGTCTCGATGACAACGACCCCGTTTGGTCGCGATTGGTCAACTGTTATGGCTACAGGGGCGCGAACCCCGAAAACCTTTAGCACAGTCTACATGTCATATTTATGAAGGGATTTCATTATAACTTGGTAGGATGACTCCAGATAGTGTCCAGATGAGAACGTATTTTGGACGCAATCATTCAGCCGTGACAGGTGCCCAAGCCCAAAACCCGAAAGCATTTGGCACAATCTATAGGTCATATTTATGGAGGGATTTCATTGTAACTTGGTAGGTTGGCTCCATGTAATGTCTCTAGATGATAACATCCCCTTTTGGTCGTGATTGGTCAACTGTGACGGCTACAGCGGTCCGAAGCCCGAAAACATTTAGCACAGTCTACAGGTCATATTTATGAAGAAATTTCATTGTAACTTGGTAACAGCACCTTTTGGTCGGGAGCATTCAACCATGTTGACTACCCGAGCTCAAAACCCGCAAAACTTTAGCACAGACTACAGGTCGTATTTACGAAGGGATTTCATTGCAACTTGGTAGGATGAATCAGTGTAATGTCTAGACGGGGTTATTCATCTCCTTTTGGTTACGATCGGTCAACCGTGATGGCTACACAGGCCCGAAGCCCGAAAACATTTAACACAGTCTACAGGCCGAATTTATGAAGGAATTCCATTGTAACTTGGTAGGATGACTCGTTTTGGAATAATTTCACTGTTACTTGGTAACTTTCGTTGGCATACATTAACTGTGAGGGCCACATACATTAACAGTGAGGGCCACATTAACCCATCCCTCAATTCTTTGGTACAGCCTACACCTCATATTATTTCTGTTGAAAACATAGCATACAGGAAACGATCAAGCCCTCAGAAGTATACTCGTGCAAAAGCTGTTTGTAAGTTAACGGACGTGATTGAAGAATCGGAGTGGGCGACTGATAGCGAAGTGGGTGCACTGGACGATAAAATGGCAACAGGTGTAACAGGGGTAAATCCGCGTGACCTTGAGGTATCGGGCAGCTCGGTTGATGTGGTGGCTCTGGCAGATCAGTTAAAAAAAATCCTCTATAATGACTTCAAGTCCCTCATCACCGTGGCCGTGAAGGATGCTACGAAAGATTTAAGGGAGAATATTGCAGTGTTAAAAGCCGAGAATACTAAACTGAATGAGCGAAATAATGAGCTTGAATTAAGGGTGGATGAGTTGGAGCCATATACGCGAAGGTATAGTTTAAGAATCAGTGGTGTAAAAGAAACTGAAAATGAAAATACAGATCAAATTGTCTTGAATCTATCATGCTGATAAACTGCAGACAGAGTTAAGCATAAGCGACATAGATCGATCGCATAGGGTTGGGCCGAAACGTGAAACTAACACACGGCAAATTATTATTGGCTTCACCAATTATAGTAGCCCAAGAACATTAGGTTTCACTAGGGAAAAAAATCGGAGAAAGCTGATTTTTTCAGGGAATGTCGAGTACATGTCACTGAACGATTAGACAAAAGTCCCCTAAAATCCCAGTTGAGCTTTTTTTTCTACAGCCTTTTTTCGAAAACGCGTTTGAAAAAAATAAAAAAAAATCGCACGAACTTTGTAACCTCGAATTGATCCAACTGTATTTTTTGTTTACGCGTATTTCGAGCTACATAATGTCTAATATACATTTACCTAGAGGAAAATGTGCATTCTGTGACAATTTCTGCGAAAAATTATTGAAAATTCACAAAAAAGTATCGGATTTACGCAAAAAATGACGATTTTTCTAACGGATTTGCCCAAAGGGTCGTAGTACAGACGATAAAAAATCCACCACTATTTGAAGACTTTTATCATTGCTTACAAAATAGACATTATGGAAGACCCCCTCTGCTTCTGGCCGAGTTCCCCTTTTGGCATAAAATTCGTCAGCACGAGAACTCCATTATTTTCGGGCTTGGGACCGAACAGACACGTCTGTGTCTGGCAGCATTAGATCAATAAATAATATTTACAGAATGTACAAAAATCAATAAATATTATTTACAGAATGTACAAATCAATCAACATGGATTAAGTTACATTGACTATTATCAACGCTATATACAGAAATGACATGACCTATATACATATTATTCATCGAACTCAGAAATTTCCGACAGGACAGTGTTTCTGTGGTTGTTACAAGAATCCGAACTGCAATTACACAAACCTGAGCAAGAGAGTCCTGCCTTCTTACACCCACACCTTTTTGTACAAGCACTCTTGCAACCACAAGTGATCAGATTCAGTAGGTTATCGGGGGCACATGGCTTTGTGGCTGCAGTCGGTACAAGAAGTCCATTGTCTAGCGACCACCCCCAATCCGTCGGAGGAAGCGAAGTGCCCAGCCATTGTTGGACCTGGAGATAACATCTGTAGACATGTTGTTGTGCAGCATCGCTGCTTGGTGGGAGTGAGGCTAGGTCGATGGGTTTATTCAGTTTAGATTTTGCTACATAACGCTTGTAAGTGACATATCTATATTGGTCGAGAGAGGAAACAGTTTTACTCCCGTATAAGATCAGGAGAAGTTGTTCCCCGGCAGCGGCTACTACACTTGGTGTACTGTCATCCGCCAAAATTGTGTTGACATACTGTTGTGAGTCGCTAGTAACATCGGAGACAATTGTACTGAATACTTTCTTCTTACCAACTCGAAAGAGTGCAGAAGTAGTGTCACAACCACTTATAGAATGTGCTACAAGGAGGTTGCTTCTATGGTCACCCATTTTGGTTGCTATTTCACTAACTGAAACTAGTAAGTTTGGGGTAATGGAATACATCATGTGAATATTACATCCCGGTTGAACTCGAGAGGTAAGAATGACTAACAAGTCTGTGTGTTCCCACAACGACAACATTGTTGTCATCTTGAGCGATGTCAAGTGCAGTTTCGGCTATCAGTACATCAGCATCAGCCTCGGCCTGCTTGGACTGAATATTGATAGCAGATAGCTCCTGCATTAGAAGATCGATCAGTTGGGTTTTGTTCTTGGCAATTGCAAGGAAATCGGATTGGGGTGTGGTGGCTGGTAACTCGGGTGAGATATTGATATCAATGGAATACCTGTCTTTAGATCTACGGGCTTGTTCCATGCCCTTTGTCGACATTGTACAAGCATAACCATCAAAAACAACCACGACGTTCGCCCCAAAATGTCTCACTAGATAATTGGAATATGATGTACATATGTCCTTATATGACGACTGTTTAGGCCATACAACTGCCCTCAATAAAAATTCACTATCTACAACAAACAGAGAATGTTCTGGGATTTTAGTTTGCTCGGAACCGGATGTTTTGAGGATCTTACCGAGCGTGCTTTTCTGTGTCTTCCTCATTCCAGCAGAATCAAACAATGCTGGTGGTTTCGGGGCGAGTTCATATTTAAGATACTCTTCCATCTCTGCTTGTGACTGAATGACACATGTGATGCGGTTGAACAGAATTGTGGGGTCAATCACTACCTTACTTCCACGGACTTTGATGCTATTTGCCATCGATGCGAAAGACTTCACAGTGTCAACACGTCGTAGTTTGATGCTGTTGAACGTTTTGCTTACAACATTCGATACGCAACATTCACCAATTTTGCGAACTTGGTCACAGTTCACAGTTTCGTCGGCCACAAGCCCGGTCGCTATAGAGACTAATTGTAGTGGATCTCTATTCTGGAAGGGGGAATGCACTCTGAGCCAGTTCAATAATTTGGTGATATCATTGGCATCAGTCAATTGTGAACTTTGACGGAGATCCCGATGTTGTTCGCCATGACCAGTGTGAACATGAACAAAATTTTCGAGAGCATTACATATCGGAAGGCAAAGAGGTAGTCCATGTACCCATTTCGCAACAGTGCTATCGGTTATTCCCCTGCCATATGTGAGACCACCAGGGAGCTTGAACATTCTCATTAAACACTGCTCTATGGTCTGATCAGAATATATCCCGTCCCAGAATTTATCTTCAATATCTAGGCATCAAATGCGGAGTGTCCAATACTGAACAGAGCAAATTGTGCAATGGACAGACCTGGAATGCGGAATTAAACAGCGTTTCTTGATGAAAGTCGTTCAAGGCTATTTTGCATCAATTTAAAGAGCGTTGTCTGTACATAAAGACCTGGAATGCGGAATTAAACAGCGTTTCCTGATGAAAGTCGTTCAAGGCTATTTTGCATCAAATTAAAGAGCGTTGTCTGTACAATACAAATTTGTTTATGAGTACACATCAAGGGCGTGCACACATTACATGCCAATGCATCTTGAGTGTAGGCGAACACCACATTATGTGATTTAATCGAACATGGAAATTGAAACAATTATGCTATAATACGGTATTTGAATGAGAAAAGTCGATGCCGTTTGAATTTGAGTTTAGGGGGTATGGTTAATATTTCACACGTTTCACCAGTTCATTATGGAATAAATGACTATTGTTATATATCATTATAAAGCCACTGCTTTTCTGCAATTTTGGATATATAATTTAACTCCCAAAGTAGTCGTAGATTTGATTTAATGGACGTTGTGTACCGTTGTGTGTATGAAAACAATAAATTTTTTTTCGTAATTTTGTACATTTTCGTGAATATTTCACCATTGAGTGTGAGGATTGGTACAAAGTTGGCATTTTCTGTTGGGGATATGTATTCTCAATATAATTCAGCACGATATTTATGATTCTCACCCTACTAAGGCGAATAAGAATGAGAAATATGGAGCTGGGTCGATTTTTTTTAAAAAAAATTTTTTTCATCAAAAAAACGCTATAACTAAAAAAGCTCAACTCGGATTCGCGGGGACTTTTCACACTTTATCCGCAATGTGTGTCCCGGAAACATATAAAAAAAATCAGCTTTCTCCGATTTTTTTCCTTACTTTCTCATTTTTATGTCTAATGCGCCTGGACTATAGGGCAAGGGGGAGGTTATACAAAGACAGGAGTAAGTTAAAAAACAAAGTCCCTGGATTCGAGAGATGCTTCATAAATGAAGACTTGACTAAGCTTAAATTAGGCCTCTTCAAGGAGGCACTGTCACTGAGAAAATCCAAAAAGGTGGACAACTGTTGGACAGTTGATGGAAAACGTTTTATAAAACTACTTAGTGGTCAAATACTACCAATTAGGTCGAGGTTGGATCTAGAGAAGATCTAGATAATATGTGAATTTAATCTGTTTTACTTACTTACATCCTGATAAACATTCTTATATGTATGTCATACTTCTGCCATTAAATACCCCCCCCCCCCCCCACCACCTTTTCCAACCCCCTAAATTGCTCGATGAACAAACGAAATGCTATTTAAATGCTATTTGAATGCCAATAATAGCCGAAATGGGCAACTAATGTTGAAATGTTTAATGCTGAATTGTAGGTACCTGTTGATACTTGTAGATACTTCCCATTACCGAGACTCTTATATTGTGACCCCCAGCCTCACCCTATTCTCCTACCCCCAAATTGCTTATTGATTAAAAGAAATAAAAGAAATAATGTATATATGTAAGGAATATCCATAGTACATCTGATAATGCAGTACTATGTATATTGGTTACAGATATAGAATAGGCTGTGCAGTGCAGGAATTTTCAATGAACAAAAGAAAAGCTATTTAAATGCTATTTGGATGCTAATAATAGCCGGAACGGGCAATTAATGTTGAAATGCTGAATGCAGAATTGTAGGTACCGGTTGATATTTGTAGATACTTCCCATTATTGAGACTCCTATATTGTGACCCCAGCCCCACCCCATTCTCCTACCCCCAAATTTGCTTATTCATTAAAATAAATAAAAGTAATCATGTATATATGTAAGGAATATACATAGTACATCTGAGAAATGTAGAACTATGTATATTGGTTACAGATATAGAAAAGGCTGTGCTGTGCAGCAATATTTCACACAATATGCAGAAATAATGTATATATGTAGGCAATGTCCATGGTACATCTGGGAAATGCAGTACTATGTATATAGGTACAGATATAGAAAAGGCTGTGCTGTGCCGGAATTTTTCACACAATATGCAGAAAATGTTGTCGAATGCCAATAATAGCCCAAATGTGGCAATTCATATTGAATTACAGAATGTAGAATTGTAGGTACTTGTTGATATCTGTAGGTACATTCCATTATGGAGACCCTTATATTGTGATTCCCTCCCCCTCCTCATTCTCCCCAAATTGGGGCAATCCATAGTGACCTACTGAATATAGAATTGTAGGTGCCTGTAGATATCTGTAGGTACTTTCCAATATGGAGACCCTTAAATTGTGACTACCTCCCCCTCCTCATTCTCCCCCCAAATGGGGCAATTCATATTGAATTACCGAATGTGGAATTGTAGGTGTTTGCAGAGACCCCAATACTGTGACCCCAGACCCCAGCCCCACCCCATTGTCCTACCCACAAAATTGCTTATTGATTAAAAGAAATAAAAGTAATAATGTATATATGTAAGGAATATCCATATTACATCTGGGAAATGCAGTACTATGTATATTGGTTACATATATGGAAAAGGCTGTGCTGTGCAGGAATTTTTCACACAATATGCAGAAAGTGTTGTTGAATGCCAATAATAGCCCAAATGTGGCAATTCATATTGAATTAATGAATATAGAATTGACGGAACTTGTAGATATCTGTAGGTACTTTCCATCATGGAGACCCTTATATTGTGACTCCCCCCCCCCCCCCCACCCCCTCCCCATTCTCCCCTGAGTTGGAGCAATTCATACTGAACTACTGAATGTAGAATTGTTGGTGCTTGTAGAGTCTCTTATATTGTGACCCCAGACCCACCCCACTCTCCTACCCCTAAAATTACTTATTGATTAAAAGAAATAAAAGTAATAATGTATATATGTAAGGAATATCCATAGTACATCTGGTAAATACAGTACTATGTATATTGGTTACAGATATAGAAAAGGCCGTGCTGTGCAGGGGGGGGGGGGGGGTGTCTTCCAAAAATTCCGGACACAAGGCCGGGGTGGGTGGGTGGTCGGATGGGGGCCAAAACACCTTTTTTCCTGGAGTTGCTATTTTTTCCTGGTGGGTTTTTTTCAAATTATTTTCACATAACAAGGCTATATTGTTGTTTAGTAGTCTAATAGGCACCTGTTTGTCAGGTAGGGTTAGTGAATAAGGCCCCACTAGGCTGATTAGGGGATTTGTTCTCTTTTTTGTAAATTAAATTAGATGCATTAAAGAATTGTGTACTCCAGTTTGACTGAAAACAATCAGTGGAAATTTATGAATTTTAATTTGGGAATGGTTAACATAATTTTCATAGCTGAATCATCATGGCACAGTTTGGATTTTACAATAAGTAGCAATGTGTTTAGTAGAACATCTAAAATAATGTAAAAAATTTACGGAAAATAATCTCTGAATAGAACTCTTGTAACCTGAAACTAATGAAAATTCTCACTGTGCATCTTTGATATAAAACCCCACTTACTTAATTCAAGCTCATAGTGATAGTACCAGGGTTTTCACAGAGGGTTTGTCTGGCTATCTCGTGAAAACATGAAACAAAAGTTACAGTTAATATTTAAATTGAAAACTGACCCTGACTAAGCCAGAGTATATAGATGAGTAGCTGAGCATAATACTATGCAGCAAAAGAAGATTATTTTAATCCTCTATTTGATGTTCACAAAAATAGTCTAATTCTTACATTATATGCTGTTATATGCAGAAAACAATGCTGACATTTTTTCGGAGACGGACCAGGACGGAAAGTGAGATTTACAATAGTGTTAGGTGACAGATTTTCAGCTTTCCTACGCTATCTACTATCTTTTGAGTAATGACAGTTCGCTGAAACTTCAAGCCTAGACACTTAGCCTGTAGTCAGGTCATTAAAATTAAAACTTCTTCACTAAATTTAAACTGTTTCTTCAGTCTCGGAACTTAACACATGAATGATAATTATTATGAGAGCATTGAGGCCAGAACTTTCAGTTCAGCATTTGTAATTCATGCATTTCAATAATATGCCAGTATACACTACGCCATAGTGTATATAGGCATATTATTGAAATGCATGAATTACAAATGCTCAACTGAAAGTTCTGTCATCAGGTGTTAGAACCACCAGAACATAAAGATGTGAAAAGAAAACAGTTATCAGGATGAAACAATCCTGGGTAATATTAGGTTCAGCACCAATTCCAACTCAAGAATCAGTATTGTAACTCAAAGGAGATAAAATTGAGGCCAGTGTTATTGTGGAGGTTTAGTGACCTAAATGATGAAGTCATCTAAACCCTGTTATGCAGATTTATCACTGTTTGGCCATTCTCTGTTTCTCAGACTCCAAAACTTTCACTGGACAACCAAAACCTGCATGCTTAAACTGATAGTGAGACTCAAAATGATAGGTCCAGTGTACAACTTCACATACTGGACACATAAGGGGCCTATTTGTGCACGGGGCTCTTTGTTTGGAAACTTCTGCAGGTTTTAAACTGAATTTCACAAACTGATCACAATTAGAAACACTGAAAAAATATAGGTGGTGGGGTGGGTGTCCAAGTGGTCAGAGGAAAAAAATATTTTTTTTGCACGTGGGTGGGTGGGCGGTGGTCAAAAGATGGAAAAAAATATTTTAGGCCTTGTGTCCGGAATTTTTTGGAAGACCCCCCCCCCCCCCCCCCCCCCCGTGCTGTGCAGGAATTTTTCACACAATATGCAGAAAGTGTTGTTGAATGCCAATAATAGCCCAAATGTGGCAATTCATATTGAATTAATGAATATAGAATTGACGGAACTTGTAGATATCTGTAGGTACTTTCCATTATGGAGACCCTTATATTGTGACTACCCCCCCCCCCCCCCCACCCCCTCCCCATTCTCCCCTGAGTTGGGGCAATTCATACTGAACTACTGAATGTAGAATTGTTGGTGCTTGTAGAGACTCATATATTGTGACCCCAGCCCCACCCCACTCTCCTACCCCTAAAATTACTTATTGATTAAAAGAAATAAAAGTAATAATGTATATATGTAAGGAATATCCATAGTACATCTGGTAAATACAGTACTATGTATATTGGTTACAGATATAGAAAAGGATGTGCTGTGCAGCAATATTTCACACAATATGCAGAAAATGTTGTTGAATGCCAATAATAGCCCAAATGTGGCAATTTATATTGTATTAATGAATGGAGAATAGTAGGTACTTGTAGATATCTGTAGGTACATTCCATTATGGAGAACCTTATATTGTGACTCCCTCCCCCTCCTCATTCTCCCCCCAATTGGGGCAATTCATATTGAACTACTGAATGCAGAATTGTAGATGTTTGTAGAGACTCTAATATTGTGACCCCAGGCCCCAGCCCACCCCATTGTCCTACCCACGAAATTGCTTATTGATTAAAAGAAATAAAAAAATAATGTATATATGTAAGGAATATCCATAGTACATCTGGGAAATGCAGTACTATGTATATTGGTTACAGATATAGAAAAGGCTGTGCTGTGCAGGAATTTTTCACACAATATGCAGAAAGTGATTCCCTCTCCTCCTCATTCTCCCCCAATTGGGGCAATCCATAGTGACCTACTGAATGTAGAATTGTAGGTGCCTGTAGATATCTGTAGGTACTTTCCATTATGGAGACCCTTATACTGTGACTACCTCCCCCTCCTCATTCTCCCCCAATTGGGGCAATTCATATTGAACTACTGAATGTAGAATTGAAGGTGCTTGTAGATATCTGTAGGTACTTTCCATTCCATTATTGAGACCCTTATACTGTGACCCCCCCCCCCCCCTCCCCGCCCCTTTTCATTCTCCTACCCCAAAATTGCTCGCCAAACTAAAGAAACATTCTTTGCATGTAAGGAATATCCCAAAATTGCTCGCCAAACTAAAGAAACATTCTATGCATGTAAGGAATATCTTTGTGGCACATTCTGGAAAATGATGTGTTATGTATATTGGTTACAAGCATAGAAAAATGGCCGAACTGTGCAGAAATACATAATACAACATCTAGAAAATATTGTTCAGTGCACGGGAAGGACAATGGATGCGGAATTGCCAAATGCAAAGTGTAGGCATTTGTAGAAGATACTGAGTATATATATGAATTTAATCTACTCCATTCGCTCACTTCCCGATAATCATCTGCATGTATTAGCGGATGTACGTGTATGTGATGCCTCCCCATTAAATACTATTTAAATACCAATAATGGACAAAAGGGGGTAATTAATGTTGCACTTCTGAATGCAGAATTTGTAAGTACCTGTAGATAATTCTAGATACTTTTCATTATTGAGACCTTATACTGGACCCCCCACCACCACCTCCACCAATTCACAAAAATAAATACTATCTGAATGCCAGCAATAGTCCAAAGGGGACAGTAAATGCTGAATTACTGAACGCAGAATTTCAGGTATTTTTCTACCATTGAGACCCTTTATATTGTCCCCTCCCCCCCCCCCCTTCTCCAATCCTTAAAATTGTTCTATGAAGAAAAAGAAAAGCTATTTAAATTCCAGAAAGAAATGCTACATTAACGACAGCAATAGTCCAAATGGGGCAACTAAAGCAGAATTACTAAATGCTGAATTTAGGTATTTTTTTTCTATTATTGAGAGCTTTATATTGTGCCCCTCCCCCCCCCCCCCCCCCCACTCCGCCCTTTTCCAGTCCTCGAAATTGTTTTATGAAGAAAATGAAAAGCTATTTAAATTCCAATATACATATTTGTATGTACCTTATATATATATAAATTTTGTATACATATGAGGAATATCCATAATATATTCTGGAAAATGCCATGCTATATAGATTGGTTACAACATAGAAAAGGCTGTGCTTTTTATGAATACATAATACAACATCCAGAAAATGTTGTGCTGTGCCAATAATAGCCCAAATGGGACAATCCATGTTGAATTACTGAATGTAGAATTGTAGGTATTTGTAAACAATTATAGGTCCTCTCCCTCATTGAGACCCTTATATTGAGAGCCCCACCCCCCTCCCCATTCGCCTACCACCAAAATTGCTCGCTACACAAAATAAATAAGTACATGTGAGGAATATCCATGGCACTTTCTGGAAAATGATGTGCTATGTATATTGGTTATAAATATATAAAAGGCTGTGCTGTGCATGATTACACAACATAACATCCAGAAAATGTTGAGTAGTGCTTGGGTGGGACAGTGAATGCGGGACAACGAATGGTGAATTACCAAATGCAATGCATAGCTGTAGGAATCTGTGGGCATTTGTGTTAACCGTCTATGTATATCTATTTGTATATATGTAGGAAGGTTGCGGCAACAAATGCCGAATTACTGACTATAGAATTGTAGGTGTCTGTATGTACTTATTATTGTTGAGACTCTTATATTGGGCCCCCCCCCCCCCCCCCGCTTCAGTGCTGTGCATGTTGGTTACATGTATTATAAGGTCTGCGCAGGGCTTGCTGTTTATATGGGTTAACTCCCTCCATAGAATATAATAAACATAAAATTCAGAAATGGTGTATTATGCATGGTTGGCCACAGGTATAGAAAGGGCCGTGCTGTCCAGGAACAGATAATACAACATTCAGAAAATGCTGTGCAGTGAGTGGTTAGGGTTTTCTAGATAGATGGGTTAACGTTTGACAGAGTATGGGTGCATATTAATGATCAGGGCTTGCTGTTTATATGGGTAACTCCCTACTTAGAATGTAATAAACATAAACTTCAGCAACGGTTGCGCAGTGAGTGGCTAGGGTTTTCGAGATAAATGGGTTACCGTTTGACAGAGAATGGGTGCATATTAATGTTCGGCAGAGAATGGGTCCAATTCTAATATGGCATTTATAATTGTAAATATTTTCTATTGTTGAGACCTGCACAATGTGCTCCAGCCATGCTGTGCAGTAATAGGTAATAGAACATCCAGAAAATGCTGTGCAGTGAGTGGTAAGGGGTTCTTGTTTAGATGGGTTAACGTCCGGCAGAGGATGGGTTAATATCTAGAATGGCATGCAAAATTGTAAATATTTTAATTGCTGAGACAGTTTAAATACTGCCATAGATTTCAAGGTGATGACCGGGGGGCCATTGTGGGATTTAATCCCCTGTGCTTTTGATAGTAACCTTAAATGGATTTTGGGTCCGTGGGAATCCGGGGGGGGGGGGGGGAGGGGGTTGCCAGAGCCCTTACGTATGTTTACTCACAGTCCATTATCGACTTTACTAATTTGAGACCAAGGCCGCTAGCAAATCTTAACCTTTGCCCACCAATTTACACTGGGTTATTTTCCTGCTGCAATCCTGTGAAATCATTGACCGTGATGGTCAACTTCTGTTTTTTTCTGGCGAGGTGGAATGCGGAAATTGTTTCCTGGGATGTAAGCTATCTTACATGAGCTGCGGGTATATGCGAATGATCAATCTTGATTCAAAACCAGGCTCATTAGATAGCCCTAAATACTGTAAGTCATGTCAACCAACAGCGAATAGATAAATACCACGAACAATGGACTTCTGTCGACTTGTAACCATCCGAGTCGAGTCACTGTAAAATAAATAACAGTGCGTTTTGATCGTGCGTGGGGTGTGGGCTGCTGCTGGATCGCGTTGGGGCGGATTCTACAATTTTCTGTGCTTTTGATAGTAACCTTGAATATTCCACGGATGGAGGATTTTCCGCGGCGTGTTTTGGCGGTTGTACGGCCTGCATGCACGATGTAAATGTGCTGTACACACTCTTATTGTAGAAAATGAAGTCAGTTTTATACACGAAATAAAATCCCAAAATATCCAAATTGTGTTTCCAATAATCACCAGATTCATCCGACATAGTCTCACCGTTCCTGCTTAGAAATCACTCATGCAAAGAAGAATGAAGCTTGTATATATGTTCTTGTTATTATTCATGTTTATTTCTCTGTATATTGTGCATATGCAGTTTCCAGCACTGTACACAAGTGTCTCTTTCCATTGTAATAAAGGGTTAAAAATCAAACGAGTTACAAATACAGAAATAGCTGAATATTATAAAAAATCTACCAGCATGAAAATGAAATATCCTTCTTCGATATTCTTGGAGGGATACATCATTAGGACTTGGTGGTATCTTTGCTTACGATAGTAATGGCGGGTAATTTTGGACTGGACGAGGTGCAGACGAATGCAGAATTTGATCTCATAAAAATTTATAATGACAGAACATGTGAAATGACTAATGAAGAAGATTCCTTATTTAGAGATCCTTGAGATGAATGTAAATACTACTCCCCAAATGAATTTAAACTATTAAATACCAATCCAAATGAGCGATTTTCAGTGTTTCATCTAAACTGCCAAAGCCTAAGCACCCATTGGGAAACCCCTAAATGAACTCCTGGCTAATCTACAGGATTCAGTAGTAAACGTTTTTAATATTATAGGGTTAACAGAAATTTTTAAAATACCATCGAATATGTCATATCGTTTGGATGGCTATTATCCACTCATTAAAAAAACACGACCGGAGGGAGATGATGGGCGAGGTGATGTTGGCATTTATGTTAAGGAGGGTCTAATGTATTCAACACGGAATGACTTGTCTGTCTTTATCCCCCATGTGATCGAGTCTCTATTTATCGAAATTGATGTAGAGAATACGAAAATATTAATTGGGGTCATATATAGACCCAATACTCAACCCAAAGTAGATATAGATTTTTTCCTCGAGAAACTAAATGAAATAACCGATGAAATTAACCATGAAAACAAAGAGGCATATATCATGGGCGACTTTAATATTGACCTATTGAAAACAAGTTCCCACCCAAAAACCCCAAATTACCTTGACCTTATGGTGAGCCAGGGATTCATACCTCGTATCACCAGACCGACCCGGATAACCAGCCATTCAGCAACTCTAATAGATCATATTTTTTCAAATGATATATCCAATTGCTCATCTGGAATAATTATCACAGATGTCTCTGACCACCTTGGTACATTCTATATTGGAAATAAAGCCCTCAAAAAGACTGTCCGAAAATGGCCTACAAACGCAACTTCAGTGCTATGAATTTGGCTACTTTTAGGTTACTTCTATCGCAAAGTGATTTTACGTCTGTGCTTGAAACCAGTTGCACAAATACAGCATATGAGAGCTTCGTGAATATTTATTCCACTGCCTTCAAAAATGCATTTCGTTTGGTAAATGTCCAATTAAAAAAAAAATACATCAGAAAACAACCGTGGATAACTAGGGGCCTTATGATTTCCTCAATCACCAAGTCAAAATTTTACAATAAAAAAATTAAATCCCCAACGGAACAGAATACAAAAAATTATAAAAATTATTGTAAAATCTTCAATAGAATTAAAAAGCAAAGTAAAGTAATGTACTTCAATAAAATATTAAATGTGAATAAAAATAATTTGAGAGGAACTTGGAAGATACTCAACGAAGCAATAAAAAAAGCATGTCGGGAGGCAAGTTTACCCTCAACCTTTATCTAAGAGAATAACCATAAAACAAACAATCCGTACGAAATAGCTTTTGAATTTAATAACTTTTTTACAAATATAGGAAGACGAACTAGTGAGGATCTAAAACAAACTGACAAACATTTTATAGATTACATGGACCCTCCAAACCGAAATATTTTTTTCATAACACCTGTTACCCCCAATGAAGTTCTAAATATTGCCAACCGAATGAAGGCCAAAAACTCTGAAGACTGTGATGGTATTACGAGTTACATCTTGAAAAATAGCCTAGCTGTTTTAGCTGAAATTATTGCTCATATTGCCAATCAATCTTTTATCAGCGGAGCTGTGCCTGATAGAATGAAAATCGCCAAAGTAATTCCTATCTTTAAAACTGGGGACGAAAGGCAATTCAACAATTATAGACCGATAAGTATTTTACCAGCGTTCTCCAAACTTTTAGAAAAATTAATGGCCAATAGAAATTATAGAATGGTCAATTATTTGAACACATTTGATATTCTTTACCAGCATCAATATGGCTTCAGAAAAAAAACACAGTACAATACACCCTGTTATGCAATTTCTCAGACATATTGGAATAGAAAATAATAAACCAACTAAAGACATAACATTAGCCGTTTTCATAGATTTCTCAAATGCTTTTGATACGATAAACCATGGTATACTGCTAACTAAATTGGAAAGGTATGGATTCAGGGGAATTTGTAACGATTGGTTTAAAAGTTACCTATCCAACAGGTCTCAGTACACGAAATACAGTGAATATAATTCTGAGATGACCGAAATAACATGTGGAGTTCCCCAAGGCTCCGGACTTGGCCCAATTCTATTTCTACTGTATATAAACGATATTGGCCGTTCGACATTGCTAAACCTACTTTCTTTTGCGGATGACACAACAGTCTACGCGACTGGCCCTAACGCAAGTAATTTAGCCAAATACATTAACGAGGAACTAAATAAAATAAGCGATTGGTGCTTAGCAAATCGACTTGTTCTAAATGCAAGCAAAACAAAATATGTACTTATAAACCCCACTCGTAACACGAGAGGCATCGAAAATCTAAATATACGCATACAAGACAAAACGATACCACGAACAGGATGTAATGAAACCGAAAAATCACTAAAATTCCTTGGTATCAACATTGACGATAACCTTTCGTACAGAGCTTATATCTCGCAATTGTGCTCTAAAATAGGACGGATAAATTACGCCTTAAATAAGGTGAAAAAAGTTCTGCCCCATAAAGCTATGCAGACGTTATATTTTACTCTCATCCACAGTCATATGCTATATGGAATCCATATTTGGGGTAATGCCAGAACTATTGGAAAAATGTTCATCATGCAGAAACGTTCAGTTCGTATTATTAATAATTCCAAATACAATGCCCACACTGATCCCCTGTTTGCCAAAGATAAAATACTCAAAATTAATGACATGTTTAAACTTCAAGCATGCCTTTTCATATTTGATTGGAAAAATGGAGGACTCCCCTCGTCATTTCAATCATTTTTCAAACAACCAGGACGTACCTCACAGAGAGCAACGCGACAATCAGAAGTGCTACACATTAGCAGAACCCGTACAAGAGCACTAGACAGGCTTCCAATTCACGCGTTTCCCAAGTTATGGAATGAGCTTGACCAAGAAATAAGAACTATCTCAAACAGAAAAATATTCAAAAGACTGCTAACACAAAAATTAATTTCCCTGTATCCAAATAACGTAGAGTGTGACAATCCTTATTATCAGGAATGTAGGCATAACAGCACAAGATGATTCTACATCTACAATTCTCTAAAGTACGTAAATAATCAAGTTTCAACTTAGTCACCAGAACAGAGCTGTACTATAGTAAGATCTTCTATATCGAATTCCATGAATGAAATAACAACTACGGTTCGCAGAGAGCGGAATGTCATTGGGGCGCTCGTGGGGTGGGGTTTCGTCCGGCCAATGAATTATCGATTACAGGGCTGTATGGGGGAGGTGGGAGAAATTACGGATGATTGGCCTCCGGGTCGACACGGGGGTCCATTGGCGGAGGCTTTGCTTGTCCTTCATATGACTTAGTAGGTGTGATGTCCGCCCCCAAATGTTCGTGGTGATGCTCGGCTCTCCACGTACCGTAAGCCAAATTGTCTCTCTGTTATCTCGTCCTACAAAATATCCTACAAAATATGCTATGTCTGACCGGCCAAGTCCTTAACTTCTGATGTCAGTAGGTGTAAAAATCCAGCTTCATAGATTACAACACACTCCCGGATTTGTGTACTGTGCTAACAATTAGGCTAATATGTGTGGGAGACGGCAGGTAGACAGCCAATCTGGCTATGTCATCTCCCTACGATATAGATATTGATTTGTTTTGTCTTATACATGTGTTTCTTATAAATGTGTTTCTAATGCAGGTTATGACAATGTTAATGTTTTTCAATGAACTATTGTATCACATCCTATCTATACCGTTAAATAAAATAATCTAATCTAATCTACAGGGAACAAAAATTAACATATTCTCAATTATCACAATTCTTGTCTTATTTCATAATCCTTTCATAAACATTGAACTTATCCTTTTCATCAAACACAACACACAGACAAGTTAAGCTACAGTGTCATTGAGACTTTCATTGGAGTATTCAGCTGGGAAAAACTCTCGTATACCCAACAAAAATATACACAGGTTAGAAAGTACAATGAATGTCCGACTCACTATATCGGTAGAACTCCACATCCAGAGAGAATGTAACAAATAACAGATGACCTGTTGAACGCGCCCAGATGATTGGCATCTCTTCCTAGCAGGTGTGTAATTGGTGTATGTTTCAAGTACAGTATTTTAGCAATGAAAAGTTCAAGTCTAGGATAAAATAAATTAGATTAGATTTAAATTATATTCTTTATTTACAGTATACTTAAAAAAAACCCAGTTACAGTTATATAGTACAAGTAGTATTGATGTGTATACTGAGGGAGATAACATAGCCAGATTGGCTGTCTACCTGTTACCCCCCCCCCCCCCCTCCCCCAGTACAATTAGTATTGATGTGTATACTGAGGGAGATAACATAACCAGATTGGCTGTCTACCTGTTACCCCCCCCCCCAGTACAAGTAGTATTGATGTGTATACTGAGGGAGATAACATAACCAGATTGGCTGTCTACCTGTTACCCCCCCCCCCCCCCAGTACAAGTAGTATTGATGTGTATACTGAGGGAGATAACATAACCAGATTGGCTGTCTACCTGTTACCCCCCCCCCCCCCCCAGTACAAGTAGTATTGATGTGTATATTGAGGGAGATAACATAGCCAGATTGGCTGTCTACCTGTTACCCCCCCCCCCCCCAGTACAAGTAGTATTGATGTGTATACTGAGGGAGATAACATAACCAGATTGGCTGTCTACCTGTTACCCCCCCCCCCCCCCCCCCCCAGTACAAGTAGTATTGATGTGTATACTGAGGGAGATAACATAACCAGATTGGCTGTCTACCTGTTACCCCCCCCCCCCCCCCCCAGTACATGTAGTATTGATGTGTATACTGAGGGAGATGACATAGCCAGATTGGCTGTCTACCTGTTACCCCTGTTGATGTGTATACTGAGGGAGATGACAGAGCCAGATTGGATGTCTACCTGTTACCCATGTTGATGTGTATACTGAGGGAGATGACAGAGCCAGATTGGCTGTCTGTCTACCTGTTACCCCAGCCCCCCCCCCCTCCACCCCAGTACAAGTAGTATTGATGTGTATACTGAGGGAGATAACATAGCCAGATTGGCTATCTACCTGTTACCCCTGTTGATGTGTATACTGAGGGAGATGACATAGCCAGATTAGATGTCTATCTGTTACCCCTGTTGATGTGTATACTGAGGGAGATGACATAGCCAGATTGGATGTCTACCTGTTACCCATGTTGATGTGTATACTGAGGGAGATGACAGATCCAGATTGGATGTCTATCTGTTACCCCTGTTGATGTGTATACTGAGGGAGATGACAGAGCCAGATTGGATGTCTACCTGTTACCCATGTTGATGTGTATACTGAGGGAGATGACAGATCCAGATTGGATGTCTATCTGTTACCCCTGTTGATGTGTATACTGAGGGAGATGACAGAGCCAGATTGGATGTCTATCTGTTACCCCTGTTGATGTGTATACTGAGGGAGATGACAGAGCCAGATTGGCTGTCTACCTGTTACCCATGTTGATGTGTATACTGAGGGAGATGACATAGCCAGATTGGCTGTCTATCTGTTACCCCTGTTGATGTGTATACTGAGGGAGATAACATAGCCAGATTGGCTGTCTACCTGTTACCCATGTTGATGTGTATACTGAGGGAGATGACAGAGCCAGATTGGATGTATATCTGTTACCCCTGTTGATGTGTATACTGAGGGAGATGAAAGAGCCAGATTGGATGTCTACCTGTTACCCATGTTGATGTGTATACTGAGGGAGATGACAGATCCAGATTGGATGTCTACCTGTTACCCATGTTGATGTGTATACTGAGGGAGATAACAGATCCAGATTGGATGTCTATCTGTTACTCCCGTTGATGTGTATACTGAGGGAGATGACAGAGCCAGATTGGATGTCTACCTGTTACCCATGTTGATGTGTATACTGAGGGAGATGACAGATCCAGATTGGATGTCTATCTGTTACTCCCGTTGATGTGTATACTGAGGGAGATGACATAGCCAGATTGGATGTCTACCTGTTACCCATGTTGATGTGTATACTGAGGGAGATGACAGAGCCAGATTGGATGTCTACATGTTACCCATGTTGATGTGTATACTGAGGGAGATGACAGAGCCAGATTGGATGTCTACCTGTTACCCATGTTGATGTGTATACTGAGGGAGATGACAGATCCAGATTGGATGTCTACCTGTTACCCCTGTTGATGTGTATACTGAGGGAGATGACAGAGCTAGATTGGATGTCTATCTGTTACCCCTGTTGATGTGTATACTGAGGGAGATGACAGAGCCAGATTGGCTGTCTACCTGTTACCCCTGTTGATGTGTATACTGAGGGAGATGACATAGCCAGATTGGATGTCTGCCTGTTACCCCTGTTGATGTGTATACTGAGGGAGATAACATAGCCAGATTGGATGTCTACCTGTTACCCATGTTGATGTGTATACTGAGGGAGATGACAGAGCCAGATTGGATGTCTACCTGTTACCCCTGTTGATGTGTATACTGAGGGAGATGACATAGCCAGATTGGCTGTCTACCTGTTACCCATGTTGATGTGTATACTGAGGGAGATGACATAGCCAGATTGGCTGTCTACCTGTCACCCATGTTGATGTGTATACTGAGGGAGATGACATAGCCAGATTGGATGTCTACCTGTTACCCCTGTTGATGTGTATACTGAGGGAGATGACATGGCCAGATTGGCTGTCTACCTGTTACCCATGTTGATGTGTATACTGAGGGAGATGACAGAGCCAGATTGGATGTCTACCTGTTACCCATGTTGATGTGTATACTGAGGGAGATGACAGAGCCAGATTGGATGTCTACCTGTTACCCATGTTGATGTGTATACTGAGGGAGATGACAGATCCAGATTGGATGTCTACCTGTTACCCCTGTTGATGTGTATACTGAGGGAGATGACAGAGCCAGATTGGATGTCTATCTGTTACCCCTGTTGATGTGTATACTGAGGGAGATGACAGAGCCAGATTGGATGTCTATCTGTTACCCCTGTTGATGTGTATACTGAGGGAGATGACAGAGCCAGATTGGCTGTCTACCTGTTACCCCTGTTGATGTGTATACTGAGGGAGATGACATAGCCAGATTGGATGTCTGCCTGTTACCCCTGTTGATGTGTATACTGAGGGAGATAACATAGCCAGATTGGATGTCTACCTGTTACCCATGTTGATGTGTATACTGAGGGAGATGACAGAGCCAGATTGGATGTCTACCTGTTACCCCTGTTGATGTGTATACTGAGGGAGATGACATAGCCAGATTGGCTGTCTACCTGTTACCCATGTTGATGTGTATACTGAGGGAGATGACATAGCCAGATTGGCTGTCTACCTGTTACCCATGTTGATGTGTATACTGAGGGAGATGACATAGCCAGATTGGATGTCTACCTGTTACCCCTGTTGATGTGTATACTGAGGGAGATGACAGAGCCAGATTGGCTGTCTACCTGTTACCCATGTTGATGTGTATACTGAGGGAGATGACAGAGCCAGATTGGATGTCTACCTGTTACCCATGTTGATGTGTATACTGAGGGAGATGAAAGAGCCAGGTTGGATGTATATCTGTTACCCCTGTTGATGTGTATACTGAGGGAGATGACAGAGCCAGATTGGATGTCTACCTGTTACCCATGTTGATGTGTATACTAAGGGAGATGACAGAGCCAGATTGGCTGTCTACCTGTTACCCCTGTTGATGTGTATACTGAGGGAGATGACATAGCCAGATTGGATGTCTATCTGTTACCCCTGTTGATGTGTATACTGAGGGAGATGACATAGCCAGATTGGCTATCTACCTGTTACCCCTGTTGATGTGTATACTGAGGGAGATGACATAGCCAGATTGGATGTCTATCTGTTACCCCTGTTGATGTGTATACTGAGGGAGATGACATAGCCAGATTGGCTGTCTATCTGTTACCCCTGTTGATGTGTATACTGAGGGAGATGACATAGCCAGATTGGATGTCTATCTGTTACCCCTGTTGATGTGTATACTGAGGGAGATGACATAGCCAGATTGGCTGTCTACCTGTTACCCCTGTTCATGTGTATACTGAGGGAGATGACATAGCCAGATTGGATGTCTATCTGTTACCCCTGTTGATGTGTATACTGAGGGAGATGACATAGCCAGATTGGCTGTCTACCTGTTACCCCTGTTGATGTGTATACTGAGGGAGATGACATAGCCAGATTGGCTGTCTACCTGTTACCCCTGTTGATGTGTATACTGAGGGAGATGACATAGCCAGATTGGATGTCTACCTGTTACCCCTGTTGATGTGTATACTGAGGGAGATGACATAGCCAGATTGGATGTCTATCTGTTACCCCTGTTGATGTGTATACTGAGGGAGATGACCTAGCCAGATTGGATGTCTATCTGTTACCCGTGTTGATGTGTATACTGAGGGAGATGACATAGCCAGATTGGCTGTCTATCTGTTACTCCCGTTGATGTGTATACTGAGGGAGATGACAGAGGCAGATTGGATGTCTATCTGTTACCCCTGTTGATGTGTATACTGAGGGAGATGACAGAGCCAGATTGGATGTCTATCTGTTACCCCTGTTGATGTGTATACTGAGGGAGATGACAGAGCCAGATTGGATGTCTACCTGTTACCCATGTTGATGTGTATACTGAGGGAGATGACATAGCCAAATCGGCTGTCTCCCTGTTACCCCTGTTGATGTGTATACTGAGGGAGATGACATAGCCAGATTGGATGTCTATCTGTTACCCCTGTTGATGTGTATACTGAGGGAGATGACATAGCCAGATTGGCTGTCTATCTGTTACCCCTGTTGATGTGTATACTGAGGGAGATGACATAGCCAGATTGGATGTTTATCTGTTACCCCTGTTGATGTGTATACTGCGGGAGATGACCTAGCCAGATTGGCTGTCTACCTGTTACCCCTGTTGATGTGTATACTGAGGGAGATGACATAGCCAGATTGGATGTCTGCCTGTTACCCCTGTTGATGTGTATACTGAGGGAGATAACATAGCCAGATTGGCTGTCTATCTGTTACCCCTGTTGATGTGTATACTGAGGGAGATGACAGAGCCAGATTGGATGTCTATCTGTTACCCCTGTTGATCTGTATACTGAGGGAGATGACCTACCCAGATTGGCTGTCTACCTGTTACCCCTGTTGATGTGTATACTGAGGGAGATGACATAGCCAGATTGGATGTCTGCCTGTTACCCCTGTTGATGTGTATACTGAGGGTGATAACATAGCCAGATTGGCTGTCTATCTGTTACCCCTGTTGATGTGTATACTGAGGGAGATGACAGAGCCAGATTGGATGTCTATCTGTTACCCCTGTTGATGTGTATACTGAGGGAGATGACATAGCCAGATTGGCTGTCTACCTGTTACCCCTATTGATGTGTATACTGAGGGAGATGACATAGCCAGATTGGATGTCTACCTGTTACCCCTGTTGATGTGTATACTGAGGGAGATGACATAGCCAGATTGGCTGTCTATCTGTTACCCCTGTTGATGTGTATACTAAGGGAGATGACCTAGCCAGATTGGATGTCTACCTGTTACCCCTGTTGATGTGTATACTGAGGGAGATGACATAGCCAGATTGGCTGTCTACCTGTTACCCCTGTTGATGTGTATACTGAGGGAGATGACATAGCCAGATTGGCTGTCTACCTGTTACCCCTGTTGATGTGTATACTGAGGGAGATGACATAGCCAGATTGGCTGTCTATCTGTTACCTCTGTTGATGTGTATACTGAGGGAGATGACATAGCCAGATTGGCTGTCTATCTGTTACCCATGTTGATGTGAATACAGAGGGAGATGACATAGCCAGATTGGCTGTCTACCTGTTACCCCTGTTGTTGTGTATACTGAGGGAGATGACATAGCCAGATTGGCTGTCTATCTGTTACCCCTGTTGATGTGTATACTGAGGGAGATGACATAGCCAGATTGGCTGTCTATCTGTTACCCCTGTTGATGTGTATACTGAGGGAGATGACATAGCCAGATTGGCTGTCTATCTGTTACCCCTGTTGATGTGTATACTGAGGGAGATGACATAGCCAGATTGGCTGTCTATCTGTTACCCATGTTGATGTGAATACAGAGGGAGATGACATAGCCAGATTGGCTGTCTACCTGTTACCCCTGTTGATGTGTATACTGAGGGAGATGACATAGCCAGATTGGCTGTCTATCTGTTACCCCTGTTGATGTGTATACTGAGGGAGATGACATAGCCAGATTGGATGTCTATCTGTTACCCCTGTTGATGTGTATACTGAGGGAGATGACATAGCCAGATTGGATGTCTACCTGTTACCCCTGTTGATGTGTATACTGAGGAAGATGACGTAGCCAGATTGGCTGTCTACCTGTTACCCCTGTTAGGTATATTTCAAATAGTCGGGCGATATGACCGTGGCGTCGGGCACCGATGTCATACTGCCCCCACCTCCAATTTTTGTTAATGTACACACTATATCTTCAGGGCCAACATAATTAATTATGATAATAAATAAAATATCGCGATCGGCCGCCTCTGTAGGGGGTATAGGATAAAAGAAATTAGGTATATTCCAAATAGTCGGGCGATATGACCGAGCCGTTGGGCACCGACGTCATACAACCCCCCCCCCCCCCTCCATTGAATTGGTCAACTGTGACGACTACAGCGGCTTCGGACCGCTGTAGCCGTCACAGTTGACCAATTCAATTCAAGAACAACATAATTATGACCATAAAAAATATCGTGATCGGCCTTATCAGGGGGGTCCAACATTTTAACACTTTGGGCGATGGGGGAGAACATTTAGGAATATTGTTCTACAAAACAACTGATGTAAACGTTGCTATGTTTGATATGAGATTTCGTTGGAAGGACATAAGTTTGTTCAAATCAAGCGCATGCGATCATATAAAGGGATGTTTTTGGCCAACAGATTTTATTTCAACATCGTTAGTAATAGAAAAATATTTTAAAAGTCTCTCAAAGTAAGTTTTAACGTTGAGGATACCCAACAACCCCCCCCCCCCCCCCCCCACACCCCTCACACACACAAACTTTTGTGTTATGAAATGCTACAGTACAGATTTTCTTACAACATCGTTAGAAATGAAAAAAAAAACATTTAAAATGTCCCTAGAACTAAGTCTAAACGCTAAGTTTAACCCGACTCCTGCGCTGTGCATTGCTAGGATGCAGCCTCTGGGAAAACGTTCTCTTTGTAAAATATACCCATTCCCACTTTCTCGGCTTTTATCCCAGATCTAGAACATCGTATAAATTCGCAATCAATCTCTGGAAGTACATACACACAAGGAACCCCACTCGGCGCCCTGCCCTGAGGATCTATTACCTAAGCATCGTCCATTAGTCGACATACTCTCGACATAACAACGTTGTTGCTCAACTCACATTATATACTGGAGTAACTTCAGCGCGTGCCTTCCTCGGACGAAACTCAACCCATTCAACATGTTATTCTGGATTAACTTCAGCGTCTGCCTTCCTCTGACGAAACCCAACTCATCCAACATAATATTCTAGATTAACTTCAGCGCGTGCCTTCCCCGGACGAAACTCAATTCATCCAACATAATATTCTGGATTAACTTCAGCGCGTGCCTTCCCCGGATGAAACTCAACGACAATTCAAATCCCCGAGTTTGTATGTTAGCTCCCATTTAGAGCCCAACTTTTAATTTGTACAATATGTTGATTATTCTTTTAAATTCCCCTACTTAAGATCCATCAGTTAGAATTGTATGTTATTCAGTATTCAACATCCTTTGTAGGGTCGGAATCTAATTTGTTCAAGTCTCTGGATTCATACCTGGCTTTCATATAGGAACCCGGATTATAATGTTGTGCAATATGAGAAATATGTTTAAAAATCTTCTTCATCTTCCATCAGTCAGAATCTTATTTAATATTTGGGAAGCAGATTCCTTATAAGTTTGATGAAAACAAGTCCCTTTTATCACGTATGAAAACAAGCAGGTAAATAATTAAATCTTGAAAAATCTTATTCTCTTGGAGCAACCAACAGAATCTCAATATGAACCCGAGATATTAACCTGTTCAAACTGTTTATCTCGGTTGCTTCTTGGGAGCTTAAACGGTGTTTAAACACCGAACCCAATGGGGGTCACTTTGGGATAAAGGCAAGTTCAAATGGCATGCCTTCCTCCCACCCCACCCCCTCTACACACATAAATCACTTTTGATAATTGGTGATCTAGGGAGCACAGTGGCTCATTAGTTAATGTTTTGGATTTAAGATAGAAAGGTCGACGGTTTGATCATGCGTTGTATCATTGAGCTAGACAATCATGACAACCCGATTCCTAATTCCGGTGGCGCTGTATACTAAGGCGTAGAGCATTTGTCGTTCTACGATCGCTGCTAAACCTTCATGTGCTGGTTAAGAACGTTCACCACCGTTTAGGTATCGCTGAAGTAAGGGAGATGACATAGCCAGATGTCATCTCCCTTACTTCAGCGATACCTAAACGGTGTATTGGAGTAACTCCGAGTAAGTCGCCTTGAAATGCTGCACTCGGAAGTGATCCAATATCTAAAAATAAGCAGCCTTGGGAAAATATATTGTTTCAATGAACGTTTGAAACATTCTAATGGCATCTTGCATTATTGTTGAACATTTCAGATAAATAAAGAGGGTGATTTCAAGACTTTTAGACGTAAAAAAAATATGTGCACGTGACCGGTACTTCCCTTCCTGTCAGCCTTTTTATCTCATTTGTTACATGGCCCACTGTTTTCCAGTCATAAAAATGTTGTCTGAAGGGCTATACTTGATAAACGTATTTGAATGCCAAAATTTAAATGATGTGACTGGATGCGATCATATTTTTTTCGCATGAACGTTATAATGGTCGCCTTTGGGAAAATATTTCGTGCTGTGAGTTGGTGATAAAGGCCGATTCTGGGACAGCTTGTACATGTACCGTACACGTACACGTACATGTGCGTTTACCGCCCTAGGATTCTGTGTTAAATCGTGTACACGTGTACAAAAATGTTTTTTTCACGGTGTCCCAGAATCGGCCATTGTTTTTGAGGCTCACAGATCGCACTTTTCACGTTCAAAACACCCGTTGGCGAACGCGTACATTCAACACGTCGATCAAAAAGTGAAAAATGTACGAAATTGTACATGTACATTTTCTTAAAAAAATTGTGTCAACGTTCCCATCGTGGATTAGACCATCGATCCATCGTTGGTGAACGCGAGCAAAAATTGCTTTGCCGATTCTAGGACAGCATCAAAAAAGCTGTTTGCCGATTCTGAGACACCGTGCGATCCGATCGGCGAAACCCCATTTGCCGATTCTAGGACAGGAAAAATCGACCTCAAAACGTTTTCTCGACGGGTTTGCAGGTTCTGAGACACCACGTTTGCGATAGTGTTTTGGACGGTATAGGGTTCGATTTGATCGGTGAAAACCCGATTTGTCGATTCATCTCTTGAGTTTTGTGAGACGAATCGTGATAGAATCGGTTTTGAGGAGTTTTTTCAATTTTGTACTCAGTGTAAATAAATAGCTTGTTTCGTTTAATATAGTCGACTATAAGATTGAATTCGATAAATTGTATCATAATAGACATTCATGTTTTTGTTTCGGTGTGAATGGAAGGTTTTCGTTCAACGGATGACATTGAAAAATTGAGTTTTAGAAAATTAGAATCGATGGAAAATCGTTTGTTTACGTTTTGTCACTGCGAATTTTGTGAAATAAATCTTAATAAAACACTTTGTAGAATTGTTTCATTCAAATAAAAATAGTTCGTAGAATTGTTTCATTCAAATAAAAATTCTATTATAAAACCTTTTTCACCTAGATGAATTTTTAAGAGATAAAACTATTATAATAGACACTCATGTTTTTGTTCTGGTGTGAATGAAAGGTTTTCGTTCAATGGATCGTTTTAATAATAGACAATAAAAGAGCGTTTCCACTCAATCAGGTTTAAGAGGTAAATTTAATTTTTAATATATTCGTGATAATGTTCGTAGATATGAATGAACCCTTTTAACGCATGTAATTATTCTCAAACGTGTTAAATCAGAAACCGGTTTCTTATGCTCTAAAACTTTCAAACTTTTCAAAGTTCTCCAGTTCATCACTGAGTGAAGAATCTGTGATGCGATTTTTAACGCGTTCAGAGGCAAAACGCATTTATAGAGGTTTTATCATGTAAAATGTTTTTCCTCAACTGGTTTTTAGTTATTATATTAAAGACAGAAGATTTTTATTTCCTTAAACATAAAACATAAAAATAATTATACATTTAATTTTGAAAATAATAAATAACTCACATTAGCATACTCAAAGAAAATATTAATAATTTAAAAACGAAAGAAATGTTTTTACAGATGGATGCCAAACGTAGAGATCAGCTTTTAAACGAATATGAACGTGTTAAGAAGAGTATTCAATCAGCTGATAGAAGCAGACGGCTTGGAGAAGTGGAATTGATGCGCGAAGCCAAAAAAATATTAAAACCCATGATGGATGTTCAGGAACGAAGCAGGAAGGAGATAGTTGAAAAACTGAGACCCATAAAAGAGAGTTCTTTGAGAATGGGTTCGTTGCCTGGTAGTTTTACAAAACAGTATTCCTTTCAATCCACACCGGATTATGTTCCCATGAGAAACCGACGTGAGCGAGAGCGACGATACAGCTTCGACTATCACCACTGATAGCGTCGCGTCGTCCGAGGATGGTGGTAAGAGAGATTTGTTGTATGGAATTTATAAGGATTCGGACGGTAGAACTTTTGTGGGCGACACAGAAGTGGAAATGGATGATGATAATTTAATCGTTGGTTCGAATAAGTATAAAATAACTGATGTACTGCGCTAATTGCTCCTTTTCGACAAGCCTGGAGATTACACGGAACAGGATTTCGACAATTACGGCGACATTCTGGTTCAGACCCACGCCATGAAGAGAAATAACGATGCCAGAGAGACGAGACCCAAAGCCAACAGAGGTTACAAGTGGACGAAAGTGGTGAAACCCATATGGGATATGAATAAGAAGTTCGTCGAGTCGGTGACTGGCAAAGGGGTGAAAACCACTTTTCTTCCGAGCGATTCTGATGCTCGGTCTCAGAGATTGAGTTTGTTGATGGCAAGTAGACGCTCTGGTAACACAGGATTAGATAATGAGATAGTAAGTATATGTGACGAATTGTTAAGACAGAAGGTTTTGAATAAAAACCATTATAAAAGGCTGATGAACGAATTGAAGGATTGATGTATATAATAAGCAGAGAGAAACAAACAAACAAAATATATAAAATAAAAACAGTAAATTTTACACTAGAATAATAAAAGCAATTTAAACAACAAACGATTTACCAGTGAAAAACAAAATATATATTATAAATATGTTGGTGAGAAAGAACAGGGGATACGTCAAAACTTACGTTCAAGGCGGTTCTGGCATCGTCGATTCTATAATGCGAGCGTTCAAGGGTGATGCAGGTAGAAAACTCGCATCGACCGCCACTGAGGTCGGTAAGAAGACGGCCTTGGATGCTGGTAAGAAAGCCTCTTCTGAAGCCAGTGGTAGGATAGCTTCTGTGGCTGGCAAGAGGGCAGCCAACACGTTGATCGACAAGTTGATCAGTCCACCGGCGAAGCGAGCTACATTAGAGCGAACGCCAAAAAGTTGGAAAGATTTTAAGGATGCTGTGATACCCATACAAGATTTAGCCAAAATGACGAGTGGATCTGGATTGAAGAGAACTCGCGATGGTGTAATATAAATAAATAATAATATTAAAAAAACTGAGTTTGAAAAAATATAAAATTGTGTTTGAAAAAATCTAAAATAACAAAAAAAAAATAAACAAAGATGAACATTAAAGATATGTCTTGGAACGACGCCGCGACTAAGAGGTCGAATAACGAGTTCTTTCCCAAAAGCATAAGAGGCTTGATAGTGGGAAAATCGAATTGTGGAAAGACCAATCTGTTGATGAATCTGTTGTCGCGAACCAACTGGTTGGATTACGACAGATTGTTTGTGTTTGGCAAGAGCTTGTTTCAACCCGAATACAGATTGCTTCGAGGGTGCATGGATCGTAGATTGTCTAAGGACGTCATAGCCAGAATCTTTGACAGTAGGGATGAATTCGACAAAAGTGAAGCTTCTCTTTCGACCATTTTGGACGGTGCGGCGATGGAATTGATGAAGAGAAATGCATCTTCGAACAACGAGTGTCGATTTTATGAGAACGTTAGCGACGTTCCGGATCCTAGAGAATAGAAATCGGAAGATAACAATCTCATGATTGATATCTGCTTTTGGAGAGACAGAACCGATGTGAATCATATTACGTTAGGGGTCGTCACAGCAACGTGGACTGTTTCTACCTGTTGCAGAATTATTTTCGATTGCCCAGACAGACGATAAGAGAGAACGCTAATTTTCTATGTCTCTTTCGCCAAGATCTCAAGAATCTCAATCACATCTACAGCGATCACGTCGCAAATGACATGAGCACGGCAGAATTCAGGAGATTCTGCAAGAGGGTTTGGGATGGAGGACTTTACAATTTCATCGTGATCGATTTGACTAGCGAATTTAATCATGGAAAATATTGGTGCAGATTCGACAATTTTTATGTTTCTGATGATAATAAGATAGAGCGTGAAAATAAAATTAGAAAATAATAAATCTTCAAATAATTTGGTTTGAAAAAATAAAAATAAAATTAAATATAATGTTCGAACAAGAAGAATTGTTAGAACGGATAGCCGAGAATACGGCTGCAAAACAATCCATTCAAATCATGGTGAGTGGCGATTCGACTCGATTCGCGACTCAATTCGAACCTTCCATCGAATTGAATAGAAAGAAAAGATACGAGATGGCGTTGGTGAATCTGGAGACTTATTATTCCTTTCCCAATGTCACCGAAAAGAATAACTCGTTCAAGTATTCCGACGGAGTGGATTGGTTGGAGATTCGAATTCCCAAAGGAAGTTACGACATAGACGATTTGAACAATTACATTCAAATGCAAATGAAGACGGTTGGAAAGGGAAGCAACAAGACCAGACTCGCTCCCAACCCTAATACCTTACAGACGATGTTGGATTTGGAAGATAATTTTCGAGTGGATTTCAACATGGACGATTCTATAGGCAAGATGCTGGGATTCGATCAAAAGATGTATCGAGGCCATGCGGCATCTGAAAATATGGTCGACATTCTCACAGTCAATAGCATTCTGGTGAACGTGGATGCGATTGCTGGAAGCTATGTGAATGGTAGTGCTCAACCGACGATCTATTCCTTCTTTCCAAACGTGTCGCCGGGTTATAAGATCGTGGAACGACCACGAAATTTAGTTTATTTACCAGTGATTTTAGACACGTTGTATAGTCTCAAAACCACGTTAACAGTTCAAAATGGTGAACTGTTAGATCTTCACGGAGAGAGGGTGATGATACAATTTCACATAAGAGAAATATAAAAGCAAAAAAAAAATATTGTATGTATATATATAAATAAGAAAATAAAATAACGCAATATTAATTTACAAAAATTATTTAATATATATATAATTATCATTAAAACAAAAAAAACAATCGAACAAAATATATTTTAAAAAAAAGAATTATGACACAATACGTGGTTAAAAACGTGAACATATCAGAAGGTCAGAGGAAGAAACTTAAGAGAGTGTTAACAACTAGAGGCGAGGCGGTGAGATTCAAATTCACTCACGAAGATCAGACGAGTGGCGGTCAGGATTCGATCGCCTGGATCAGAAGTCAAATCAAAAGGATGGAGAAAGCGATTCGTGATGGAAGAGGGTTGACAGTGAGATTGAGTCCCGCTCAATTGAGATACAATTTGAGAATGAAAGGCGGTTTCCTACTGCTATTGGCAGGAATCGCCGCAAAAGCATTACCCTTTGCCGCAAAAGCATTACACTTTCTCAGAAAGACTCTCGGCATGGGAGCTCTCTCGGGACTCGCGAATTCGGCAGTTGAGAAATTAATGGGTGGTAGCAAACTGTTTTTGAAGAAGGGAGGAGCTGTGTGTCGCATCCACGTAGACAACAGCGGTAAAGGATTGTATCTAGAACCCGTTAGAGGTGACAACTCTTTGAGTGGAAATGGTCTCTATCTAAAGAGTGGAGGGAACGTTGAGCGACTCGGCAAGGGTTTGTTGTTTGGAGAGAATTCACCATTTAAGAATATACTGATTTTGAGTAAGTTATGATAATGTAAAAATTATATAATTATATAAAATATAAATCATAGAAAGTATAAAATAATATAAAATGGATAAAAAGGTGGAAAAACAATTAGACGATAATGATGAATATCGCGAGATAGAGTGCAAAAAAGATGTGGAAAAACAATTAGACGCAAATGATGGATATCTTAGGAAAGAACTGATAAAAGAATTAAATAAAGATCGGGATTGATAGTTGAAATTTAAAAGAATGAGACGTTTTCCACCGTCACCACTACCTTCTGAAGAGAATGGTAATGATGCGAGTGTTACCGAGAGATGCACAACATTTGTTCATAATTATGATTCGGATAAACAAATGTGTTCTTATAAAAAAAAACGTAACATATCACAAAAAAAAGAAAAGAAGAATCGATGCTGAAATTTGAGAAAAAACGAAACATTATTATAATATATGGGCGATAGTGAAGAAGGAAAACAAAAACAAAAAAAAAACCAAAAAAAAAAGTAATGAGATCTAGAGATGATCAACCTCTCTAGATCTCATTACTTTTTTTCCTTTTTCTTTGCTAAAAATCAATCTCTCTATTGTTTATATTTCCAAGTCTGTTATTAGCATGTTGACGTTCGTGTATTCTCCTTTTTCGAAAATGTGTTGAATGTTTATCTTTACTTTTTTGAGTTTTTTTACATTGGTGAACGCGCGATTTGTCTACGAGTTCGAGTGAGTTTTTTGGATATATGTAACTTCCATAGGACAACGACAAATCGTCCTTGTTGAATTCTCTATCTTTGGTGGTGATGATGATTTTCTGTAGATCACTTTGGTACTCATAAAACAAATCAAGCATGGCTTCATCCAATTTCAAAGGCATGTTATATTTGTCGTATTTGCGCTCTAAGCCCTTCGTCTCGACCTCGTTCAATTCGATGGAGTCGTGTCATTGTAATCTATAGATTTTAAAACCGGATTTCTTACACGTTTTGACTCGTTTCAATTTCAATTCGCATCTTTTAGGTGTTGTTGTCATGATCGATTATTTGTTTTTTGGTTTTATGAATTATTGCAAACAATATATATATTTTAAATTTTGTATTTAAATAATAATTTGTTAAAAAAGTTTGTTTTTTTTACTCTTTATATATATATAAAAAAAAAATTTTTAATTTTTAATTTTCTTTAATGTAAAAAATTTTTTTTGTAAAAGTTTTTTTCTCTTTATATATATATAAAAAGTTTAAATTTAAAGTCCTTTTTTTCTCGTATTAATTCAATTTTTTTCACGTTAAGGAACATAAAAAAATTGATTAATTTCATCCAAAAAAAATTTTTTTTTGAAGGAATTAAAACATATATATATAAAAACAATTTTAAAACTTTTTAACAGATTATTATTTAAATACAAAATTCGAAAAAATATTCTTACAAAAGAAGCAAACAAATAAAAAAATGGAAAATTTTAAATGAGAAAACCGTACCTTAGTTAAACGAGATTTGTAAAATATTAAAAATTCCACATTTCAGAAATCATAGAACTAAATCAAAAAAAATTAAAGTCATACAGGAATATCGTTTGCGAAACGATGGAAAGGCAAACAAAATGTCGATAGCAACAACGTCAAAAAATGCATCGGTTGTGAAAAATGAGAAGAAGAAAAAGATAGTAAAAGGAATCGAAATGCCGATGTCGAAAAAAAACAAAAACGTTTTGTTGTGAAAAACAAGAAGACGACTAAACGAAAAGCTGTTGAAGAACTTCAAGTTTCAAAAGAAAAGAAAAAAAAACTAAAATGAAAACAAGTGATGTACTTCAGATTCTAGACAAACGAGATATATCGAACAAAATTCAATGAGCAATCAACGAAGGGAAAGGAGAAGAATATATAGCATGACTCGTCGTGGAAATATTCCAATCGAAGCCTGTAAAACGGGAGAGTGCGATCAAAGGCATTTTTAAAACTTTTGATGTGGTTCCCTCATTCAAGGAAATTGATCTGAAATTGTTCATGGAACGGGTGAAGAAAAAAGTATTGGATTTGTTTCATGAACACATGAACGTGGGACAAAAAATTAAGATGATACTCCATTGCGTGATGAATAAAATCAATGTGAAGTCCGGCGAGAGCATCGTGAAAAATGCATATTTCGGATCTAACGTCGAACCCATATTTCGAGGTTCAGATTTATCGAACGTTTTTGAAAAGATGAAAGACAAGATGTTGATGTCTCTCGCGAATTATCAACATGAAGGTAGTAATTGGACATTCGATGAGGTGTTGAAACTCGAAATTCATATAACTAAAAACGATTCGTTGAAAGGGTCTTCCTACGTGGAATTACCGTATTTCTTAGCTAAAAAACACTCCGTGGTCAATGTGAGAAATAAAGATGATCAGTGTTTTAAATTGGCAGTCACCTCCGCTTTATACCCTGTCAAAATCCATCCTGAGAGAGTTTCTCATTACGAGGAGACTTCTAAAAATCTCGATTGGACCAGAGTGACTTTTCCAACGCAGTTAAAACATATCGAACATTTCGAGGCTCAAAATCCCACCGTAGCGGTGAACGTCTTAGGATACAATGACAAAAAACGAACGATCTATCCTCTCAGAAGACTTTGTATCTCGAAAGAGAAAAGACGATTATTTTATTAATGATTTCAAATGGTGACAATCATCATTATTGTTGGGTTAAAAATCCGAGCCAATTACTGTCAAGACAAAATAATAAACATGAACATAAGATATGTTTATGTTGCAACTGCATGAACGCGTTTCAGAGCGAAAAATTGTTAGCGAAACATCAGGAATATTGCAATGAAAATCAAGGTGTTGCCATCGAAATGCCCAAACCCAACACCATCGTGAAGTTTGAAAATCGGAATAGAAGGTTAAAAGTACCATTCGTCGTGTACGCCGATTTCGAATGCTTCACCATGAAAATGAGTTCCTGCCAACCCGACGCTCTTCAAAGTTACGTCGAAAGATATCAAAAACACATGCCTTCGGGCTATTGCATTTACGTGAAATGTGCTTTCGACTCGCAACATGACATGGGTCCCTTCACCTATACAAAACAGTGCGAAGACGACAATGTGGCTCAAAGGTTCATGGAAGAGTTAGAATAAAAAATTCAAATGTTATACGACAAACTAAAAACTCCGGCGAAAATGATCATCAGGCAAGAACAGCAGGACGAAATAACAGAGCCACCGAATGTCACATATGCAGACAATCGTTCAATGAGAATTCAGAGGAAAATCAGAGACCACGATCATTACACAGGTCTGTATCGTGGTGCGGCTCACAGCAAGTGTAATTTAAAATATCGAGAATTACACAATCTACACAATGATTATCCGCTGGCTCCCGAACGAATGGAATCCATCGAAGGAGACGAGGAAAAACTCATTCCCAATTTATTTAACAAACGTAACTACATCGTCTACAGTGAGAATTTGAAATTAGTCGACATACATCACGTCATTCAATTCGACGAAGAGCCTTGGATGAAAAAATACATCGATCTCAACACGAATCTCAGAATTCGAGTCGAGAACGATTTCGAAAAAGATTTCTTCAAACTCATGAACAACTGTGTGTATGGTAAATCGATGGAAAACATCAGGAAGAGAACCGATGTTCGACTCGTCACGTCTGAGAAAACAGCTAAAAAATTAGTGGTGAAACCCAATTACAAACAATGAACCATATTCGACGAAAATCTAGTGGCTGTTCACATGCAATAGATGCACCTGAAGTTCGACAAACCGTATTATCTCGGACCGATCATCTTAGATATCAGCAAGCGATTGATGTACAAGTTTCACTACGATTACGTCAAACGAAAATTTGGTGATAAAGCCAAACTACTGTTCACCGACACGGACAGTTTAGTTTACGAGATAGAGATGAAAGATGTCTCTGGACGTGGCCGCGTGGTTCGACACGAGCAATTATCCCATCAATCACCCGTCCAACATTCAATCGAACGACAACAAGAAGGTGTTGGGTAAATTTAAGGATGAGAGCAGTGGTAAACAAATCGTCGAATTCGTGGGCTTGAGACCCAAACTGTATGCTTATCGTCTAGAAGATGTAGAGATCAACAAGTGCAAAGGGGTTAAAGCATGTGTGGTGAAGAAAAACATCTCTTTCCAAGATTATAAAGATTGTCTGTTAGGAAGTGGTCCGGTGTATAAGACTATGAAATCAATTTCGAAGCGAAAATCACGACTTGTATAGCAAAATAGTCAACAAGATTTTGCTGATGGCTGATGACGATAAGAGATTCGTGTTAGATGATAAAATAAGCACTTTAGCACTCGGATATTGGACTTTGGATCTAATTTTAGATGATAGGATTTCAGATAAGATTGAGGATGATAGGATTCCAGATATGATTAAGGATGATAGGATTCCAGAAAATCAAGAGGAATTAGACGGATTCAAGATTATGGAAGTCGATAGAGACATCGAGAGAGTTAGTTTAAAGAGAAAAAGAAAAAAAATAATGTCATTTTAGTGAATTATAATAAAATAAATAAATTTAAAAAAAAAAAATATACGCATTTATGAATAAGAAAATAGAGATATCCATAGAAGGTGTTGTCTTACCTAACAAACCCCTATCCAACATCGATCTGTCGAATGCAGCGAAGGATTTGAAAATCAAAGATTTTCTATGTGTGTTTTCCAGAGATGCCTTGCCGAAGAGAAGACCTCGACAATCGGAATGCAGAATTTTAAATCTAGACGATTTATCAGGTGAAGGCACTCACTGGATGGCGTGGTTCAAGAACGGGAAGAAGCAGAATTATTATTTCGACAGCTACAGAATCTCACCGCCGGAAGAAATAAAGAACTATTTCAACAAATCAATGGTTCGTTACAACACGGAACAAGTGCAATCGCCAGATCAAGTGTTTTGTGGTCACCTATGTCTCTACGTTCTCAAGAGATGGTCTGAAGGAGATCGGTTTCAAGACATTCTCAATGATTTACATTAGAGAGAGATTTTTTTATAGTATATATAAAGGTAAAAAATTATTTAAAAAATTTTAATCGAATAAAAACGAAAAATAAAAATAAGTGAAATAATTCATTTTTAATAAACTGCGTTTGAAATATATTTTAAAACAAAAATCTCAAAACAACATGCCAGTCGATAAATTTGGTAGAAGTGACGATGAAAGTCAACCCAAAAAGAAGAGGAAGACGCTTGAAGTAAGGGATGGTTACGACGTTGCCAACTTGGATGAACGTTACGCTCGGAGATACGAACCTCGAGAGGAACCTTTGAACATGAACGACAAGAAGCTCTATAATCTTCCCGAGCCGATAGATCTCACAGATGCTGCGACTAAAAAATACGTCGACGGATTTCGAACGAATCATGCTAGATAATTACGTGGATAAAGCCATGACTGACGATCTCGATCTGAAATCTAAACATCTGGTGAACGTCATGAATCCTATAGATCCCACCGATGCCGCGACCAAGAAATACGCGGACGACTCTCACGCGAGATTCAGCGAACACCTGAGAAATAGATACGTTCAGAAAATGATGCATTCGGAATTGAACGCCAATTCTAACAAGATAATGAACGTGGCCACTCCCACGAATCCCAAGGACGTGGCGACCAAACACTGCATAGATCTGGAACAGAGAAAGTCTGACAGATGAGAAATGAAATCGGATCTGAATGCGGGATTCAACAAGATATTGAATCTGTCGATGGTCGACGACACGGATGAGGACTCAACCGCTGTCAACAAGGGCTACGTAGATTCTGCCATGATATGATCACAAGAATACGTAGAATCGCAAGTAGATGATCTCTACCTGAACAAACAATCTGGCGGAACCATGGAGGGTGGTATCAACATGAACGGTGAGAATTTATTCGGTCTCGATCATGATCCCAAATTCGATTCCAGCACAGTCAGCAGGAAGTAAGTGGATGACAACTCGGTCTGGAGAAAGGGCGACATCATGGAAGGTAAACTAGACATGGGTGGACACGTGCTCACAAATCTACCGGATCCCGTAAACATGACGGACGCCTGCACCCTGATTTCGGTGGTGGAGAAAGTCAAACATGCTAGACAATTGATCACCGTGTGGGCCGAGGAGAGCGGCACATTAGAGGAGGGAAAAGCTGAGTGGTCTTTCGGAAATGGAGGTAGTGGATCGCAACATGGTCAGGTGGGATATCTCAGGTGGGAAATCATTCGAATGAGTCTGGCTTCCTCGGATTTGAATAACAGAGCGGTCGTCAATCTCATGGTGAATGGAGTAGAGAGCGATAAGCGATACATCATCGAAAAGACTGAGAATCAACACGAGAATGTTAGCACGTTCGGCGCACGCCTATCAAAGTGAACGCCGGAGACAGGATTAATTTCGTTACAAAAACCAATAATCCCAAAGCCGCCACGTCCGTGGTGAGCCTACTGATCGAACTAGATCCTTTGAACAAACAGTGAACGCGTGAAAATAATTAAAAAAATAATGTGTGATTATTAAAACAAAAAAAAATTTAGAAAGATGTTCAATCTCTCTAGAGTTCATTACTTTCATTTTTTTTTTGTTTTTTTTTTTGTTTTTTAATAATTACTCATTACTTTTATTTTATTTTTTTTATTTTTTCACACACGTCTCTCCTTCCGATTCGAATTGTAATTCTCTGCCCGACAGGACCAGGGCGAAGGCTTCGGTTTTTCTCGGCATGTTCCTATCGAATTGCATCTTGATCTGAATGTCTGAGACGCTACTCTTCAGTCATTCACTCTGTTTACTGACGTCGAATACAAACATGGGATACATCGACTTGTATTCGCCGGGAGATATATTAGGGTTGCTCATCAATTCGTCTAGACCGTGATACTTCTTTCTAAAAACAGTGGCATCGCCTTACAGTCTGCAGAAATTGTTCTTGTCGAACGACGCGTTGTAATTGATTGCTGGATATCTCGTAGCATTCAGAAACACTTGCATGTTCCTCAAATGGCAGTGATCGAACAGCGACGCATTCTTTTCCTGAGACCCATCCTTATCGGTCTGAAACGCAACCACGATGAAACACGGTCTCTCAGAAGCGGATTTCACCATCAATCTCCAATCGAAGTGATTCGTGGAGAGTGGAATGCTAGCCGTGTCGCACTGTCTCATTCTAAATCCCACGGGTAATTAACTTTTGGATTCTATGATCTTGTAGAGATACGCTTTTTCCACGATCGAAGCCTCCACGTGCAGAACGAACCATGATATCTTGTGTAGAGTTATCTTACCCGCATCAGTCACAGGGAGTCTCACCATTGCATCATCGTTTCCTTTTCGAATCAACATCAGATTGTGTTTGAATCCGTACATGATCTTGTTGTAATGGTCCGCGAATCCAAAGATGTGTTTCAAAGGTATCCTGAACGAAAACGTTCCTTTAGGTCTGGACGTCTTGACGACGTGGTCGAATATCGCGGCGGCGCCGGCACTAGCAGGGCCAACGGTGTCTTTCACCCACAACTGATTAAGTCCTCTGGGTTTCGAAAAATCATCCGGATATGTCAAGAGTCTGAACATCGTGGTGGCCTGACCAGGATGAAACACAGATTCTATCTCTTGTCCAGATAGCATGTATTTTATATCACTGAATAGATGCATGATGCCATTATTGGCTAGAGTAACCATGTCGTCGTCGGCGTAGTCGGTTCCATCTTCCTTGGTAAGACGTCCCTGCACCACTATGTAACTCTCGCTAGGATGGATGAATAGATCTTGAGTTTCGACGTTGATTCTTATCTCTCCCGCATTGTTCAAACTCGTTCCGGTTACCGGTTCATATTCGTGATCCTCATATTCTTGAATACTTTCATCTTTCACTATGCTTTGTGCTATATCTAGTATATTTGCCATTTTAAAGGGGTTTTTGTTTTTTGTTTATTAATTAGCTTGCTTTTTTATCTAAAAATAGTTTTAATTATTTTTTTATTATTATTTTTCTCTCCTATATATATATGTAAACAAGAAATGTTAACGAGAGTAAATAAAAAAAAATTATTTTTTATTAAAACTTTGTCTTCTGTAATTGTTGTTCGTAAAACTTTCCGATCATCTCTTCTCCACCCAAAGCTTCGATTTCATAAGTCACCGGATCGGTGTGAAATATTTTGATTATCATGAAGATTTCCGAGGTCCATCGAGGAGTATAACCCTTTTCGAAGTGCTTCTTATAAGCGTAGATTCTCACTCGATCGCGGACCGCAAATTTCGGAGTTCTAGACTTCTTCCTGATCTTAGATATCTCAGAATATAGATTCGTGTAGACCCGTTTTTCGTTTCGAAGGATCGCTAGCTTCCGCGGGAGTCATCTTGATCGATCTGTGTCACTTGTTGTTGTAATCTTTGACCAGACCGTTCAGAGCGCATATGTATTTCTTAGTCGAATTCGCCATGAAGTATCTGTGCATCTTTTCCTTCATCGTTCGATTCCAACATTCCACCATGCTGGCTTTCTCTTCGTTTTCAATCGAGGTCGACTAATCGATGAACGTGCTTGTTGTAGAATTCCTTTCCCTTGTCCACCCACAATTTATTCGGTTTTCGAGAAGATGAGTCGAACACGCTTTTCAGAGCCTCGGCGACGCAAGGTCCCGATTTATTCTTCAAAGCTCTGATCCAACCGTATTTGGAAAACACGTCGATGACCGTCAATAGATATTTGACGCCCTCATTCCACATCGAAAACGATCTCATGTCGACCAAGTCGGCAGACCGAATATCATCCAAACCCTTCACGAACACCCTTCTCTTTCGAAATTTAAGCACGATGGGTTTGTGTAACTCCTCAGCCAATTCGCTCATCAATAATCGTTTCTTCTTCTTTTCAGATGCGCCTTTTTTTTGAACGCCCCATCCAAATCGACGTTTCGCACCGATCAAATTGCCGACCAGTGAACGTTCTATCTTCTCTCTCCTGGTCGGATTCGATATACCTCTCAATTTCGCCAACATGTTTTTATCGCAGACATCGTTGCGATTCTTGGTGTCGGGATGTCCGGCGTAGCATAGATCGTGATCATACGTGGCCGCGTCCACCCTATTCACAGGTTTGCTCCAAGATTTAGGAGTCAGATCGGCGTTGAGTCTCTTGTTCAATTTCGTTCCAGGTCCCGTGAAACTGTGACCAGGCAGATGCATTTCGAAAGGTAGATTATTGATCATTTTATTCACGATGCCTTTACCTTTGCTCGCGTTCTTTTTTTTGACGAATCGAGTCTTGATAGAACCACACACATCGCAAATTCCGCGAAGCATCTGTCTGTCGTTTTTAGTTCGTACTTCTTGAGAATTACTCGTCTCGGTAACTCTCTTACACTTTACGCAATACATTTTTTGAGAGTTATTTAAATTAATTTCGTTTTTATTTTATATATAAATTTAATATTTCTTTTTTAAAAATTCTGTTCTTATTATATATATTTTTTTTTCAATCCCTGCTCTCAAGTTCTATCATCATACTGAATTCCTCCCTGGCCTCTTTCCTCCCCTTTTCCACGAGAGAATCCTTCATCTCTTCCTTGATGATCTGATGAGTCTTGATTCTCACGGCTTCTTTCATGGCTTCGTATTTCGTTTTCTCACCCAATATCGTGAAGTATTCTCCGTCCGATATCCTACCATCTTTCAACGCCATCGAGATCATTTCGGATATCAAGTCGATCTTGGAGTGTTTCCTCGCCTTCAGATATAATTTCCTACTCAAAAAGTTTCCGAGCGTGCTAAACAATCCAGCGGCGAGAGCCACTCCTTCTACGGTTAACACGATCGGAATACCGACGCGGTCGACAACAATCCGATGCCGGCCGCATGTAAACCCATGGAAATTGTGATGAGTGTCGTGTCGACCGTGTTGACGAATTTCACGAAACGCGAATACTTCTTCTTGAGAGAATAACGAGAATCTCTCTCTTGAGTTAGATACGATTGGATTCTACTGATTTGATTGATGCGATACCTCTCTCCTCTTTCTTTTTCTTCTAGCGACTGTGCCGTTGGCAAAACGCCGTTCGGCTTCTCATACTCGTCGTCATCTAACGTCGGATATAATTCATTTCTGGTTCTCATTTTTGTGTTTTTCTTTCTAATATTAGATAAAAAATTTATGTGTGTATTTATTTTTATTTTCTATTCTCCCTTATTTATATCAACGAGAAAACTTAGACATATGCTTCATTGAACAATAATTTCATGATGCATCCCTTGTCTTCTAAAGTCAGACTTCTACGCGCCAATTTCAGTTCTTCCAAAACTGTGGGCTTGTCTCGATTCTTACAGAAGAGTAATCTCTTCCAAAACGTCATCATTTCGTCGAATTGAACGCGTTCGAACGCTGGTTCGAAATACTTGATGACCATATCTTCCCTTTCCATCGTCAGACATGAATGATTCTCATGATCGAAGTCTAGGTGATCCCGACATCCGACCATTCTACAGGCAAATATCTGATTTATCATCTTGGAAATATGTTTTTTACAATTGCAGTCTTTTTGTCAGAATGGATGACTGGGGGCTTGAAACTAAATTAGCAAAAGTGCACTTATGGGTACTTATAGCACGCACAGGCATTGCTCAAAAGAATTAATGATTGATGGTTTGGGTCATTTTAACAGTGTTAAGAGATACCACTGTAGCATTACGAGTCATACGAGACAAATCTGTGTTTTATGTTTTGTCAGTGCCATACCAATGACTCTAGGTGTTTCAACTGAGAAAACTGAGGCTTTTTCTTGTAAAAAGTGGAGAATATTCATCAAACACAATGTGAAATGTCATCAGAAGTTATAAAAAATGTAATTTATAATAAATTATCACTAATGGGAAATTTAATATCACAAAAGGTTTGTTTTGTGTCAACTTCAATTAATTTATGAAGCATATCATAAATTTTGATGAAGGGAAGCATACCGGGGGGGGGGGGGGAGGGCTATGTAGGTGCGCATTGATATAGGTGAAATTTATAGCTTGAACCCCAATTTTTGAAACAAAAATTGCTATTCATATTGTTTCGAGGGGGTTATAATACTATTTCTCTTGCCGTCTGGTTAAATGGAACAAATGTTTTCCCAAAATATGATGTGCTGATGCAGATTTTACTTATATTTTGGGATCAGGATAGTTTTCAAAGAAACCTGTGAATTCTTATCCCCCTCAGCATACTTATTAGGTTACAGGCTCAAAAACTGTTTTGGGGGCAATCCCAGTTTTTAAGCCCATTTGACAAAGTTTGGACACTTTTCTTTTCTTTAAAAAATTATCTTGTTTTTGACTGAACAGAAGCGAACAGTTGAATTCTAATGCAGAAATGGTTCTTTTATCTTATGAAATTGGTAAAATATAACTTTGGTCGGGTTGGACATGGCTATAGGTATCTCTGAAGTAAATACCCGAATTTGAGTAATCTGAGAGTTATTCCCCCTTGTTATGTACTCTGACTTCAGCCATCCGTGAAACAGTCCCGTTGAAAATGTTAAAGTACAATAAACAAACAAACATTTTGTAATACGGCAACACCATCAGTGTCAGGTAACTCCCACCCCCCCCCCCCCCCCCCCCCCCCACTTCCGTCCACCTCCTCCTTTTCCGGCCTTGGTATCCAGTTACCGTACTTCGTTGTACATTTTACAACGTTGGTGCGGGTACAGTGTATTCACAAGTATTGTGATACATATGGGAAGTTTATGTTAGGAAAGCAAAACAGTTATTCAATTCAACAGTGTATTCTGTACCAATACAGCAAAAGTAGATATGATTGATTGATTGATTTCTTTATTTTGCAATATACATGACACAAATAAAGATGATACATGCAGTAGTAAAGAGTGTTTTCAGGATACAAAAAAATCTGTAAATTAACACTACTCAAGCATGACAATATCAATGTATACTGCAGGGAGACAATATAGCCAGATTGGCTGTCTACCTATTGTCTCCCAAGCTGTGCATTGCGCAACCTTACACCAGACTGTTTTACAAGTATGTGTTTTTACATAACGAGGCTAAAGAGCAGGGAAGCAATTGGATAAGATGAGATAAGATGACCCAGCAGTCAGCTGAAACAATGGCACACCTCCTGGTACATGTACTTATTTTTTTTATTAAAATACACACTATGAAGAAACTATTACAGAGACCAAAAGGTGCACGAGGGGTGATCCAGACCAGTGTTAGGAATATTTTGGATACTAATTTAGAAGATCAAACAATTGCATTAGAAGTAACGTTTTCTTACTTCACGTTTCTCATAACGTATTGTAACTATAAGAGTGGGGATTACCATACAAGGAGTTCACTACATGGGGGTTAGTAATTTGGTACGCAATGAGAAAAGAACTGGGGGCCCAAAGACACCCAATAGCAAATCTCCTTAGTCTATTAGACGGCGAAAAAGCATTGTGTCTCTATCAGGGACTACAGTCGGGGCAATGTGGATTATTGCAATCAACATTGTTCGGGTATGACGATAGAAAAAAGGTCATTAGTTCTTTTGTAAATCGACGTCTGTCCGGTATACTTCTGATATTGCTACCTAACGCGTTCCAGATTTTGGAGCACGCGTTTGAGGGAAGGAAATCGAGAGATTTAGTTCGCGTTTTATTGGATTGAAGAAGTCCAGTTCCTCTGCTTGACCTGCCTGTTGGATTATCGATTACACTAAAATAGTTTTCTAAAGAATCAGGCAGGTTTCCATGATACCAGTCGAATACAAATAAGCACGTCTGGAGTTTGTAGAGGTCTTCAACTTTTAATACTCTATTACTGCGAAAGAAGGGGTCTGTATGTGCATTATATCTCTTATTGCTTATAATGCGCAAGGATAGCTTCTGTAACATCGTTAGCTTATGTACTGACCTCACATTTCCCCACACGTTTATTCTATACATTAAGTGAGTATGCACTGAGCTAAAATAGAGGGTTTTCATGGCACCATGGGGAAAAATGGTCTTCACTTTATTAGGGGCAAAATTTGCATGAGCTGTTTTACAACAAAGTTGAGATACGTGGTATTTATAGGATAATTTCTCGTCGATGTGGATTCCTAAGAATTTAATTGATTTTTCTGTACAATCTGAGCCCACCCTACTTATTTCCTGGCCATTTATTAAAATCCTTGGTGAAGGTGTAAGTAATTTAATTTTATTGGAGGGATTAATTAGAATGTATTTGGTTTTTGCAGCATTTAAGGATAGTTGGTTCGCGCAACACCAACTAAACAAATTCCCAAGCTCTCTGTTCAGGTCAGGAATTAATTGAATTAGGTCGCGGTCCGAGGAGTGCACGGTAGTATCATCTGCAAATGACAGCAGATTCAGAGAAGTGGCATGACAAATATCATTGACATATAATAAAAACAACGTTGGACTGAGAATGGATCATTGGGGAACCCCCGTGTGTTATCGGGACCAATTCGGATTGTTCGGATTGTTGACCACCATATGCGATATATTGTTTTTCCCTCGACAAATAGCTTTTGAAACCAATTTAGACTTAGTCCTCTTATACCGTATCGTTCTAGTTTGTTTAGTAGGATGAAGTGATCTATAGTATCAAATGCTTTAGAAAGGTCAAGAAATAGGGCAGGGTGTAGTTTTTACTGTTTTTTATTATTTTCATTAGCCACACTTTTGAGCAGCTGCATGACAGGGTGAATAGTGCTATGTCTCTTTCTGAATCCATATTGGAAAGGATGCAATATATTAAACCGGTCTAAAAATGTTAAGAGTCGTACAGACATGAGTTTTTCTAATTAATGTTAAGAGTCGTACGGACATGAGTTTTTCTAATTAATGTTAAGAGTCGTACAGACATGAGTTTTTCTAATTAATGTTAAGAGTCGTACAGACATGAGTTTTTCTAATTAATGTTAAGAGTCGTACAGACATGAGTTTTTCTAATTAATGTTAAGAGTCGTACAGACATGAGTTTTTCTAATTAATGTTAAGAGTCGTACAGACATGAGTTTTTCTAATTAATGTTAAGAGTCGTACAGACATGAGTTTTTCTAATTAATGTTAAGAGTCGTACAGACAAGAGTTTTTCTAATTAATGTTAAGAGTCGTACAGACATGAGTTTTTCTAATTAATGTTAAGAGTCGTACAGACATGAGTTTTTCTAATTAATGTTAAGAGTCGTACAGACATGAGTTTTTCTAATTAATGTTAAGAGTCGTACAGACATGAGTTTTTCTAATTAATGTTAAGAGTCATACAGACATGAGTTTTTCTAATTAATGTTAAGAGTCGTACAGACATGAGTTTTTCTAATTAATGTTAAGAGTCGTACAGACATGAGTTTTTCTAATTAATGTTAAGAGTCGTACAGACATGAGTTTTTCTAATTAATGTTAAGAGTCGTACAGACATGAGTTTTTCTAATTAATGTTAAGAGTCGTACAGACATGAGTTTTCTAATTAATGTTAAGAGTCGTACAGACATGAGTTTTCTAAGATTTTGAGAAAATAGGAAATAGGCTGATAGATCTATAATTAGTAAAGTTATGCTCATCACCGGATTTGAATAAGGGAATGACTTTGACAATTTTCATTCTATTTGGGACAGTAGCGTGTGCAAACGAGCAGTTGATGATGTGCGTTAGTGGGGTAATAACATAGTCAATACTGAGCTTGACAATGTCTGAACTGATGTCACAGTCTTGATTATTTTTGGTTTTTAAAGATTTTACAATATTTCTACTTTCTATGTCACACACAGGGTTGATGTAAAAATTTCCATGTAGTCGTAAGAAGTTTTAGGTATTTTTTTACTTGTAATCTTGCCAATATTTGCAAAGTATGTATTTAGTTTACACGCTATTTCATTTGGGTGATCAATTTTTTTGTTATCTTTCATAAAGAAAGTGGGTAAGTTGACTTCTTGTCTCGATTTTTTGATGGCTTCATTTAGTATTTGCCAGGTTTTTTTTAATGTTGTACTTATTGTTATTTAGAGTATCTTTATAATAGATTTACATTACTTTTTCACTTTATTAACGATCTTTCAATAATTTTGATAATGTTTTTGGTTCGATTCCGTGTTTTTTTTAAATTTTTGGTGATAAAATTTGTTTTTATGTTTAGAAGATACAATTCAGCCATTTGTCATCCAAGGATTCTGTTTAATGAGCTTACTGTTCCTACAAACACGTTTTAAGGGGCATGCCAATTCGAATATTTCCAGGTAAATATCAATAAAAGCGTTACAGACAGAATTTGGAAAATTCGATTCTAAGACTGATGAAAAGTCACATTGAGATAGAAGTGAAGCGAACAATGCTTTGTTTTCTGCAGTAAGTTTACGTTTCTAAACGAAGGTTTTATTGCTGGATTTCTTGGGAAGGGTTTCTGCATAAAATACATCAAAATGATCAGAGACATCGGTTAATATTATTCCGGACACAGAGGGTGTTTGAAGATTATTTGTGTAAACGTGATCTATTAGTGTTGCTGAGTGGGTGGTCATTCTCGTGGGTTTTGTAATTGCCGGAAGATATCCCTGGCTAAACATTAAATTAATATAATTTTCTCTTTTCATATGAGACTCGGTTTTTAAGAGGTCAGTATTAATGTCACCAGTTATGTAGCCGAGTAATTTTTCTTCATTTATTTTATTAGTTATTAGCTAACCTGACTGAAAGTCAGGGTGAGCTTTTCTGATCACTCTTCGTCTGGCGTCCGTCCGTCGTCCTACATGAAGGTGGTAAGCCTCTTTCTCCTAAACCACTGGCCACATTTTAATTAAATTCCACGAAAGTAGTGGTTATATAGGGGTATTTTGATTTTTATGCAAATTATGTTTCGGCTCATATTGAGCAGAAGGGTGGGGGAAAATGGCCAATTTTTTAGAAAATCTTTTTCTAATGAACCACCAGTAGCAGAGACTTGATATGTGGTATACAGAGTCCTTTTGAGGTTTAGAATCAAATTTGTTCAAGAGAAGTTTGTCGGGTATTATTTGCCTTCGTTATGGGAGGGGCAAAAATTTTGGCCACGCCTAAAATTTCTATTTTCAGAACCGTGAGGTCGATTTGAACCAAATTCGATATGAGATGATAATGAGTCAGAAGTAGTTGATTGCTGCAAAAAAAAAAACGTTCTCATTGCCCCATGGGAACCTCGGGAGCTACAAATAGAAAAAAACCTTAAAACTGCCATATCTCCAAAGCTACAGGGCACAGAGAATTCCTATTTTGTATAAAGCTTACTTTTATCCAATAGAATAGAATGGTTAAAAAATCCCTATCGGTTTGATCACAAGGTACTTTTGTCAGGACTTTGAAAATGTGCTGAGTCACCACTTTTTAACACTGGAGGCAATGGGAAAAACATTAAACAATCTTCTTCTCCAGATCCAGCAGGCAGAATCTTTTGATATTTGGTATGCAACATTGTAGGGTGGATCTGATTCAAGTTTGTTCAAATCGCCCCCCCCCCCCCCGGGTTCATATTTGGGCTCAGTATAGGAGCCCGATTTCGAACTTAGTGCATTTCGGGCAAATTTCTTAAAAACGTTCTTCTCCAGATAAAGCAGGCATAACCTTTTGATAGTTGGTATGCAACATTGTGGGGTGGATCTGATTCAAGTTTGTTCAAATCGGCTCCCTAGAATCATATTTGGGCTCACTATAGAAGCTCGAATTCGAACTTGGTGCATTTCAGGCAAATTTCTTCAAAAATCTTCTTCTCCAGATCAGCAGGCAGAATCTTTTGATATTTGGTATGCAACATTGTGGGATGGATCTGATTAAAGTTCGTTCAAATCGGCTTCCTGGATTCATATTTGGGTTCACTATAGAAGCCCGAATTCGTACTTAGTGCATTTCAGGCAAACTTCTTAAAAAATCTTCTTCTCCAGATCCAGCAGGCAGAATCTTTTGATATTTGGTATAACAACCTTGTGGGGTGGATCTGATTCAAGTTTGTTCAAATCGGCCCCCTGGGTTTATATTAGGGCTCAGTATAGGAGCCCAAATTTGAACTTAGTGCATTCAGGCAAATTTCTTTGAAAATCTTCTTCTCAAGATCCAGCAGGCAGAATATTTTGATATTGGGTGTGCACCATGCTGGGGGGGGGGGGGCGAGGGGGGATTCAAGTTTGTTCAAGCCAAGTCCCTGGGTTCATATTTGGGCTCACTGTGGTAGCCCGAATTATATATAACTTAGTTCAAAATGAGGAATTTTCTTTAAAATCTTCTTCAGATGCGGCGGTCGGAATGTTTTGATATTTGGTATGCAACATCCTTAGGGGTGAGATTCAAGTTTGTTCAAGCCATGTACCTAGATCCATATTTGGGCTCACTGTGGGAGCCCGAATGTTAACTTAGTTCAAAATGAGGCATTTTCTTTAAAAATCTCCTTCTTCAGATCCAGCAGTCGGAATGTTTTGATATTTTGTATGCAGCATCCTTTGGGAGGGGGTGAGATTCAAGTTTTTCAAGCCATGTCCCGAGGTCCATATTTGACTCACTGTGGGAGCTCGAATTGTAATTTAGTTCAAAATGAGGAATTTTCTTTAAAAATCTTCTTCTTCAGATCCAGCAGTCGGAATGTTTTGATATTTGGTGTGCAGCATCCTTAGCGGGCGGGGGGGGGGGGGGGGGGGGGGGGAGGGGGGGGTGTTCAAGTTTGTTAAAGCCAAGTCCCTGGATTCATATATGGGCTCGAATTATAACTTAGTTCAATATGAGGTATATTCTTTAAAAATCTTTTTTTTTTAGATCCACTGGTCAGAATCTTTGGATATTTGGTATAAGCTTTTCTTATGAGGAGCAGATGCAACTTGTTGAAATCAATTCTCTGAGTTGATATTTAGGCTACCATGTCAGGTGAGCTCCCTCAGGCCCCTGTGGCCTCTTGTTTCAGTTATTTTGGCGTGGAAACTATCAATATCTGCCCTGGGTGGTCTGTATTTGGTCTATATACTACACGAACAATTCTGCGAGATTTGTGGATGTTAATTTCAATGAATAGGGATTCTATGACGTGCGGAATGAAGATTGAGAGGTCTTGACGAGTTTTGAAATCAATATTTTCCTTTAATATAAATCCCAACTCCACCCCTCCCGTCGTCATCGTCTGGTCTGTTCATTTTGATCAATGGCTGATAGCCATCCAAAGAGTATTGTCAGTCATGTTTGGGTAAATGTTAAAAATTTCGGTGAGGCCAATTATGTCAAAAGGTCTGTTCATTGTTCTGAATATTGTGAAGGAGACCGTACAGGGAATCCTAGTGAGCACTGAGGCTCTGGCAGTTAAGGTGAAATAGTGAAAATGAATTTATCCTTGTTGATAGCTGAGCACGAAATTGTTCTGGGATATAATAAGTGCAGGTATTTACCTGACCATGGATGGTGAATCTTCTGCATCGTCAATGTGGTGGTTAATTCGTTATATCGAGCTATAAAATCATATTCCAAGTCGGTCTGGATTTTGTCTAGTGTAATATTACCCGCCATCGTCCACGCATGGGTTACCAGGTTCATCACTACATCCTCTGAGTATAGTGCAGATGTCGACATTGAGAGTTAAGTGTTTTGTTACGTAAAATGTGTTTGGAAGCTGGTCCATATCTAACAGTCTGGTTAATGTGTAAGAACATGCACGGATGGAAGAGAACAAAATAAATGATAACAAGAAAAAAGGATGAAATACAATTAAATTCAACACAAACGAACAAAAACTTCATATTTACAAGCAAGTTTCGAGCAATATTTCTGCGTGGTGGTGTAAAACTACTGATATCGAAGTTATGGAAAATACTCTTTTACAAGGCTGGAGTATTAATTCTGTCGAGCAAAAGGGGAAGCAGAGACGAAAGAAACATCTATCAGCTGTGTTGATCTTTTAATTTAGTGTGAAAGTCAATGATTCATTTTACCTCTATCCGAGGTACCAAACACATGTGTGTTGTCAGTGGGGTTTCCTTTACTTAAGGCATAAATAAGCATCTAATTCCAGTAGCCCAATTATATAGCTAAAATACTTAATGTATACCCGGGGACTAATAATTGACAATGAGAAATATAAATTATAACGATTGTGGGAAGTGAGTCATACCACTAAGAAGATAGTCTATTGGAATAGTTAGTAAAGCTCGTTCTGGAATGGGGTCACATCCGATGACTGGGAAGGGAGGAAGAAGACGAACTAGATTATAGACAGAATGTAACGTAAGTGCCCTTTCAACATCTTTGGGGAGCATATATTCACTGAAAAAAATTAGGGTACAAACTAACAAATGCTTGAGATTTACTCACGAGCTTGCTGCAAAATTTCCAACCAAAAAAATATTAATATATAAAAATACCCAGTATGTAAAAAAGAGCTTTTGCAGCAAGCTCTTTGAGCCTGTGGCAAGTACAGACATAATTTCATCAAAGTGTCTTACAAAATCTTCTGTTCCATGTATGTTGTCAGTGAGTTTCCATTACCTTAACATATTTCTATTTCCAGTAACCCAGTTATATAACTATTATGCTTAGTGTATACCCGGAATCTAACACCTTACATGTAATGGGAAATATAAATTCTGTCGATTGTTTGAGTCAAACCACTAAGACATTAGACGCAATGCAATTTCACACTTCCTTAGTTATGTATTATTACTATGCGGTGTGCACACTGTTAATTGGGGGTAGGACATTCTCCATTAAAGGGCACACTTAGGTATGACGCTTGGCAAGCGCTTAGACAGAAAAATGCTGGTGCGAGCATGTATGTAGAGTAGTGATAGCTTATAATGTACTCAGCGGAGGCACCCATATGTTGGGAGGGGGTGGGGGCTCATAGACTGCAGATAAATATTTTAATACGTAAATGAGAGGCTCCCAGGAGCATGTTTGTACTACGAACATCGGAGTGCCACCAATAAACTCCTTGGAGCCATTTTATTTTTGTTAATAAGACTTTCTTATCAGCCCTTACACCTTACAATCACCTTCAGAGCGGCAATGTCATTCGTGAATTCAAATTGTGTGTACTATGAGAAACCAGACAGCCGAGACTATTTTTCATTATTGTTGTAAATAGGCAAAGAAACACGAATTAACGAACTACAGCTTCAGGTTTGAATGGTGTGTTATTTACTTTTATATTAATTCATGTGTCTTTGTAATACGATTTTAATTCTGCATAAAGTATTTCAAAAGGACGTCATTTAGTATCCCCCTGACATAAAGAATATATTCCTCTTTTGTTTGGTAGTTATGACAACATAATAAATGAAAGAATTATCCATACCATGGTAAACAAATTCTGTTCACGTCAGCAAAATTGGACCTACGTCTGTGGTGGAAATTTCATGAAAAGAGTAGCATACGTATGAACGAGAGTCTATTCGTATCTTGCGTCATAAAATAGCCATACATACATACATACATGGAAGTTAATTAAGCACCCCCCCCCCCCCCTTCCCTGAAATGTTTCATGACAGTGAAGTAGCTGTTACTGATTATTATGTTTTAATGATTGCTGTGTCTTGCAGTACATTTCATCTCGTGAAAAATGATGTTTCTGGTTGATAACGTAACCCAAACACCCCACCCCCACCCCACGTGAAGCATGCTCCCATGAATGTCACAAAAAACATGATCCGCATGCAATATCTGGGTATACAGCAAGACACTTTGTCACTTCTTTTATCAGTAAATGTTGACATGGCTAGGAGGAGACAGACTGTTAGAGACACTAATATGGCAAATCGTTGGCATGCATGCAACAGGCATGCCATTCAAAGCTGTTGGGAGGCAACTTTCCTATAGTTATTCTGTCATCAGCAGACTTGTCTAAAAACATCAACAAACCAACGATGTTAAGGAACGACCAAGGCCTGGACAACCCCAAAAGACCTCTCCATGGGACGATCGGATTCTGGCACGCCTCGTTGGACGTGAACCCTTTGCTTTAAGTGGGGTTTTGAAACTCCGCTGGCTCCCCAACAGGCGTTTGTGCAACAGAACTATCCGAAACCGTCTCAAAGCACTCACTGGGTATGAGGTCCAGAAGGGTCATAAAGAGTCCAGCTCTGTCCGATCATCATCAAAGACGATGTTTGGAGAGGTGTATGGCACGATAACATTGGAATCTCCGAGCGTGGAGGAGAGTCCATCGGTCAGACGAAAGTAGGTTGCTGCTTCACCTCTCTTATGGTCGCATGAGAGTAAATGCATAGAAATATTGCTTAGGTGCCCAGGAACATCAGACCTACTGTTCCTTATAGTAGAGGATCAGTAATGATCTAGGGATGCCTCTCTCATCATGATTCTAAACTTGATATGGTGAATGTACGTGTGAATCTCAATGGTCTTCAGTACATGCGGGATATTCTCAATCCGGTTGTCATGCCTCGTTTGGACAACCACCTGTTGGCTACTCGCCCTGTATTCATGGACGACAATGCAAGGCCACATCATTCCCATGCTGTGAGAGCATTCCTTCAGAACAACGCTATTACAACACTATCTTGGCCTGCATTGAGCCACGATTTGAATCCCTTAGAACACATCTGGGACTTTCTTGGACGTCGAGAGCAGGAAAGAGATCCGCCTGTACAGAATTTGGCCGATTTGGAAGCTGCATTGCATGAGGAGATGCCGCAGTTGCCTCTGGGCAGTATCAGAAAGTTCACTGGTAGCATTAGGGGGGGGGGGGGGGGATCAGGCTGTCATCCGGGCACGTGGTGAGTAGACTCACTACTGACGTTAGACACTGTTATCGTGTCCAGGAGATCACAAGTTACATGTTTTGTCTGTAATTACCGGCATTGTTTCATCATGGACCGTTCCAGCACAATTTTTGTCGAGAGAATATTTTTCCATCAAAAACATTTGTGACTGGTATGTGTAATTAGCATCATTAAAATACTGCATATTTTCATCTTTGTGTTGTCTTTCATTTGTCAATAGACCATTCCTTCCACAAGCAATCACTTTTGGCCACCTGAAAAATAGCATGAAAGTGATGGCAGTTTTTATTAATATCACTGCAACAAAAAAAAAAAAAAAAAAAAACAGGAGATGCTTAATTAAGTTCCAGGTGTATTAACAGAGGCGAGAGGAAATCCCAAAATAGAAGCATGTACGGTAATTGTTGAGGACATACCTATGACATCAGCAGAAATAAAGCCAAGTTTCATTTTGTAATTTTCAATAAACTAAACAACAGTCAGATGATGCAACAAGAAAATAAAAGCGAAGAAGACTCGGAAGAATTGGATCGGTAAATAGTGACGTAAATGAAGTGATGGTGTGGTGTTGGGTGGTGTTTATGCCCTTGTCCGTAAATGGAGTGGTGAGGATGGGTGGTATTGATGCCCTACTCCGTAAACGGAGTGGTGGGGATGGGTGCTGTTGAGGCTCTACTCCGTAAATGGAGTTGTGGGAATGCGTGGTGTGGATATTCTGCTCCGTTAATGGAGTGATGGGGATGGGTGGTGTTAATGCCCTAAACCGTTAATGGAGTGATGGGGATGGGTGGTGTTGATGTCCTACTCTGTTAATGGAGTGATTGGGATTGGTGGCGTTGATGCCTTACTCCGTAAATGGAGTGGTGGGGATAGGTGGTGTTGATGCCCTACCTACTCCGTAAATTAAGTGATAGGGATGCGTGGTGTTGATGCCCTACTCCGTAAATGGAGTGGTGGGAGATGGCTGGTGTTGATGCCCTACCTACTCCGTAAATTAAGTGATGGGGATGCGTGGTGTTGATGCCCTACTCCGTAAATGGAGTGGTGGGAGGTGGGTGGTGTTGATGCCCTACCTACTCTGTAAATTAAGTGATGGGGATGGGCGGGGTTGATGTCCTACTCCATAAATGAGTGATGGGGATGGGCGGTGTTGTGCGCTACTCCGTAAATGGAGTGATGGGATAGGTGGTGTTGATGCTCCACTCCGTAAATGGAATGATGGGGATGGGTGTTGATGCTCTACTCCGCAAAACATTAATGGAGGGATGAGGATGGGCGGGGTGATGTCATACACCATTAATGGAGTGATGGGGATGGGTGGTGTGGATGTCCTACTCCGTTAATGGAGTGATGGGTATGAGTGATGTTGATGCTCTACTCCATAAATGGAGGTGGGGAGGGGTGGTGTTGATGCCCTAGCTACTCCGTAAATTAAGTGATGGGGATGGGTGGTGTTGATGCCTTACTTCGCAAATGGAGTGATGGGGATGTGTGGTGTTGATGCCCTACTCCGTTAATGTGGTTATGGAGATGGGTGGTGTCGATGTCCTACTCCATAAATGGAGTGGTGGGGACGGGTGGTGTTGATGCCCTACTCCGTTAATGTGGTGATGGAGATGGGTGGTGTTGATGTCCTACTCCATAAATGGAGTGGTGGGGATGGGTGGTGTTGATGTCCTACTCCATAAATGGAATGGTGGGGATGGGTAGTGTTGATGCCCTACTCCGTTAATGTGGTTATGGAGATGGGTGGTGTCGATGTCCTACTCCATAAATGGAGTGGTGGGGACGGGTGGTGTTGATGCCCTACTCCGTTAATGTGGTGATGGAGATGTGTGGTGTTGATGTCCTACTCCATAAATGGAGTGGTGGGGATGGGTGGTGTTGATGCCCTATTCCGTTAATGGAGTGATGGGGATGAGCGGGGTTGATGTCCTACTGCGTTAATTGAGTGGTGAGGATGGGTGGTGTTGAGGCCCTACTCCGTAAATGGAGTTGTGGGAATGGGTGGTGTTGATGCCCTACTACGTTCATTGAGTGGTGAAGATGGGTGGTGTTGAGGCTCTACTCTGTAAATGGAGATGTGGGAATGGGTGGTGTTGATGCCCTACTCCGTTAATGGAGTGATGGGAATGAGCGGGGTTGATGTCCTACTCCATAAATGGAGTGGAGAGGATGGGTGGTGTTGATGCCCTACTCCGTAAATGGAGTGGTGGGGATGGGTGTTGTTGATGCCCTACTACGTTAATTGAGTGGTGAGGATGGGTGGTGTTGAGGCTATATTCCGTAAATGGAGATGTGGGAATGGGTGGTGTTGATGCCCAACTCCGTTAATTGAGTGATGGGGATGAGCGGGGTTGATGTCCTACTCCGTAAATGGAGTGATGGGGATGGGTGGTGTTGATGCCCTACTCTGTAAATGGAGTGATGGGGATGGGTGGTGTTGATGGCCTACTCCGTAAAACGTTTGGTGCGTTGGGAAACTTTTGAAAGGTCATGTTTGTGTCATAGCTACGACATAACTAACCAACTTTTGATACAGGGTGGGGGGTCGAAATGTGAGTGCCCAATTAGGACTTTGTTTCGCCCGACGAAAATTTGAACACACCTCCTCCGCACACACTGGAATGTTCTCTAAGCGGTTTACTGTTATTATTCGATTCAAATCGTTCATGGACTGAATTTAAATTCAAGACTCTGACACAAATCGGCATTTACCGAAGCAGTTGGAAAAGAGAGTGGATGAGTTAGGTGTTTTTATGAAAGCTAGCTCTGCCTACCTGACACATTTTTACTGTTTTTTCGACAGATCAGTGTTGGATGGACAAACTAAACATTAAATGCTTTTGTTGAGCATCATAAGAAAAAATTAAATAAGTTGAAGTCTAAAAATCACTTTGGCAATACAGCCACCTCCTGGCTTGAGAAAAATAGATTTCAACAGCGCTTCGGCGCGCGCTTTCATCTGGACTTGAAAAAAAACTTTTAAAATATGTTGACAGGTAAGACGTTTTCGGTCATCGTGTCTTACATTTTGGAACCTCGACCAGCGTCTGGGGTATGGAACGATACATGAGAAAGCAAGCACACTCCCACACGTGTTGTACCACTACCCCAACGCGAAAAACAGAATAAGAAAAGATCAAGGCAAAGCACTTCTCCCTCCTCTTTTCCTTCTACTTCTGCCTTCTCTCAGAGTAGGCGCCTCAGTTTGCAATCTCCGATCCATATTGTGACTGAAGATGCTCGCAAATTGTGTGACGCAGTCTCGCCTCGTCTTGCGCCTCTGTCTCCTACTCCTCCTCCTCCCCGATTTTCTTTCTTCAGTTCTCCTTGTGTTCTCAATAGAACTCCTGCTTTCTGTACTTCTCCTTCGGTTTCTTCTTCTGCTTCTTCTACTTTCTACTCCTTCTACTTCCCATTTCTCTGGTATGGTTCAACACCCTCATGATTGGTAGCTCAGAACGTATTGATCGAGATCCCCACCCGGACATACAGGTGGCGTGTTACCCCGGCGCCAAGTTCAATCATTTAGGCTCTATGTTTAAGGGGCACAAGGGCCAGTCCAGTCCCAAAAAATATTACTAAATATTGGCGTAAATTTTGATCTCGTAATTAAGCGGTTGTGAAAAAAATGTGTGTAAACATTTAATGCATTTTTTTGTTCTTTTTCACTATTATGTATGACTTACGATTAGGGTCAGAATTCTTTATTTATGTATGATACTTAATTAATATAGTATAATGCTAAATTAATTAAGTATCATACAGAATTATTTAAGGGTCATACTATATTATTTTATTATCATACCTAATTATTTTACTATCATACTAAATTAGAAATTATGACCCTCTCGTACGCCAATAACATGATGCAGGTTCAACCTGGGTCAAACATCGCTTAGTTAAGTATCATACCAAATTCACAATGTATGACCCAGCGTCATACAAAGTATAATGCAGGTTCAACTTGCACGATGCTGAGTCATACATCGCGTATTTAAGTATCATACTAAATTCACAATGTATGGCCCAGGGCCATACATATTATGATGCTGAGTCGTGATAAGGCCCCACGAAGCAACGCGCCGGCTTGACCAATCATGAACGCTGTTATATCCTGGAAACTATTTGACGCCAAATCGAAAGTAGGAAAAACACAAAAAGAGAAAAGAAAGTGCTGGGCAAAGCACAAACGCGTGCCAGGAGAACAATGACAGTAGTAGTGTTCGTATGTTTGAGGGATAGGTTGCCGGATCTCATTGCCGGATCTCATGTGACGTCATAGTCCCGTGACCTAGTGGCGCCATGTTGTATTGTCATGGTAACCCACGTGAGCGGCCATGTTGTGACGTCATCCCCATAGTGATACGTGTTGTTAGTGCGCATGCGCAGCGCGTGTTGTTAGGGGGATACGTGTTTCCGTCGTCCATTTTGTATACTGGAGGCCGCCATCTTGGTTTCTATGGTAGCACGTGATTGCTATGTTACCCAATTGTTCTGCAATGGGACGGGGTATGTTCGGAGGGTGTGTTCTATTGATTCGGAGTATTTTCTGGAACGACTTCCCTGGATAATTACCACAAACAACCCGACAATCCCTCCAAATCACCAAAATCCACCCGAAATCACCAAAATTGACTTTATTTCCCCAATTGATCGGCTTATCACGTAGTGCTATAGTACTAAGGGGTACAAGGGGGTGCATTCGACTGAAGTGGAGTAATATTCTGGTTCGGATTCTCCCAGAATCCCTTTTTGGATCCCTATCCCATGACGTTTTTCCCATTAAAAGACAGGTTCCTTTGGTAATTACCCCGAATTCTCTGCTTCTATCTATATATGCAATAGTATCGTTTATCTGGCCATGTTCCTTTATTCTAGAGTATACTCCAGTAGCGTAGAAGATCCTATCAGTTGGAACAGCTTTGCTTATTATTACTATTTATAGCAATTACTGGTCTATTCTTGTTAGTTCTGACCCTATTCCGAGCACTCTTGTTGTTTCTTTCATTTATCTAGATCATTTATAACCAATCAGACTGCTTGCTTTCCCATAATCTGTATACAGAGTTATCTCCCTTGTGTATAACAAAAGCAGTCCCAACGCCAATAAGCTATCGAGCAGTTACTGATAAGTCATTGCTCGAACGACTCGAAACCCGTCGAGCAAATGAGCCTTAGAGTAATTGTTCAATCGAGTGACTCGGCATATTGCTCGAACGACTCGAATCCCAGCGAGCAAATGAGCCAACGAGCAATTGCTCGTTCGAGTGACTCCTCGAACGACTCTTCGACTCATTTCAGTATTTGAGGATACCTATGGCCCAGGTATTGTATTATTTGAGGATACATATCGAGGATACCTTTTAGAGGATACTTATCTGAAGATACTATTACCTGTACCACAAGACATACCTATCCCAAATATCCCTTATAAGCCATCGAGCAGTTACTGAAAAGTCATTGCTCGAACGACTCGAATCCCATCGAGCAAATGAGCCAACGAGCAATTGCTCGATCGAGTGACTCCTCGAACGACTCTTCGACTCATTTCAGTATTTGAGGATACCTATGGCCCAGGTATTGTATTATTTGAGGATACCTCTCGAGAATACCTTTTAGAGGATACTTATCTGAGGATACTATTACCTGTACCACAAGACATACCTATCCCAAATATCCCTTATAAGCCATCGAGCAGTTACTGAAAAGTCATTGCTCGAACGACTCGAATCCCATCGAGCAAATGAGCCAACGAGCAATTGCTCGTTCGAGTGACTCCTCGAACGACTCTTCGACTCATTCAGTATTTGAGGATACCTATGACATGGCTACGTATCAGTTGAGGATACTAAATTGAGGATACTAAATTGAGGATACCTATGACCTAGTATTGTTGGAGGATACCTGTTGTAGAAACCTTTCATCTGTGTACTTCTGTTATTCTGCCCCATATCTCATCCATTACTTCCTAGCTATATCTATCTCAGTCTCGACTATAACATTGATCAAGGTTGAATCAGATGTCTCCTGTATACATATAAGGCATTCCGTAATTGAGATTCCTAGCCGAGTCCGTAAAAGTTGGATTCCGTGATTTGTCATCAACACACGAGGGTATGGAAAGGGATTAATAACACCCAATTATTATTACAAGAACCCGAACAGAGGCAACCAACCACTACAAAACAACGAAGGTACAGATCCAACAGAACCAATTGTGGACATAACAAAGTGAAAGAATGTCAAACTAGTCGGATTGATCGAACAAGTTTGACAGACTTAACAGAACAAAGTGAACAAAGATCCAACACAACTAAGATCGAAATGATCAAAACAAAGTGACGAAAATCGAACTGATCTGATCGAATATAACCAAACTCGAAGTTAATTGACCATAACAAATTGAACAAAGTTCTGAACTATAACCCTAAATATAACCAAACTCGAAGTTAATTGACCATTACAAATTGAACAAAGTTCTGAACTCTAGCCCTAATGAAGGTATTAACCCCCTTGAACTGTTTTAATGTACTTTATGTAATTAAAACCCCTTTGAAGTCCAGAAAGTTTTTAACTATATCCCAATGTTAACACCTTTGAATTGAACAAAGTTTACAGCCTTAATGAAAATATAACGAAAGTGATATGAATTTATAAACTAAAACCCATTGAACTGAATTCTTCCAATAGGGAAGGGGAATACCCTCGTGTGTTGATGACAAATCACGGAATCCAACTTGTACAGACTCGGTTAGGAATCTCAATTACGGAATGCCTTATATGTATACAGGAGACATCTGATTCAACCTTGATCAATGTTATAGTCGAGAATGAGATAATTATAGCTAGGAAGTAATGGATGAGATATGGGGCAGAATAACAGAAGTACACAGATGAAAGGTTTCTACAACAGGTATCCTCCAACAATACCAGGTCAAAGGTATCCTCAATTTAGAATCCTCAAAAGGTATCCTTAACTGATACGTAGCCATGTCATAGGTATCCTCAAATACTGAAATGAGTCGAAGAGTCGTTCGAGGAGTCACTCGTACGAGTAATTGCTCGTTGGCTCATTTGCTCGATGAGATTCGAGTCGTTCGAGCAATGACTTTTCAGTAACTGCTCGATGGCTTATAAGGGATATTTGGGATAGGCATGTCTTGTGGTACAGGTAATAGTATCCTCAGATAAGTATTCTCCAAAAGGTATCCTCGAGAGGTATCCTCAAATAATACAATACCTGGGCCATAGGTATCCTCAAATACTGAAATGAGTCGAAGAGTCGTTCGAGGAGTCACTCGATCGAGCAATTGCTCGTTGGCTCATTTGCTCGATGGGATTCGAGTCATTCGAGCAATGACTTTTCAGTAACTGCTCGATGGCTTATAAGGGATATTTGGGATAGGTATGTCTTGTGGTACAGGTAATAGTATCCTCAGATAAGTATCCTCTAAAAGGTATCCTCGATAGGTATCCTCAAATAATACAATACCTGGGCTATAGGTATCCTCAAATACTGAAATGAGTCGAAGAGTCGTTCGAGGAGTCACTCGAACGAGCAATTGCTCGTTGGCTTATTTGCTCGCTGGGATTCGAGTCGTTCGAGCAATATGCCGAGTCACTCGATTGAGCAATTACTCTAAGGCTCATTTGCTCGATGGGCTTCGAGTCGTTCGAGCAATGACTTATCAGTAACTGCTCGATAGCTTATTGGCTTTGGGACTGTTTTTGTTATACACAAGGGAGATAACTCTGTATACAGATTATGGGAAAGCAAGCAGTCTGATTGGTTATAAATGATCTAGATAAATGAAACAACAAGAGTACTCGGAATAGGGTCAGAACTAACAAGAATAGACCAGAAATTGCTAAATATAGTAATAATAAGCAAAGCTGTTCCAACTGATAGGATCTTCTACGCTACTGGAGTATACTCTAGAATAAAGGAACATGGCCAGATAAACGATAACTATTGCATATATAGATAGAAGCAGAGAATTCGGGGTAATTACCAAAGGAACCTGTCTTTTAATGGGAAAAACGTCATGGGATAGGGATCCAAAAAGGGATTCTGGGAGAATCCGAACCAGAAAATTACTACACTTCAGTCGAATGCACCCCCTTGTACCCCTTAGTACTATAGCACTACGTGCTAAGCCGATCAATTGGGGAAATAAAGTCAATTTCGGTGATTTCGTGTGGATTTTGGTGATTTGGAGGGATTATCGGGTTGTTTGTGGTAATTATCCACGGAAGTCGTTCCAGAAAGTACTCCGATTCAATCGAACACACCCTCAAAACATACCCCTGTCTTATTGTAGGCCTTAGGTAACATAGCAATCACGTGCTACCATAGAAACCAAGATGGCGGCTTCCAGTATACAAAATGGACGACGGAAACACGTATCACCCTAACAACACGCACTGCGCATGCGCACTAACACCACGTATCACTATGGAGATGACGTCACAACATGGCCGCTCACGCGGGTTACCATGACAACCAAATATGGCGCCACTGGGTCACGTGACATGGCGTCACTTCCGGGGTCCGGCACCGGGGTCCGGCAACCTATACCTCAAAACCACATTACATACTACTAATGACGATTCAGTTTGTGTTTCTAGCAGGTGCGTAACTATATGGGGGTGGGTGGGTGGGGTGGGGGCGGTCATCATTCTACCCTAATGTCAGCGCATATTGCCCTGCATATATATCACCACACCCTCCCATACTAGGGCGTATGAACGGAGATGAAAGTTGTACAAGAGCATGATATATCAGTAGTCCAAACTTGGACCCACAGTCCGTAATATAATTTTTGGGGTTGGTACGGCCTGTAGGTCCAACGCTCTCGATCCCTGTGCTGTACTATACGACCTGCAAACGATTTACTTGCAGGTCTATCTCGCCTCGTGAGAACAATATGGCATATCCAAAAGCTTGTTGTTATTATGTGACCGAAAGAAGGATAATTGTAAAAAACAAAAACCTCTATGTCGGAAGCGCTTGGTCACCGTATTGTTCAGAAACGAAAGATTCATATCATCGAAGTGGTTCGAGAAAATGAAGTTGGCAGCCATGTTTTGTATTTTAAACATAATGACGTCATTCCTTCCTAGGTTTCAACCAGGGATTCCCTGATTGCAACCAATTGCTTAAGGAAGGAATGACGTCATTATGTTTAAAAATACCAAACATGGCTGCCAACTTCATTTTCTCGAACCACTTCGATGATATGAATCTTTCGTTTCTGAACAATACGGTGACCAAGCGCTTCCGACATAGAGGTTTTTGTTTTTTACAATTATCCTTCTTTCGGTCACATAATAACAAAAAGCTTCTGGATATGCCATATTGTTCTCACGAGGCGAGATAGACCTTCAAGTAAATCGTTTGCAGGTCGTATAGTACAGCACAGGGATCGAGAGAGCTGGACCTACAGGCCGTACCAACCCCCAAAATTATATTACGGACTGTGGGTCCAAGTTTCGACTAGATATATCAGGTGCCCAGTGTGACCTAGCTGTTCAGCTCTATTTCTGTTAGGCAGGGCAACATTCTGGTAAATAATTCCTTGTCAGGGCAGAAGTTGCGTGGGCCGCGGACCGTGGTAACCGGTTAGAGGCTGGGCAACACAGGGTAGACTTTCGGCTTGCCCTACTCGCTGCCCAGCGAACAGGAAATCTGAATATTTGTTTGTTTGTTTGTTTAGAGGGGTATAACACCCCCGCCAGGATTTACGCCCCTGTTTTCAGCATGAAATCCCGTTTACGCCAGCCCATACTCTGTGTTCATTTATTATCTGTTTATCAGCAGGACATTGCAAGAGAGTATTGATTCGAGGATGTGACCACTCAGAATTCCAACTCACCCCCCCCCCCCCCCCCCCCCCCATCCTCACAGACTCTCCTGCTGTTGCGACAGGGTGAAGGCGGCGGTTCCTGACAATAACGCAAAAGGGTAAATAAAAGCACCGGTTGGACCATGGTTCGACCCGGTGGGGGATAAATTTGAAAATTGCAAATGAAAAGGAGCTAAATCCTCGACTTTGAGAAGCGATGTCCCGAGGACTGCTTTAATTTCAATTAGAGATGGATTCATGGCTTTAACATTTCTAGTCACGTTCGAAACTTCCGTAAGTCAGTGGCAGTGTACCTGGCGAATATACAATTTACATTTAGTACTGAGTGACTCTATATACGTAGCCATCTGATTTCGAAATCTTCTTTTTCCGGACCAAAATCGTGATACAACCTGCATTCATAAAGTAGATAGTTTGCTCAGTGAATTTGAGTGGTATACAATCAAGATTTTCTATGTACAGTCCAAGGCTTTCCCCAAGGAACAAATGTAGACTCTACCCAGGCTTGGATTTCTGAAAAATCCTGGGTGGCAATAAATCGCTCACCTGCACCTACTTAGGCGAGCAAATTGCTCTCCTGAAATCTTTTTCACTTTTTTGCTTCACAAAGATCTTCTAAAGACTTAGTTAACCCCCTGCACACTGATGTCAAAATATCTACATTTTAGACAGAAAAAATTCCCATAATGCAACTAGAAATTTAAGCAATTCAATCTTGTTTGACAGAGCTCATTGAGCTCTGTCAAACGAGACTGAATTGGGTAAAATTCTAGATGCATTATGGGAAAAAACAGCTTCCTGAAATTTTGGTATTTTGACATCAGAGTGAAGGGTGTTAATACCGGGTTGGGTAATTTCTCCTTTGAGTGCATTCAAGCCAATCAATTTTAAATGAATTAATAAAATGTTAATGAATGAACCTGTATTCATTTTTTACTATCCCCTCCACCCCAGTGTGGTCAGATCGATCAAGACGTTCAGGGGGACTGGTACATGTAGTGGCCGACACACACATGTACCCAGCCTATTCTGTACACACGTTCCATGGTCCGTCACCATCGAAAATAGCTGAAAGTAGGTGAGCAAAAAAAAAAACGCTTATGCCGGATTAAATTGCGTGAGCAGTTAAGGCAAGCTAAAAATCGCTTGCGTCAGAATTCCATGACTGTCTACCAGTTGATGGCTCTGAACTGGTACTGAAATACAATCAATGTCTTAACGGTTAAAGAAGTACACAACAGAAGAAATGAAGTAGGCTTATAGTGCGTTTTGCGAGAGTTGAATACAATACAAGCCGTTTGACCCTTTGAGCCTCGTGTAGAGCCGCCGACACCCCATGATGTGCAGGGAGCAGCCATTGATCACACTGGCCCATAGTACGGGTCGTGCCTAGCCTCCTGCCTAACCAGTATCTAATTTCGGAAAACCTGAATATTCCTGGTATTTAGCACGAATTCCTCAGTTGAACTTTCTTTCTTTAGTATTAGAACATAGTCTGATACAGGGTCATAAATTGCTTATTTAAGTATCATACTAACTCCACAATGTATGACCCAGGGTCAAACATAGTATGATGCAGGTTCAACTTGCACGATGCTGAGTCATGCATGCCTTATTTAAGTATCATACTAAACCACAATGTATGACTCATGGTCATACATAGTATGATGCACGTTAAACTTACACGATGCTGGGTATAAAATATAATGCTGATGCCTTAGTAGCACATTTCAAACTTCCAGACCATTCTTTGGACGATGTTGAAATCCATCCTATTGAACAACCAATAAGTAAAGACACGGTAGAATAAACGGAGGAATTTAAAAAAAAAAACACGTGAAGCTTTTTGAATGAATTCGCATCAAACCCACTGGCCTTTTGGTATTAACATAAAGGGAGAAAGTGAAAGGAGGTTTATCATTCAATTCACTTTAACATACAACAGAATGAATATCGAAATAGTAAAAATAATAAAATATGAAATCAATTTAACAAACTCTAAATTAAAGAAACCTTTAAATCTTCGACCTGTCATCGCTTAACGGAAAAAAACAAAAGCTTGCGTAACATCCGTGTAAGGAATTACTTGGAGCACATCAATTAATAACACCAATTATTGCCAATCAGTTTAGCCAGTTCCTAAGCTCATCGTTAAATTTAAAAACGTGTTTTTATCTCATGTGTGAAACCCATGAAGGTTCAGTAGATGTGTATCTCCCTGAAAACAATATTTCGGTGGCATATTACAAGACAAAATCGTTTCAGTAGGAAATAGATGTGCTGATCAGTGCCAGTGCGTATTTTGTGTATCTTAAACACACACCCCACGCGACCCCCACACCCACACCCACCCACACACACATACAAACAACTATATTTCCAACACTGCTTGGGACAAATATTTGTTATTTGGACTGAAGTATCCTCGGTAGGTCTTGGCTCATAAAATAACAATGGTTGAGTTATAGGACACTACAGGGGTCCCTACTTAAACATTGGACGCTATGTGATGTTTACATTTTGGGCGGCCAGCCAATCTCCAAAGACTCTCGCAAAACCCAAACGGTATTTGTATATAATTTGTGAATAGATCATTTCCTGAAAATGGGATACAGCTTAGTCAAGAGGCTCCACAGTGGGAAGTGGAGTACGAAAAGGCACACAAAGGACGTTGAAACAATTGAATCTTGAATTGTCTCATTCTTTTGGATTAACTAATAGAATCTTTGGATATGTCGTATTTGGACTCAGTACGAATCTCGGCAGTCAAATTGTTCGAAGTGTTAAACTCGGTTTGAAAGGAGGTGGAAGTTAAAACACAGGAGCCCATGGCAATTTCACAGTTTAATGGCCAAGAAAACTCTAATGACTTCGCCTCGCCCCCCCCCCCCCACCCCCAACAAAATATGCGCAGAATAGCGGAGATCATGTCTGGAAAACATGTGAAAAGTAGAAATAGGCTAAAGGGTGTTTTTGCACAAAATGTAGACACATCAGAATGATAGAAGGCAGAGAAGGGAAATCAGTCTAAAAACTTGAACCCCAGCCCACAATTTATTTTTGTAATGCTCAAAACCACTTCCCTACCTCCCCTAATGTTCAACAACAGAGCTGATACGATCATTCGAGACATATAGTTTTGTATATTGTAAGAAATCAGACAATCCCGAAAATATCCTTTGTTGTGCTAGACAGCCTAACAAACAAGATTAATGTATGGCATTGATGTTGTTCAAGCATTGAGTACTGTGTTATTCACTGGTTTTATTTATGTATGCGTCTTGTGATACGATTTGCACTTTAGAATTCTATGTAATGTAATACCAATTTAATTACATATACAATATTTCTAAACGGCGTCGTTTAGTTTATTCCTTACACAAAGAATGTATTCTTGTTTGGTGTTGTAGTTACTACGACAACATGATACGTGGAAAGAATTAACCATTTCGTGGAAAATACTTTCTGTTTACAGCTGGAGTGCAGGTCCAAGTAACCAGTATCTGTGTTGGGGATCTTCTGAAGAAACGGGCAGCATTATGTATAAAAGATTCGCTAAATTTGATGTTATAGGCCTACCTGTATTTCGTCATGATATAGCTATGAATGCTGAAAGTGACCCTAAAGCTGATACATATTTTTCCATATCCAGTATAAGTCAAAATGAGTTGAAGAATAACCACTTATACCGGTAGAAACTATAGATGTTATTCCATATACTAATAACACAAGAATCGGACATAAAATATATAAATTCTTCTTTTGACCATTTTTTTCATTCAACTCAAACTTACATATCACGCAGTGGAAGCTGTCTTATTACAAAAAACACCCACAAAGTGGAAGATCTATGCAGGGCCGAGGATGGGAAATTCGGGCCCGGGGTTAATTCTGTGACGGGCCCCTTTTCAAAAGTGTTTGGATATTGGTGCAGATGATAAAACCATCTGAAGCGAGTGCCGAAGGCGCGATCGATCATATGGTTGTTTGAGGCGTGTGTGTGTGGGGGGGGGGGGTGGTGTTCTTCCCCTTAGACAATTTTGAAATCAGTTATTAAAAGGAGTCTTCTGGCGGCTTTTCGGATAAAAAAAATTACGTTATTTTTGGCCGACAAAATGACGTTTTCGGCAGCGTGTTTCAAATTTCCAAGTTCATCATTGAGTATCCGATGACTATAGTTATAGCTTTTGACTGCACAATTCTTCAAATGATAACTTGATCACGTCAAGTTGATTTATTAAAGTTATCACTTCAAGAATCATGCAGTCCAAAATTACAACCGTTGGTCAAGTGCATAGCTTCATTCACGATACCGCCCCCTTCTTAACTGTTGGCACAGGATTCAGAACCTTGGTTGGGGAGGGCTATGGTCAGCGGTTGATGCCCACATGCGTTGTTTTGCGTAAGCAAAATTTCAGCAAGCGGACCTCCGAGTGGAATTCAGAAATCACTTATTTCACAGTACGAGTCGAAATAAGTTGTAAAATCTCCACTATAAACTATGCATCATCAACTACACCAATAACACAGGAACATGACATCTTTTCTGGAAAGCTCTCACAGTGAGCTTTCCAAAAAATGGTGTTAGGATCTCGTGTTATTGGAGTAATGGCAGCGGGCTACTTTGTTTATTGCGGTTATGCTACAACTTATTTTGATTCATACAATATTTGTAGACTTGAACATATGCTCCTTTCTACCTTGTACCATGCAGTTATACTCACATGAAGTCTTTTTCGCAGACATTTCATACTTAGCTAGCAAATAAATAATTGTTCATTTACCGATTAGTTCTATTAAAAATTATTGGACTCTAGCCATAGCCACATTTCAATATTTCGTGATTATAAAATTAATTTAAAATAACAAATTTTGACTTGCTGAAATAATCTAAAATTGCAGTACTCTGGTCACAAAAAGGCATTACAGTACATTTTGTACTTTACTTTTTAAACATTTACCCACACAACATTACAACTGGAAATTTAAATTTAAATTTTTCAAACTTACATTAAAAAAGACTTTAAGCAAATCGAATTATGTGACCCTCGGGAGGGGAGGGGGGGTGGGGGCAATTTGGGTGATGATAGATCGCATGATGTGGTTTGTATAAAACTTTTAAAAAAATATTTTTACTTTTTAAATTCATGAATGTGTGCAGTTGCAGTCAATTTGTTAGATAATGGGTAAACCAGTGAGGTGTGTGGATTGTGGAGATTCTTATCAATCCATTTTCCAATGTTTAAAAAAAACAATTAACAGTACCAGAAGGGTAAATTTCCACCACTCATGGGTCAGATTGTTTTGGCATATCAAAGCTACTTTAACCACAAAAATAGTTTTGCTGAAGTAATATCCTTTCGTGGACATTATAAATTGTATTTTGAATTTCTATGCATTGGAAAAGTTAATGCAATAGGAATTTCAATGCAATTAACTCTCTTGAGTGCTGTGTGTAAACCGAAAACAAAAAGAAGCCACAGAACACATGTACATTACCAGTCAAAATAGGTTATAACATAACTACAATAAATTAAGAATCTTACATAATTTTCTGGGAAGCTCTCTTTTAGAGATTCACAAAAAAGGATGTCCGTTTATTGTGTTATTAGTATAGAAAATAATACATTATATCGGTAGTGGTTATTCTTCAACTCATTTTGACATGTACTGTGTATGGACAACATATTATTTAGACACGCGGCACTGCTACTTGCAGACTATTTTCACCTTTCAGGGACCACGCCCCCCTCTTCAACCTCTTCTAGCTGGAACATATGTGTGTTATACTTGAAAATATTTGTACTGATTTGTTGTTTGAATATCTAGGGTTTGAATTTTTACTAATGTAGCCATCTTTGTGTCGTTTGAGTGATCTCGCGCGCAGTGGTTAAGTAGGTTGAAGATCAGGCTGCAAGCTGAAAGGTCCTCTGTTCGAATCCCACCTGCGACAACCATGTTGTCTCCTTGGGCAAGATACATCACCCCCATTGTCCATGTGGGGGCACCGTGGCGCTGTGTACTAAAGTGTACTGCACGTCGATGGTGCACCTGTCTTCAACCAATGGTAACCCTGCTTGTGTGGAGTTAGTATGTTGGGGGCCTGACAGTTGCTCGCCGTTGCTCGGTGGTTCGCTCTGGGTACTCAGGCTTTCTCCGCCCGTAAAACTGTCCGACAGGATGTGACCCTGGCTGTCGAAGTTTTTGTTAAACCCCAATAACAAATAAATAAATTTCAGTGACCATTTTGTCACTCGCCAACAACAAAAAGCATTTTGGGAAGGGGTTCTTTGCGGTATTCATTTGATGAAAAAGAAACATTATTTTTTTTGTTTTGTCTGTTAAATGATGTGTTGAAAGAATGATATTTTTTCTATCTTTATTAGTATTAAATCGAAAACGCACATTTTCTCGTTTCAAACGAAACATTTCGTTTGTTGCTATCGCATGCATGGCAGTCTTGACAGACAGGATAATTGAAATGTTTACCTGAAGCGACCTTAAACATGGCGAATGGGAAAATGGTTTATAAAACAGACGCTGTTTTAGACAAATTACCACAATGAATCTCTTCATTCCACAACTGGCAATTTTCGAACATCGGACTTGGGGCGCGTTCAGAATGTCAACTGTAATACTGAATAAGTGAAATCCTGTCTTTATTACGATTGTACGTTAGATCATTAGGTAACATGACACGGTTGTAGGTACAGCGCTAGGTGTGTCAGTGCCGAAGACCCATGTTTGAACCTCTATGATTGTTGCTTAAGGGGCTGCCTACCCGAAACAATTTGAAATGAGACTCCTGCCCAAAAAAAACGAAAGTAAAAAAAAATATATAGCAATGTTATACATCAAAATGTTCATTATAATCCACTGCATAGGAATATACACGTTTGAAATGGAAAAAAATCAGTAGAAACGCAAAATGTGTTTTTTGAAGTGAAGGGTGTATTAGCAACAGAACAAATCACGGAAACGATAATCTGAAGTAATTTATCAACCAATATCAATCGCTAGTAGTTACCAACTGCATGCGGGGGTAATTTTCATGTAAGTACTTTTAGTAGGGATGATCTTTGCAGTTTTTTCGACATTATGCTTCCTGATGGAGAACGCCATTTGTAATGATACCACGTGACCAAAACAACATTTCGGTAATTCAGAAAGCTATCATATTTTGCGTTGTAGCACTGCTTTTCAAGTTCCAGAACAGCACATAACGTTAACAACTCTATTTATAATGCTCCTGAACTTGTGCTTGTTTAATAATTTGGTGCCAAATGTTTTTAAATGAGCGTTGTTATTGAACAACAAAGATGAATTTTTTAGCACCGCCTTCTTCAACCTCCCAATCTAACAGAAATTGGTACGCATTTTGATGTCGTTTGGTAAAATATCATTTTTTTATGAAATGTAATGAGTAAGAGTCGAATAAAACATTTGCCACAACAAAGTTAAAAGAATTTAGTGGATTTCAGAAATGGTAATCGGAATGTTACGAATTATTTTGTGACGTATATGTCGTAACGCCCTTGTGACGAATGGGCGGAACAGTTTTTGTCTTTTAGGAATCACCGCAAATCTGTTTCCAGACCCTTTCTGGGACAGGGAAGCTTTTTTCAAAGATTATTTGGTAAGCATTGGGTGATGAACTATTAATAGCACGCCTTGATACTACGAACATCATCATCGGTGAAAAAAGAGGCCTTTCGATATGATTTACATTCTGAAAGTATAATGTTTACATCTATCTTCCCAGCAAACAGCACCGCATGTTCGATATTGTTTACTTTCAAACTCCTGCCTTGTGTCGGCAGCGGTGTCTGTTTCTACCAAACACCACGATTTACCCAAGCAGATTTTCACACATATCCACTGCGTAAAACACTTTTATGTTCATCTTCTTTTAAAATGGAAAAATCGTGCACAAACACACGGTGTTCAGTATAAATAGCAGGTGAGTGAATGTCCGGTTCTGTTGATAGTGAAATCTGTTGTGCGTATTGGCGACTTGTATATGGAAACCTGATTGTACAATAATCTGCGAAAATTCGTTTTTAATATATTACTGTGATATCATTCCTACAATCTCGTCGGTCATGTGTAAATAAGTCTCGTATAAAAATAATCATCTCTCTCATTCACTCCATATCTGTTATTAAATGAAACTTTTGTGATAGTTGAATCTGTGATATATATATGTACATGTAAACTTTTTGTCTGGCTGTGAAAATAAACTTTATTTGCATAATGCGGAAGTACAGTTATGTCAAAAAATTCGGATTGGCTTCTGGCATGCATAGTACTAAAAGACGTAAAGAAAAAAAGAAAACCAATCCCGCAGACATTAAATATGACAGGCAAATAAAATATAGAGTTCAACAAAATGACAATAACTCTGAAAATCTAAAATTAACTTTAATTAGGGATTATCCTAATTTGAATGGCTATCGCCTCATAAACTTGCAACTCTTAAATGAGCAACTGGCATCAATAAATCTCCATTTGGCCCTGTGCACAGAAGCACAGGCATTAGCAAAGACTGGTATAGCCCCTTTAAAATTAATTAAAGAGACACAAAACTATGGCTTAGCATCAATCATAATGGCACAGTGTCAAGGTTGTTTAGCAGAATTCAACGTTTATACAAGTTTCAAGGTCAAGTCTAGTGATTCGACAAACCGCATGGATATCAATTTAAGAGCTGTTTGGGGTAGCATGTTTTCTGGTAGTGGATCAGGCCCCTTAAATGAAATGTTAAATACATTAAACTCTCCTGGTTTGAGTCAGCATGCCTTCTCATCTATTGAGAGTGAAATTTCGAAATGGTGGGAACAAGAGCTACAACAAGACATGTTAGAAGCAGGAAATATTGAAAGACAATTGGCTATTGAAAGAGGCGACTTTCATCATGGAGTTCCTGCGATCACTGTGATTTGTGAAGGGGGGGGGGGTGGAGTAAGCGAACCCACACACATACATATAATGATTTGGGTGGTGTGGTTGTTTTGATAGGTGCAACAAGTGGGAAACTTCTTCATGTGGGTGTTAGAAATAAGTATTGCTACACTTGTGTTGCTGCAGCAAATAAAAATATTACTCCTCGTGAGCACAAATGCTTTAAAAACTGGAATGACAGTAGTCAAGCTATGGAGGCAGATGTAATTCTGGAAGGATTTCAAAATTGCGAAAAGATTCATGGTGTTAGGTATATGCGTGTAATTGCAGACGGTGACAGTAGCGTATATGCTAGGATTGTAAAGGAAGTTCCAGTGTGGGGCTCCTCTTTTAAAAAAAAATGGAGTGTGCCAATCATGTCAGTAAGTGTCTGAGAACAAATTTAGAAAAACTTGTTGTTGATAAATCCCATTATAAGGGCAAGGGTAAACTGACAAAGTTAGCTAGGATTAAAATTGTTGGCGGTGTACGATGTGCTATTAAAATGTGTTCTCAAATACCTGATAGAGATAAAGCGATTAAGCAGTTGGATCATGATATTAGAAACTCGGTTCATCATGTATTTGGATTTCATCAAAACCGTGGTGACTTCTGTAAACAGGTGAAGTGTTTAGATAGTGTAAAAGTTAAGAAAGTCAACAACGAAACTGACAAATTTGACAGTATTGCTAATGTGTTAGAAACAAAAAAAATAATTTGGCAAGAAACTGTGTCTGGTGAAAATCTGGAAGCCTCAAAATATGATCTTGGTATGGATTATAACAATATTGATAAATCAATAATAAAAGACGTGTCATTTCTGTTAGATAGGGTAGCATCAAAAGCTGATCGTTTGATAGGCAATTTCACCACTAATATGGCTGAATGTTGGATGTCCATTCGATGTAAATTTGATGGGGGCAAATTTGTCAACAGATGTGCTTCTGGCTCATGGCATTCTCGATGTTATGGTGCAGCTTTGAGACAAAATCTTAGAGTTCAGTGGGCACCAAAATTGTGGGAAAATGTTACAACTCCTGCAGGAGCCTTCTTCACAAATCATTATCGAAGCAGAGCAAAAAAACAATTGGCAAATTTAAAATATAAGTCAAAAAGATGAAGTGAAGGACAGAAGAAGAAAAAGAAAATTACAGGCATCAGTTGAATCGTCCTCAAAAAAGGCTAAACGGGAATATGGCACTGCCTGTCTCAAATCAGAACCTGATCTTGATGAAGCCACTTTGAAACTGAAAATTAATCATTATTTCACTGAAATTAATAATATCACACCAAGTAAAATTGAAAACATTCATGATATGACAACAAATCAGTTCAGATCTGGATTATGGCATCAGGAACGTAGAAAACGTTTAACCTCATCATGTTTTGGAGACATACTTAAAAGAAATCCATCGATAAAAGTTCAGCCACTGATAAAATCTATCATGTATATCAAATTTTCTGGCAATAAATTCACAAGATATGGTCTCTCTGAAGAAGACCCCACCATAAAAGAATATATTTTGTATAAAGCAGACAATGGCTCAGAAATTAATGTTACCAAAACCGGTCTTTGCATCTCAAAATCTACACCATTTCTCGCAGCATCATCAGATGGTTTTGTGAAGGAAAAAAAATGAACAGGTATCATTTCCGAAGGGCTTCTTGAAATAAAGAATCTTCTATTGAATAAACCAATTTCATTACGACAAGCTGTTAAATCCGAAAAAAATTGCTGTTTGCATATCAGTTGTGGCGAGTTAAAATTGAAGCAAAATCACAAATATTATTATAAGTGTCAAGGCCAGTTAAATATTTTCGAAAAGGAGTGGTTGGATTTCGTTGTTAGGAGTACCAATCCATACCAAATTCATATTCAGCGAATATTCAGGGATAAAGAGACATGGGACCGATTATATCAGCCAAAACTGAGGGCTTTCTATCTCAAGGCAATGTTACCCGAACTGGCCTGCCTAAGATTTGGAAAAATTCCTGGAATACGAGAACCTGGTAAATGGGTGAGTGAAGGGATACAAAGTATTCAAATGCAGTTTGGAATCATAGCTACAGAAGAGTGTTGCACGTTTGATTCATTGTTGTCAGTCATCATGTGGTTTGTACAGTAGTCAGTGTAGGCAGTCATTTTTCCAGGGCATTTTGCATGCATTTCTGAATCAATTTACTGTAGCAAGGAACCAAATACAGTAGAGCCCAGTTGATCATATATCTTTTAATTGGATATCCCTGTTAATTGAATATAATTTCAAAGCACAAAACCGTTTACCATACCTCCGATGCAAATTTGCCCTTATAATTGAATATGGGTTATAGAGTAAACTCCTGTGAATTGAATATTTGGGGGGGGGGGGGCAAAATGACTCTTCAATTAACATGATTCTACTGTCTCATCTGACTGTCTAGCACTCTTTCACTACTGGGGTATGCAATCTCTGTTAATGAAGAACTGTTTCAACTGGTGCTTCATTAATAGAAAATCTCAGAATGAAATGTATGTGAATGAGTTTTCTTAAATTGTCTTTATGTGCACATTGCACACCCATGGAAAGTGTATGGTAAACCATTTCCCATGTTAACTGTTTGGTATCATTATTTGCTTTCTTCAAACAGGGTTTCTTAGCAGTTACATGAAGGCAAAAGTATTGGCCCCCTTCTCAATTGCGAACACATATTAGTATCATTTATCCCATTGCACATCTCCAAATGTCTCTCAAAATGTGTCCTCATTGGACAGTTGGTTCCAGACTAGTCTTAGCTGTTCATAGAAGCAGTCAATACTTGGCTGAATGACTGAAGCTCACAAAATATTGAGTGAATCAAGTTAAAAATTAAATGAGAAAAGGTCTCTTCTGGTCTTTTCTAACAGTGTTACCAGAACTAGCCTGCTCTAAAAACTCCAAATTGCTTTTACTAAGATCGCTGATGCATAAAATTTGATGGGCTTGGGGCCCTTTTCCCAATGAGGGTAGAAAAATAGTGTGTAATTTAGTGTAGAGTACCTTCAGGACAGTGTCCCTTTCTTTTAAGTGAAGCAGAAATAAGGGAACTGAAATGTACGATATCAGATAGCCATTGACTTGGACCATTCTGCCACTAGGAACAGAACAGTTTTAATGCAGCACAGTTTCTCATTCAGAAACTTGGGCGAAATATTGAGATATTGCACAAGATTGGTATCCATACTCATTTCTGAAACAGTGCCTAACAACTCTCAATCATTGAACCCTTCTTTTAACGTAATGGCAAATGCTGGCAAATGCTATACATGAAAATTGCTATTCTGAATTTTTGAACATTCCATTTTTTGCTTCCAAAACATACATTATGACTCTTCATTAGAATGAACGCGTTGCGTTCATTTCAATCAGAGGTAATAACCGATGTTTTGGAAGCAGAAAATGAAACTTTTAGTTACAAGAGAATTTTTCGATCAGTGTCATCTCCTACTATCATAAGAAAAGGGTTGACAAAAGTTTGGGATGCTTGATTAGCTTTTAACCCTTTACCTAACATGAAAAGCAGACAACACTTGTAAAAAAATATTCTTGAATAACTAATTTTATCATTTTGTGTCTCAAAACATAGGTTATGACCCCTCATTGGAACGAGCTTGTTCCAATGAGGGGTCATAACCTATGTTTTTGAGGCAAAAAATGAAAAAATAATGAAAATTAATTGGCGATTTTTGAGAATAGTGCTGGTCGTTTTTTCCTTTACGTTAGGTAAAGGGTTAAATACCATCATATTTCCAAAGAGGAAAAACAAGATGCACAATTTACAATATATATTGACATACACATCGAAATGAAAGGAATATCACTGTCTTTTCGTGGTTGCAATTACTAAAAAACTCTTCTTTATCTTTTACAATTTCAAGATAAGATAGAAAGCAAGAAAATTGTAAGTCATCCTAGCACCGCCATCCCTGACACAAAAGTGAAAGCTTCGACTTCCAGAGAGGACAGCACTTCAACTAATATTCTACTTCCAACCAGGCAGTCTGAACGAAAGCACACTCAGAGATTTTTAGGGCGCAGAATACGTCATCAGTGGGTAGTGAATGAGGATACTGGTGAATGTCAATGGTACAATGGTACCATTGAGGACCTGAAAACTGGTTCTGATGGACGTTCGAATGCGGTCTATTTCATAAAGTATGAAGATGATGAGAACACATATGAAGTTGACTACCAGCAGCTTATAGAGGATTTCATAACAGGGTCATTACTATTCATTGATGTCTGGTGAGTATTCACATGTAATTCACACATGTTTCGGAGCTGTCTATGCAAAAGATTATCTGGAAAATAGGCCTAACATTTTTTTTTAGCTAATTTTTACTCCAAATTGTAAATTCTTACATTATGTTTTCTATAAATTTACATGAAATGATGGAAGAAGACCAGTTTCATGTGAATTTATACAAATACAATATCTCTCAACCAACAGCTCTGCTATGGGTGTTCTCTCTTTCAGTGAAACTTTATTTTATGAAATTAGTCATCAGATTGTAAGAATTTTTTATAATTACTTTGTGATTTTATAGTGTGCTAATCTCATCTCCCTAAGGAAAAGTGCAATTGAGCATTTTTATTCATTTCAAAGTAAAGTAGAACTCTGTTAACAGTCACTTTGCCTTAGAAAAATATTCAGTCAACAGGAGTAGACAATTGATAGGCCTAATGTATTTGGTTGTTGTTTTATTATATGGATTGCAGTTTACCATATATTCTGTTCTCTAGTTTGACAGAGTTCACTGGGCTGCATCAGACAATAAAATAAATGCAATTCGCTTTTATTTTTCACCCCTTGACCTGATATAACGTTTGAAACCGCCCAGCACTATGCTAAAAAATTGCTCTGTAATCTTTCTTAGATTTTAATATTTCAATTTTTGGCTTCCACAACATATGTTGTGACCCCCTCATTGGACCGAACGCACACGTTCAAATGAGGGGTCATGACCTATGTTTTGGTATCGATGAAATGTACATTTTTAGTTAGACAATAATTTTTTTTTTTACCATTGTCGTCTGCCACTAATGTTGAGTTCAAGGACAGAAATGCCAACAAATGTATGTGAATTAAATGGCTATCTGGGCAATTATAGAAACAAACTCACAAATAATCCATTCTTTTACAATTTTATTTAATTAACCTCAGTAGCAACTGAAACTGATATTGAGAAAAGACATATCAAATTTGAATCAGAGTTATGGTAAATGGTTACACATTTTGAAGTAACTTTCACTGTTGACCTAACATAGCTTTTGGGATAAATGAAAAATCTCCAATTTGTGTTATCAAATTAATTGAATTTTTAAATAAAAACATACAAAAATGGATTCTATTAATACTGGCTCAGCGGCTTGGTTCGATTCATGCCTGTATAGTTTTATTAACCCTTTACCTAATGCAAGAGACAGACAACACTTGTAAAATATTTCTTGGGTAACTACAGATTTTCAGTTTTTTTGATTCACAACATTGCAATGAGGATGATACATGAAGATAATACTATATTTTTCTTGTGAGAGAGTTATTGCGAATGGGTGAGACAATTGTGACAACTTTTGAGAAACAAAACTGATCCACTTTGGAAACTTGTGTTTGGAAAGTGGTTTTTTTTCTGCATGGGTAGGACTTGAAATTACTATAGTCAGGGTTTGTACACAGGTCCTGAAATCTTGAAAGTCTTAAAAATTTGCTTTTTAAAAATCCAGCACTGGAAAAGCCTGGAAAAACGAGTGATTTCTAAACTGGTCCTTGAAAATTCTAGAAATCCTATCAAATTTTTGGAGCCACCATTTTATTTAAGCTTCTCGTCAACAGAGCGGTCAGAAATGGCCAGAAAATAACCAAAATATGCCTCCCAAGACCCAAACTAACTTTTACTGCCACAATAAAACTATACAAACGCTGTTGTCATTAGAACTTGCTCGTCAAGCCGGTTCTAATGATATCTGTGTTTGTATGGTTTTGATCGCTGTGCAAAAGGTACTCTTCAATCAGAATTTTTTTACATTGTCAATATGGGTGAAAAGGCGCTCATTTTGAGTCCTGGAAAATTCTGGTTAAGGTCATTGAAAAGTCCTTGAATTTCTGTTCCAGTCAAGTGAATGAATCCTGGATAGTGCATATCAGTAATTGGACATCATTTCAGACAAGTGAGCTTTTGACACACAATCCTTTATTAGTAATACTTACAAGTAATTTGTGTTTGTTTCAGATATTCTTCTTGTCCTGAGTTGTCGAGTAAACAGCTACCGATTGCACTGATGTACATGTAAAGCTAGCGAGTATGATACATCATTGTATTCTTTGAATTAATCATGTGATGAGAACTCCTGATAATTGCTTTGTGAAATATGTAAGGCATTAGCCCTTTAATCAGTGAATTTCCCAGAAACGCCTGAAATTTATTTTATATTTGCCAGTAAAGACATGCACATGTGTATATCCTTGGAACTGGCTGATCAAGCTGGTTGCAGTGACATCCATATTTGCATAGTTTCGCGGAGAAGGTGTTTTTTAAAATGACACAAATTGTAAAATTTCATTTTCTGTTTAACAAAAAGCCAGGCTGGGTAAAGTGTTAAGGTATGTCGTATGGCAGTGCATGTACACCTTCGAGAACAGAATAATGAAAATCATCTAAAACAGTCAATGTGTCTATGAACTATTGCTTGTACATTTGTTTGACTCAAGATTGAAGATGCAGTCCAAATTGACCAATATGAGAAATCTATGACCTTGAACGCAATAACTCATCCGTAATGTCGAGGGACAGTCAGTGAAAGTGATGTTTTCTGTGCTTGAATCTGCCAAAGACATATCTAATATGTAATATTGGCCAATATGAGAAATATGTGACCTTAAACACCAATAACTAGCTGATCAGTAATGTTGAGGGACAGTAAGTGAAAATGATATTACTTTGAGCTTTAATCTGTCAAATGTATACTTCATATGCCATATTGGCGAAAGTGAGAAATTTGTCGCCATTAACCCTTTACCCAACGTAACGGCCAAAACAGGCCAGCGCTATTCTCAAAAATCGCCAATTAATTTTCAAAATATTTTCATTTTTTGTCTCAAAAACATAGGTTATGACCCCTCGTTGGAACGAGCTCGTCGCGCTCGTTCCAACGAGGGGTCATAACCTATGTTTTTGAGACAAAAAATGAAAAAAATTAGTTATTCAAGAATTTTTTTTGCAAGTGTCATCTGCTTTTCATGTTAGGTAAAGGGTTAACCCTTTACCTAACGAATCACCCGCATCCACCCGCTTAACATGCAAATTAAGCAGTTGAAAAAATTAAATTTTTCCAAAAATTTCAACAAAACTATATCATGTGACCCCTCATTGGAACAAGCTCATTGAGCTCGTTCCAATGAGGGTGTCACATGATATGGTTTTGTTGAAAATTTTTGACAAATTAAAAAAAATGATATTTAAAATAATAAATTTTGATATCGTCTGCGTTGGGTAAAGGGTTAACACCAATAAATAACCTATCTGCCTTTAGCTAAAAAGTATGCCAGAAAATACCTTAAGATTTATATATTACCTGGGCATGCTTTTAGGGAGATCCAGCTATCTGCCTTAGCTAAAAAGGCTGATTGAAAGTATTTTGTGTCTGTACTTGAGTATGCCAGAAAATACCTTAAGATTCATATATTACCTGGGCATGCTTTTAGGGAGATCCAGCTATCTGCCTTAGCTAAAAAGGCTGATTGAAAGTATTTTGTGTCTGTACTTGAGTATGCCAGAAAATACCTTAAGATTTATATATTACCTGGGCATGCTTTTAGGGAGATCCAGCTATCTGCCTTAGCTAAAAAGGCTGATTGAAAGTATTTTGTGTCTGTACTTGAGTATGCCAGAAAATACCTTAAGATTTATATATTACCTGGGCATGCTTTTAGGGAGATCCAGCTATCTGCCTTAGCTAAAAAGGCTGATTGAAAGTATTTTGTGTCTGTACTTGAGTATGCCAGAAAATACCTTAAGATTTATATATTACCTGGGCATGCTTTTAGGGAGATCCAGCTATCTGCCTTAGCTAAAAAGGCTGATTGAAAGTATTTTGTGTCTGTACTTGAGTATGCCAGAAAATACCTTAAGATTTATATATTACCTGGGCATGCTTTTAGGGAGATCCAGCTATCTGCCTTAGCTAAAAAGGTTGATTGAAAGTATTTTGTGTCTGTACTTGAGTATGCCAGAAAATACCTTAAGATTTATATATTACCTGGGCATGCTTTTAGGGAGATCCAGCTATCTGCCTTAGCTAAAAAGGTTGATTGAAAGTATTTTGTGTCTGTACTTGAGTATACCAGAAAATACCTTAAGATTTATATATTACCTGGGCATGCTTTTAGGGAGATCCGCCTATCTGCCTTAGCTAAAAAGGTTGATTGAAAGTATTTTGTGTTTGTACTTGAGTATGCCAGAAAATACCTTAAGATTTATATATTACCTGGGCATGCTTTTAGGGAGATCCAGCTATCTGCCTTAGCTAAAAAGGCTGATTGAAAGTATTTTGTGTCTGAACTTGAGTATGCCAGAAAATACCTTAAGATTTATATATTACCTGGGCATGCTTTTAGGGAGATCCAGCTATCTGCCTTATCTAAAAAGTATGCCAGAAAATACCTTAAGATTTATATATTACCTAGGCATGCTTTTAGGGAGATCCAGCTATCTGCCTTAGCTAAAAAGGCTGATTGAAAGTATTTTGTGTCTGTACTTGAGTATGCCAGAAAATACCTTAAGATTTATATATTACCTGGGCATGCTTTTAGGGAGATCCAGCTATCTGCCTTAGCTAAAAAGGCTGATTGAAAGTATTTTGTGTCTGTACTTGTGTATGCCAGAAAATACCTTAAGATTTATATATTACCTGGGCATGCTTTTAGGGAGATCCAGCTATCTGTCTTAGCTAAAAAGGCTGATTGAAAGTATTTTGTGTCTGTACTTGAGTATGCCAGAAAATACCTTAAGATTTATATATTACCTGGGCATGCTTTTAGGGAGATCCGCCTATCTGCCTTAGCTAAAAAGGTTGATTGAAAGTATTTTGTGTCTGTACTTGAGTATGCCAGAAAATACCTTAAGATTTATATATTACCTGGGCATGCTTCTTGGGAGATCCAGCTATCTGCCTTAGCTAAAAAGGCTGATTGAAAGTATTTTGTGTCTGTACTTGAGTATGCCAGAAAATACCTTAAGATTCATATATTACCTGGGCATGCTTTTAGGGAGATCCAGCTATCTGCCTTAGCTAAAAAGGTTGATTGAAAGTATTTTGTGTCTGTACTTGAGTATGCCAGAAAATACCTTAAGATTTATATATTACCTGGGCATGCTTTTAGGGAGATCCGCCTATCTGCCTTAGCTAAAAAGGTTGATTGAAAGTATTTTGTGTTTGTACTTGAGTATGCCAGAAAATACCTTAAGATTTATATATTACCTGGGCATGCTTTTAGGGAGATCCAGCTATCTGCCTTATCTAAAAAGTATGCCAGAAAATACCTTAAGATTTATATATTACCTAGGCATGCTTTTAGGGAGATCCAGCTATCTGCCTGATCTAAAAAGTATGCCAGAAAATACCTTAAGATTTATATATTACCTAGGCATGCTTTTAGGGAGATCCAGCTATCTGCCTTAGCTAAAAAGGCTGATTGAAAGTATTTTGTGTCTGTACTTGAGTATGCCAGAAAATACCTTAAGATTTATATATTACCTGGGCATGCTTTTAGGGAGATCCAGCTATCTGCCTTAGCTAAAAAGGCTGATTGAAAGTATTATGTGTCTGTACTTGTGTATGCCAGAAAATACCTTAAGATTTATATATTACCTGGGCATGCTTTTAGGGAGATCCAGCTATCTGTCTTAGCTAAAAAGGCTGATTGAAAGTATTTTGTGTCTGTACTTGAGTATGCCAGAAAATACCTTAAGATTTATATATTACCTGGGCATGCTTTTAGGGAGATCCAGCTATCTGCCTTAGCTAAAAAGGCTGATTGAAAGTATTTTGTGTCTGTACTTGAGTATGCCAGAAAATACCTTAAGATATATATATTACCTGGGCATGCTTCTTGGGAGATCCAGCTATCTGCCTTAGCTAAAAAGGCTGATTGAAAGTATTTTGTGTCTGTACTTGAGTATGCCAGAAAATACCTTAAGATTCATATATTACCTGGGCATGCTTTTAGGGAGATCCAGCTATCTGCCTTAGCTAAAACGGTTGATTGAAAGTATTTTGTGTCTGTACTTGAGTATGCCAGAAAATACCTTAAGATTTATATATTACCTGGGCATGCTTTTAGGGAGATCCGCCTATCTGCCTTAGCTAAAAAGGTTGATTGAAAGTATTTTGTGTTTGTACTTGAGTATGCCAGAAAATACCTTAAGATTTATATATTACCTGAGCATGCTTTTAGGGAGATCCAGCTATCTGCCTTGGCTAAAAAGGCTGATTGAAAGTATTTTGTGTCTGTACTTGAGTATGCCAGAAAATACCTTAAGATTTATATATTACCTGGGCATGCTTTTAGGGAGATCCAGCTATCTGCCTTAGCTAAAAAGGCTGATTGAAAGTATTTTGTGTCTGTACTTGAGAATGCCAGAAAATACCTTAAGATTCATATATTACATGGGCATGCTTTTAGGGAGATCCAGCTATCTGCCTTAGCTAAAAAGGTTGATTGAAAGTATTTTGTGTCTGTACTTGAGTATGCCAGAAAATACCTTAAGATTTATATATTACCTGGGCATGCTTTTAGGGAGATCCAGCTATCTGCCTTAGCTAAAAAGGCTGATTGAAAGTATTTTGTGTCTGTACTTGAGAATGCCAGAAAATACCTTAAGATTCATATATTACATGGGCATGCTTTTAGGGAGATCCAGCTATCTGCCTTAGCTAAAAAGGTTGATTGAAAGTATTTTGTGTCTGTACTTGAGTATGCCAGAAAATACCTTAAGATTTATATATTACCTGGGCATGCTTTTAGGGAGATCCAGCTATCTGCCTTAGCTAAAAAGGCTGATTGAAAGTATTTTGTGTCTGTACTTGAGTATGCCAGAAAATACCTTAAGATTTATATATTACCTGGGCATGCTTTTAGGGAGATCCAGCTATCTGCCTTGGCTAAAAAGGCTGATTGAAAGTATTTCGTGTCTGTACTTGAGTATGCCAGAAAATACCTTAAGATTTATATATTACCTGGGCATGCTTTTAGGGAGATCCAGCTATCTGCCTTAGCTAAAAAGGCTGATTGAAAGTATTTTGTGTCTGTACTTGAGTATGCCAGAAAATACCATAAGATTTATATATTACCTGGGCATGCTTTTAGGGAGATCCAGCTATCTGCCTTAGCTAAAAAGGCTGATTGAAAGTATTTGTGTCTGTACTTGAGTATGCCAGAAAATACCTTAAGATTTATATATTACCTGGGCATGCTTTTAGGGAGATCCAGCTATCTGCCTTAGCTAAAAAGGCTGATTGAAAGTATTTTGTGTCTGTACTTGAGTATGCCAGAAAATACCTTAAGATTTATATATTACGTGGGCATGCTTTTAGGGAGATCCAGCTATCTGCCTTAGCTAAAAAGGCTGATTGAAAGAATTTTGTGTCTGTACTTGAGTATGTCAGAAAATACCTTGAGATTTATATATTACCTGGGCATGCTTTTAGGGAGATCCACCTATCTGCCTTAGCTAAAAAGGTTGATTGAAAGTATTTTGTGTCTGTACTTGAGTATGCCAGAAAATACCTTAAGATTTATATATTACCTGGGCATGCTTTTAGGGAGATCCAGCTATCTGCCTTAGCTAAAAAGGCTGATTGAAAGTATTTTGTGTCTGTACTTGAGTATGCCAGAAAATACCTTAAGATTTATATATTACGTGGGCATGCTTTTAGGGAGATCCAGCTATCTGCCTTAGCTAAAAAGGCTGATTGAAAGAATTTTGTGTCTGTACTTGAGTATGTCAGAAAATACCTTGAGATTTATATATTACCTGGGCATGCTTTTAGGGAGATCCACCTATCTGCCTTAGCTAAAAAGGTTGATTGAAAGTATTTTGTGTCTGTACTTGAGTATGCCAGAAAATACCTTAAGATTTATATATTACCTGGGCATGCTTTTAGGGAGATCCAGCTATCTGCCTTAGCTAAAAAGGCTGATTGAAAGTATTTTGTGTCTGTACTTGAGTATGCCAGAAAATACCTTAAGATTTATATATTACGTGGGCATGCTTTTAGGGAGATCCAGCTATCTGCCTTAGCTAAAAAGGCTGATTGAAAGAATTTTGTGTCTGTACTTGAGTATGTCAGAAAATACCTTGAGATTTATATATTACCTGGGCATGCTTTTAGGGAGATCCACCTATCTGCCTTAGCTAAAAAGGTTGATTGAAAGTATTTTGTGTCTGTACTTGAGTATGCCAGAAAATACCTTAAGATTTATATATTACCTGGGCATGCTTTTAGGGAGATCCAGCTATCTGCCTTAGCTAAAAAGGTTGATTGAAAGTATTTTGTGTCTGTACTTGAGTATGCCAGAAAATACCTTAAGATTTATATATTACCTGGGCATGCTTTTAGGGAGATCCAGCTATCTGCCCTAGCTGAAAAGGCTGATCGAAAGTATTTTGTGTCTGTACTTGAGTATGCCAGAAAATACCTTAAGATTTATATATTACCTGGGCATGCTTTTAGGGAGATCCAGCTATCTGCCTTAACTAAAAAGTATGCCAGAAAATACCTTAAGATTTATATATTACCTGGGCATGCGTTTAGGGAGATCCAGCTATCTGCCTTAGCTAAAAAAGCTGATTGAAAGTATTTTGTGTCTATACTTGAGTATGCCAGAAAATACCATAAGATTTATATATTACCTGGACATGCTTTTAGGGAGATCCAGCTATCTGCCTTAGCTAAAAAGGCTGATTGAAAGTATTTTGTGTCTATACTTGAGTATGCCAGAAAATACCATAAGATTTATATATTACCTGGACATGCTTTTAGGGAGATCCAGCTATCTGCCTTAGCTAAAAAGGCTGATTGAAAGTATTTTGTGTCTGTACTTGAGTATGCCAGAAAATACCTTAAGATTTATATATTACCTGGGCATGCTTTTAGGGAGATCCAGCTATCTGCCTTAGCTAAAAAGGCTGATTGAAAGTATTTTGTGTCTGTACTTGAGTATGCCAGAAAATACCTTAAGATTTATATATTACCTGGGCATGCTTTTAGGGAGATCCAGCTATCTGCCTTATCTAAAAAGTATGCCAGAAAATACCTTAAGATTTATATATTACCTAGGCATGCTTTTAGGGAGATCCAGCTATCTGCCTTAGCTAAAAAGGCTGATTGAAAGTATTTTGTGTCTGTACTTGAGTATGCCAGAAAATACCTTAAGATTTATATATTACCTGGGCAAGCTTTTAGGGAGATCCAGCTATCTGCCTTAGCTAAAAAGGCTGATTGAAAGTATTTTGTGTCTGTACTTGTGTATGCCAGAAAATACCTTAAGATTTATATATTACCTGGGCATGCTTTTAGGGAGATCCAGCTATCTGTCTTAGCTAAAAAGGCTGATTGAAAGTATTTTGTGTCTGTACTTGAGTATGCCAGAAAATACCTTAAGATTTATATATTACCTGGGCATGCTTTTAGGGAGATCCGCCTATCTGCCTTAGCTAAAAAGGTTGATTGAAAGTATTTTGTGTCTGTACTTGAGTATGCCAGAAAATACCTTAAGATTTATATATTACCTGGGCATGCTTCTTGGGAGATCCAGCTATCTGCCTTAGCTAAAAAGGCTGATTGAAAGTATTTTGTGTCTGTACTTGAGTATGCCAGAAAATACCTTAAGATTCATATATTACCTGGGCATGCTTTTAGGGAGATCCAGCTATCTGCCTTAGCTAAAAAGGTTGATTGAAAGTATTTTGTGTCTGTACTTGAGGATGCCAGAAAATACCTTAAGATTTATATATTACCTGGGCATGCTTTTAGGGAGATCCGCCTATCTGCCTTAGCTAAAAAGGTTGATTGAAAGTATTTTGTGTTTGTACTTGAGTATGCCAGAAAATACCTTAAGATTTATATATTACCTGGGCATGCTTTTAGGGAGATCCAGCTATCTGCCTTATCTAAAAAGTATGCCAGAAAATACCTTAAGATTTATATATTACCTAGGCATGCTTTTAGGGAGATCCAGCTATCTGCCTTATCTAAAAAGTATGCCAGAAAATACCTTAAGATTTATATATTACCTAGGCATGCTTTTAGGGAGATCCAGCTATCTGCCTTAGCTAAAAAGGCTGATTGAAAGTATTTTGTGTCTGTACTTGAGTATGCCAGAAAATACCTTAAGATTTATATATTACCTGGGCATGCTTTTAGGGAGATCCAGCTATCTGCCTTAGCTAAAAAGGCTGATTGAAAGTATTTTGTGTCTGTACTTGTGTATGCCAGAAAATACCTTAAGATTTATATATTACCTGGGCATGCTTTTAGGGAGATCCAGCTATCTGTCTTAGCTAAAAAGGCTGATTGAAAGTATTTTGTGTCTGTACTTGAGTATGCCAGAAAATACCTTAAGATTTATATATTACCTGGGCATGCTTTTAGGGAGATCCAGCTATCTGCCTTAGCTAAAAAGGCTGATTGAAAGTATTTTGTGTCGGTACTTGAGTATGCCAGAAAATACCTTAAGATATATATATTACCTGGGCATGCTTCTTGGGAGATCCAGCTATCTGCCTTAGCTAAAAAGGCTGATTGAAAGTATTTTGTGTCTGTACTTGAGTATGCCAGAAAATACCTTAAGATTCATATATTACCTGGGCATGCTTTTAGGGAGATCCAGCTATCTGCCTTAGCTAAAAAGGTTGATTGAAAGTATTTTGTGTCTGTACTTGAGTATGCCAGAAAATACCTTAAGATTTATATATTACCTGGGCATGCTTTTAGGGAGATCCGCCTATCTGCCTTAGCTAAAAAGGTTGATTGAAAGTATTTTGTGTTTGTACTTGAGTATGCCAGAAAATACCTTAAGATTTATATATTACCTGGGCATGCTTTTAGGGAGATCCAGCTATCTGCCTTGGCTAAAAAGGCTGATTGAAAGTATTTTGTGTCTGTACTTGAGTATGCCAGAAAATACCTTAAGATTTATATATTACCTGGGCATGCTTTTAGGGAGATCCAGCTATCTGCCTTAGCTAAAAAGGCTGATTGAAAGTATTTTGTGTCTGTACTTGAGAATGCCAGAAAATACCTTAAGATTCATATATTACATGGGCATGCTTTTAGGGAGATCCAGCTATCTGCCTTAGCTAAAAAGGTTGATTGAAAGTATTTTGTGTCTGTACTTGAGTATGCCAGAAAATACCTTAAGATTTATATATTACCTGGGCATGCTTTTAGGGAGATCCAGCTATCTGCCTTAGCTAAAAAGGCTGATTGAAAGTATTTTGTGTCTGTACTTGAGAATGCCAGAAAATACCTTAAGATTCATATATTACATGGACATGCTTTTAGGGAGATCCAGCTATCTGCCTTAGCTAAAAAGGTTGATTGAAAGTATTTTGTGTCTGTACTTGAGTATGCCAGAAAATACCTTAAGATTTATATATTACCTGGGCATGCTTTTAGGGAGATCCAGCTATCTGCCTTAGCTAAAAAGGCTGATTGAAAGTATTTTTTGTCTGTACTTGAGTATGCCAGAAAATACCTTAAGATTTATATATTACCTGGGCATGCTTTTAGGGAGATCCAGCTATCTGCCTTGGCTAAAAAGGCTGATTGAAAGTATTTCGTGTCTGTACTTGAGTATGCCAGAAAATACCTTAAGATTTATATATTACCTGGGCATGCTTTTAGGGAGATCCAGCTATCTGCCTTAGCTAAAAAGGCTGATTGAAAGTATTTTGTGTCTGTACTTGAGTATGCCAGAAAATACCATAAGATTTATATATTACCTGGGCATGCTTTTAGGGAGATCCAGCTATCTGCCTTAGCTAAAAAGGCTGATTGAAAGTATTTGTGTCTGTACTTGAGTATGCCAGAAAATACCTTAAGATTTATATATTACCTGGGCATGCTTTTAGGGAGATCCAGCTATCTGCCTTAGCTAAAAAGGCTGATTGAAAGTATTTTGTGTCTGTACTTGAGTATGCCAGAAAATACCTTAAGATTTATATATTACGTGGGCATGTTTTAGGGAGATCCAGCTATCTGCCTTAGCTAAAAAGGCTGATTGAAAGAATTTTGTGTCTGTACTTGAGTATGTCAGAAAATACCTTGAGATTTATATATTACCTGGGCATGCTTTTAGGGAGATCCACCTATCTGCCTTAGCTAAAAAGGTTGATTGAAAGTATTTTGTGTCTGTACTTGAGTATGCCAGAAAATACCTTAAGATTTATATATTACCTGGGCATGCTTTTAGGGAGATCCAGCTATCTGCCTTAGCTAAAAAGGCTGATTGAAAGTATTTTGTGTCTGTACTTGAGTATGCCAGAAAATACCTTAAGATTTATATATTACGTGGGCATGCTTTTAGGGAGATCCAGCTATCGGCCTTAGCTAAAAAGGCTGATTGAAAGAATTTTGTGTCTGTACTTGAGTATGTCAGAAAATACCTTGAGATTTATATATTACCTGGGCATGCTTTTAGGGAGATCCACCTATCTGCCTTAGCTAAAAAGGTTGATTGAAAGTATTTTGTGTCTGTACTTGAGTATGCCAGAAAATACCTTAAGATTTATATATTACCTGGGCATGCTTTTAGGGAGATCCAGCTATCTGCCTTAGCTAAAAAGGCTGATTGAAAGTATTTTGTGTCTGTACTTGAGTATGCCAGAAAATACCTTAAGATTTATATATTACGTGGGCATGCTTTTAGGGAGATCCAGCTATCTGCCTTAGCTAAAAAGGCTGATTGAAAGAATTTTGTGTCTGTACTTGAGTATGTCAGAAAATACCTTGAGATTTATATATTACCTGGGCATGCTTTTAGGGAGATCCACCTATCTGCCTTAGCTAAAAAGGTTGATTTAAAGTATTTTGTGTCTGTACTTGAGTATGCCAGAAAATACCTTAAGATTTATATATTACCTGGGCATGCTTTTAGGGAGATCCAGCTATCTGCCTTAGCTAAAAAGGTTGATTGAAAGTATTTTGTGTCTGTACTTGAGTATGCCAGAAAATACCTTAAGATTTATATATTACCTGGGCATGCTTTTAGGGAGATCCAGCTATCTGCCCTAGCTGAAAAGGCTGATCGAAAGTATTTTGTGTCTGTACTTGAGTATGCCAGAAAATACCTTAAAATTTATATATTACCTGGGCATGCTTTTAGGGAGATCCAGCTATCTGCCTTAACTAAAAAGTATGCCAGAAAATACCTTAAGATTTATATATTACCTGGGCATGCGTTTAGGGAGATCCAGCTATCTGCCTTAGCTAAAAAAGCTGATTGAAAGTATTTTGTGTCTATACTTGAGTATGCCAGAAAATACCATAAGATTTATATATTACCTGGACATGCTTTTAGGGAGATCCAGCTATCTGCCTTAGCTAAAAAGGCTGATTGAAAGTATTTTGTGTCTGTACTTGAGTATGCCAGAAAATACCTTAAGATTTATATATTACCTGGGCATGCTTTTAGGGAGATCCAGCTATCTGCCTTAGCTAAAAAGGCTGATTGAAAGTATTTTGTGTCTGTACTTGAGTATGCCAGAAAATACCTTAAGATTTATATATTACCTGGGCATGCTTTTAGGGAGATCCAGCTATCTGCCTTAGCTAAAAAGGCTGATTGAAAGTATTTTGTGTCTGTACTTGAGTATGCCAGAAAATACCTTGAGATTTATATATTACCTGGGCATGCTTTTAGGGAGATCCACCTATCTGCCTTAGCTAAAAAGGTTGATTGAAAGTATTTTGTTTCTGTACTTGAGTATGCCAGAAAATACTTTAAGATTTATATATTACCTGGGCATGCTTTTAGGGAGATCCAGCTATCTGCCTTAGCTGAAAAGGCTGATCGAAAGTATTTTGTGTCTGTACTTGAGTATGCCAGAAAATACCTTAAGATTTATATATTACCTGGGCATGCTTTTAGGGAGATCCAGCTATCTGCCTTATCTAAAAAGTATGCCAGAAAATACCTTAAGATTTATATATTACCTAGGCATGCTTTTAGGGAGATCCAGCTATCTGCCTTAGCTAAAAAGGCTGATTGAAAGTATTTTGTGTCTGTACTTGAGTATGCCAGAAAATACCTTAAGATTTATATATTACCTGGGCATGCTTTTAGGGAGATCCAACTATCTGCCTTAGCTAAAAAGGCTGATTGAAAGTATTTTGTGTCTGTACTTGTGTATGCCAGAAAATACCTTAAGATTTATATATTACCTGGGCATGCTTTTAGGGAGATCCAGCTATCTGTCTTAGCTAAAAAGGCTGATTGAAAGTATTTTGTGTCTGTACTTGAGTATGCCAGAAAATACCTTAAGATTTATATATTACCTGGGCATGCTTTTAGGGAGATCCAGCTATCTGCCTTAGCTAAAAAGGTTGATTGAAAGTATTTTGTGTCTGTACTTGAGTATGCCAGAAAATACCTTAAGATTTATATATTACCTGGGCATGCTTTTAGGGAGATCCAGCTATCTGCCTTAGCTAAAAAGGCTGATTGAAAGTATTTTGTGTTTGTACTTGAGTATGCAAGAAAATACCTTAAGATTTATATATTACCTGGGCATCCTTTTAGGGAGATCCAGCTATCTGCCTTAGCTAAAAAGGCTGATTGAAAGTATTTTGTGTTTGTACTTGAGTATGCCAGAAAATACCATAAGATTTATATATTACCTGGGCATGCTTTTAGGGAGATCCAGCTATCTGCCTTAGCTAAAAAGGTTGATTGAAAGTATTTTGTGTCTGTACTTGAGTATGCCAGAAAATACCTTAAGATTTACATATTACCTGGGCATGCTTTTAGGGAGATCCAGCTATCTGCCTTAGCTAAAAAGGCTGATTGAAAGTATTTTGTGTCTGTACTTGAGTATGCCAGAAAATACCTTAAGATTTATATATTACCTGGGCATGCTTTTAGGGAGATCCAGCTATCTGCCTTAGCTAAAAAGGCTGATTGAAAGTATTTTGTGTCTGTACTTGAGTATGCCAGAAAATACCTTGAGATTTATATATTACCTGGGCATGCTTTTAGGGAGATCCACCTATCTGCCTTAGCTAAAAAGGTTGATTGAAAGTATTTTGTGTCTGTACTTGAGTATGCCAGAAAATACTTTAAGATTTATATATTATCTGGGCATGCTTTTAGGGAGATCCAGCTATCTGCCTTAGCTGAAAAGGTTGATCGAAAGTATTTTGTGTCTGTACTTGAGTATGCCAGAAAATACCTTAAGATTTATATATTACCTGGGCATGCTTTTAGGGAGATCCAGCTATCTGCCTTATCTAAAAAGTATGCCAGAAAATACCTTAAGATTTATATATTACCTAGGCATGCTTTTAGGGAGATCCAGCTATCTGCCTTAGCTAAAAAGGCTGATTGAAAGTATTTTGTGTCTGTACTTGAGTATGCCAGAAAATACCTTAAGATTTATATACTACCTGGGCATGCTTTTAGGGAGATCCAACTATCTGCCTTAGCTAAAAAGGCTGATTGAAAGTATTTTGTGTCTGTACTTGTGTATGCCAGAAAATACCTTAAGATTTATATATTACCTGGGCATGCTTTTAGGGAGATCCAGCTATCTGTCTTAGCTAAAAAGGCTGATTGAAAGTATTTTGTGTCTGTACTTGAGTATGCCAGAAAATACCTTAAGATTTATATATTACCTGGGCATGCTTTTAGGGAGATCCAGCTATCTGCCTTAGCTAAAAAGGTTGATTGAAAGTATTTTGTGTCTGTACTTGAGTATGCCAGAAAATACCTTAAGATTTATATATTACCTGGGCATGCTTTTAGGGAGATCCAGCTATCTGCCTTAGCTAAAAAGGCTGATTGAAAGTATTTTGTGTTTGTACTTGAGTATGCAAGAAAATACCTTAAGATTTATATATTACCTGGGCATCCTTTTAGGGAGATCCAGCTATCTGCCTTAGCTAAAAAGGCTGATTGAAAGTATTTTGTGTTTGTACTTGAGTATGCCAGAAAATACCATAAGATTTATATATTACCTGGGCATGCTTTTAGGGAGATCCAGCTATCTGCCTTAGCTAAAAAGGTTGATTGAAAGTATTTTGTGTCTGTACTTGAGTATGCCAGAAAATACCTTAAGATTTATATATTACCTGGGCATGCTTTTAGGGAGATCCAGCTATCTGCCTTAGCTAAAAAGGCTGATTGAAAGTATTTTGTGTCTGTACTTGAGTATGCCAGAAAATACCTTAAGATTTATATATTACCTGGGCATGCTTTTAGGGAGATCCAGCTATCTGCCTTAGCTAAAAAGGCTGATTGAAAGTATTTTGTGTCTGTACTTGAGTATGCCAGAAAATACCTTGAGATTTATATATTACCTGGGCATGCTTTTAGGGAGATCCACCTATCTGCCTTAGCTAAAAAGGTTGATTGAAAGTATTTTGTGTCTGTACTTGAGTATGCCAGAAAATACTTTAAGATTTATATATTATCTGGGCATGCTTTTAGGGAGATCCAGCTATCTGCCTTAGCTGAAAAGGTTGATCGAAAGTATTTTGTGTCTGTACTTGAGTATGCCAGAAAATACCTTAAGATTTATATATTACCTGGGCATGCTTTTAGGGAGATCCAGCTATCTGCCTTATCTAAAAAGTATGCCAGAAAATACCTTAAGATTTATATATTACCTGGGCATGCTTTTAGGGAGATCCAGCTATCTGCCTTAGCTAAAAAGGCTGCTTGAAAGTATTTTGTGTCTGTACTTGAGTATGCCAGAAAATACCTTAAGATTTATATATTACCTGGGCATGCTTTTAGGGAGTTCCAGCTATCTGCCTTAGCTAAAAAGGCTGATTGAAAGTATTTTGTGTCTGTACTTGAGTATGCCAGAAAATACCTTAAGATTTATATATTACCTGGGCATGCTTTTAGGGAGATCCAGCTATCTGCCTTAGCTAAAAAGGCTGATTGAAAGTATTTTGTGTCTGTACTTGAGTATTCCAGAAAATACCTCAAGATTTATATATTACCTGGGCATGCTTTTAGGGAGATCCAGCTATCTGCCTTAGCTAAAAAGGCTGATTGAAAGTATTTTGTGTCTGTACTTGAGTATGCCAGAAAATACCATAAGATTTATATATTACCTGGGCATGCTTTTAGGGAGATCCAGCTATCTGCCTTAGCTAAAAAGGCTGATTGAAAGTATTTTGTGTCTGTACTTGAGTATGCCAGAAAATACCTTAAGATTTATATATTACCTGGGCATGCTTTTAGGGAGATCCACCTATCTGCCTTAGCTAAAAAGGCTGATTGAAAGTATTTTGTGTGTGTACTTGAGTATGCCAGAAAATACCTTAAGATTTATATATTACCTGGGCATGCTTTTAGGAAGATCCAGCTATCTCCCTTAGCTAAAAAGGCTGATTGAAAGTATTTTGTGTCTGTACTTGAGTATGCCAGAAAATACCTTAAGATTTATATATTACCTGGGCATGCTTTTAGGGAGATCCAGCTATCTGCCTTAGCTAAAAAGGCTGATTGAAAGTATTTTGTGTCTGTACTTGAGTATGCCAGAAAATACCTTAAGATTTATATATTACCTGGGCATGCGTTTAGGGAGATCCAACTATCTGCCTTAGCTAAAAAAGCTGATTGAAAATATTTTGTGTCTGTACTTGAGTATGCCAGAAAATACCATAAGATTTATATATTACCTGGGCATGCTTTTAGGGAGATCCAGCTATCTGCCTTAGCTAAAAAGGCTGATTGAAAGTATTTTGTGTCTGTACTTGAGTATGCCAGAAAATACCTTAAGATTTATATATTACCTGGGCATGCTTTTAGGGAGATCCAGCTATCTGCATTAGCTAAAAAGGCTGATTGAAAGTATTTTGTGTCTGTACTTGAGTATGCCAGAAAATACCTTAAGATTTATATATTACCTGGGCATGCTTTTAGGGAGATCCAGCTATCTGCCTTAGCTAAAAAGGCTGATTGAAAGTATTTTGTGTCTGTACTTGAGTATGCCAGAAAATACCTTGAGATTTATATATTACCTGGGCATGCTTTTAGGGAGATCCACCTCTCTGCCTTAGCTAAAAAGGTTGATTGAAAGTATTTTGTGTCTGTACTTGAGTATGCCAGAAAATACCTTAAGATTTATATATTACCTGGGCATGCTTTTAGGGAGATCCAGCTATCTGCCTTAGCTGAAAAGGCTGATCGAAAGTATTTTGTGTCTGTACTTGAGTATGCCAGAAAATACCTTAAGATTTATATATTACCTGGGCATGCTTTTAGGGAGATCCAGCTATCTGCCTTATCTAAAAAGTATGCCAGAAAATACCTTAAGATTTATATATTACCTAGGCATGCTTTTATGGAGATCCAGCTATCTGCCTTAGCTAAAAAGGCTGATTGAAAGTATTTTGTGTCTGTACTTGAGAATGCCAGAAAATACCTTAAGATTTATATATTACCTGGGCATGCTTTTAGGGAGATCCAGCTATCTGCCTTAGCTAAAAAGGCTGATTGAAAGTATTTTGTGTCTGTACTTGTGTATGCCAGAAAATACCTTAAGATTTATATATTACCTGGGCATGCTTTTAGGGAGATCCAGCTATCTGTCTTAGCTAAAAAGGCTGATTGAAAGTATTTTGTGTCTGTACTTGAGTATGCCAGAAAATACCTTAAGATTTATATATTACCTGGGCATGCTTTTAGGGAGATCCAGCTATCTGCCTTAGCTAAAAAGGCTGATTGAAAGTATTTTGTGTCTGTACTTGAGTATGCCAGAAAATACCTTAAGTTTTATATATTACCTGGGCATGCTTTTAGGGAGATCCAGCTATCTGCCTTAGCTAAAAAGGCTGATTAAAAGTATTTTGTGTCTGTACTTGAGTATGCCAGAAAATACCTTAAGATCTATATATTACCTGGGCATGCTTTTAGGGAGATCCAGCTATCTGCCTTTGCTAAAAAGGTTGATTGAAAGTATTTTGTGTCTGTACTTGAGTATGCCAGAAAATACCTTAAGATCTATATATTACCTGGGCATGCTTTTAGGGAGATCCAGCTATCTGCCTTAGCTAAAAAGGTTGATTGAAAGTATTTTGTGTCTGTACTTGAGTATGCCAGAAAATACCTTAAGATTTATATATTACCTGGGCATGCTTTTAGGGAGATCCAGCTATCTGCCTTATCTAAAAAGTATGCCAGAAAATACCTTAAGATTTATATATTACCTGGGCATGCTTTTAGGGAGATCCAGCTATCTGCCTTAGCTAAAAAGGCTGCTTGAAAGTATTTTGTGTCTGTACTTGAGTATGCCAGAAAATACCTTAAGATTTATATATTACCTGGGCATGCTTTTAGGGAGATCCAGCTATCTGCCTTAGCTAAAAAGGCTGATTGAAAGTATTTTGTGTCTGTACTTGAGTATGCCAGAAAATACCTTAAGATTTATATATTACCTGGGCATGCTTTTAGGGAGATCCAGCTATCTGCCTTAGCTAAAAAGGCTGATTGAAAGTATTTTGTGTCTGTACTTGAGTGTGCCAGAAAATACCTCAAGATTTATATATTACCTGGGCATGCTTTTAGGGAGATCCAGCTATCTGCCTTAGCTAAAAAGGCTGATTGAAAGTATTTTGTGTCTGTACTTGAGTATGCCAGAAAATACCATAAGATTTATATATTACCTGGGCATGCTTTTAGGGAGATCCAGCTATCTGCCTTAGCTAAAAAGGCTGATTGAAAGTATTTTGTGTCTGTACTTGAGTATGCCAGAAAATACCTTAAGATTTATATATTACCTGGGCATGCTTTTAGGGAGATCCAGCTATCTGCCTTAGCTAAAAAGGCTGATTGAAAGTATTTTGTGTCTGTACTTGAGTATGCCAGAAAATACCTTAAGATTTATATATTACCTGGGCATGCTTTTAGGGAGATCCAGCTATCTGCCTTAGCTAAAAAGGCTGATTGAAAGTATTTTGTGTCTGTACTTGAGTATGCCAGAAAATACCTTGAGATTTATATATTACCTGGGCATGCTTTTAGGGAGATGCACCTATCTGCCTTAGCTAAAAAGGTTGATTGAAAGTATTTTGTGTCTGTACTTGAGTATGCCAGAAAATACCTTAAGATTTATATATTACATGGGCATGCTTTTAGGGAGATCCAGCTATCTGTCTTAGCTGAAAAGGCTGATCGAAAGTATTTTGTGTCTGTACTTGAGTATGCCAGAAAATACCTTAAGATTTATATATTACTTGGGCATGCTTTTAGGGAGATCCAGCTATCTGCCTTATCTAAAAAGTATGCCAGAAAATACCTTAAGATTTATATATTACCTAGGCATGCTTTTAGGGAGATCCAGCTATCTGCCTTAGCTAAAAAGGCTGATTGAAAGTATTTTGTGTCTGTACTTGAGTATGCCAGAAAATACCTTAAGATTTATATATTACCTGGGCATGCTTTTAGGGAGATCCAGCTATCTGCCTTAGCTAAAAAGGCTGATTGAAAGTATTTTGTGTCTGTACTTGTGTATGCCAGAAAATACCTTAAGATTTATATATTACCTGGGCATGCTTTTAGGGAGATCCAGCTATCTGTCTTAGCTAAAAAGGCTGATTGAAAGTATTTTGTGTCTGTACTTGAGTATGCCAGAAAATACCTTAAGATTTATATATTACCTGGGCATGCTTTTAGGGAGATCCAGCTATCTGCCTTAGCTAAAAAGGCTGATTGAAAGTATTTTGTGTCTGTACTTGAGTATGCCAGAAAATACCTTAAGATTTATATATTACCTGGGCATGCTTTTAGGGAGATCCAGCTATCTGCCTTAGCTAAAAAGGTTGATTGAAAGTATTTTGTGTTTGTACTTGAGTATGCCAGAAAATACCTTAAGATTTATATATTACCTGGGCATGCTTTTAGGGAGATCCAGCTATCTGCCTTAGCTAAAAAGGCTGATTGAAAGTATTTTGTGTCTGTACTTGAGTATGCCAGAAAATACCTTAAGATTTATATATTACATGGGCATGCTTTTAGGGAGATCCAGCTATCTGCCTTAGCTAAAAAGGTTGTTTGAAAGTATTTTGTGTCTGTACTTGAGTATTCCAGAAAATACCTTAAGATTTATATATTACCTGGGCATGCTTTCAGGGAGATCCAGCTATCTGCCTTAGCTAAAAAGGCTGATTGAAAGTATTTTGTGTCTGTACTTGAGTATGCCAGAAAATACCTTAAGATTTATATATTACCTGGGCATGCTTTTAGGGAGTTCCAGCTATCTGCCTTGGCTAAAAAGGCTGATTGAAAGTATTTTGTGTCTGTACTTGAGTATGCCAGAAAATACCTTAAGATTTATATATTACCTGGGCATGCTTTTAGGGAGATCCAGCTATCTGCCTTAGCTAAAAAGGTTGATTGAAAGTATTTTGTGTCTGTACTTGAGTATGCCAGAAAATACCTTAAGATTTATATATTACCTGGGCATGCTTTTAGGGAGATCCGCCTATCTGCCTTAACTAAAAAGGTTGATTGAAAGTATTTTGTGTTTGTACTTGAGTATGCCAGAAAATACCTTAAGATTTATATATTACCTGGGCATGCTTTTAGGGAGTTCCAGCTATCTGCCTTAGCTAAAAAGGCTGATTGAAAGTATTTTGTGTCTGTACTTGAGTATGCCAGAAAATACCTTAAGATTTATATATTACCTGGGCATGCTTTTAGGGAGATCCAGCTATCTGCCTTAGCTAAAAAGGCTGATTGAAAGTATTTTGTGTCTGTACTTGAGTATGCCAGAAAATACCTTAAGATTTATATATTACCTGGGCATGCTTTTAGGGAGATCCAGCTATCTGTCTTAGCTAAAAAGGCTGATTGAAAGTATTTTGTGTCTGTACTTGAGTATGCCAGAAAATACCTTAAGATTTATATATTACCTGGGCATGCTTTTAGGGAGATCCAGCTATCTGCCTTAGCTAAAAAGGCTGATTGAAAGTATTTTGTGTCTGTACTTGAGTATGCCAGAAAATACCTTAAGTTTTATATATTACCTGGGCATGCTTTTAGGGAGATCCAGCTATCTGCCTTAGCTAAAAAGGCTGATTAAAAGTATTTTGTGTCTGTACTTGAGTATGCCAGAAAATACCTTAAGATCTATATATTACCTGGGCATGCTTTTAGGGAGATCCAGCTATCTGCCTTTGCTAAAAAGGTTGATTGAAAGTATTTTGTGTCTGTACTTGAGTATGCCAGAAAATACCTTAAGATCTATATATTACCTGGGCATGCTTTTAGGGAGATCCAGCTATCTGCCTTAGCTAAAAAGGTTGATTGAAAGTATTTTGTGTCTGTACTTGAGTATGCCAGAAAATACCTTAAGATTTATATATTACCTGGGCATGCTTTTAGGGAGATCCAGCTATCTGCCTTATCTAAAAAGTATGCCAGAAAATACCTTAAGATTTATATATTACCTGGGCATGCTTTTAGGGAGATCCAGCTATCTGCCTTAGCTAAAAAGGCTGCTTGAAAGTATTTTGTGTCTGTACTTGAGTATGCCAGAAAATACCTTAAGATTTATATATTACCTGGGCATGCTTTTAGGGAGATCCAGCTATCTGCCTTAGCTAAAAAGGCTGATTGAAAGTATTTTGTGTCTGTACTTGAGTATGCCAGAAAATACCTTAAGATTTATATATTACCTGGGCATGCTTTTAGGGAGATCCAGCTATCTGCCTTAGCTAAAAAGGCTGATTGAAAGTATTTTGTGTCTGTACTTGAGTGTGCCAGAAAATACCTCAAGATTTATATATTACCTGGGCATGCTTTTAGGGAGATCCAGCTATCTGCCTTAGCTAAAAAGGCTGATTGAAAGTATTTTGTGTCTGTACTTGAGTATGCCAGAAAATACCATAAGATTTATATATTACCTGGGCATGCTTTTAGGGAGATCCAGCTATCTGCCTTAGCTAAAAAGGCTGATTGAAAGTATTTTGTGTCTGTACTTGAGTATGCCAGAAAATACCTTAAGATTTATATATTACCTGGGCATGCTTTTAGGGAGATCCAGCTATCTGCCTTAGCTAAAAAGGCTGATTGAAAGTATTTTGTGTCTGTACTTGAGTATGCCAGAAAATACCTTAAGATTTATATATTACCTGGGCATGCTTTTAGGGAGATCCAGCTATCTGCCTTAGCTAAAAAGGCTGATTGAAAGTATTTTGTGTCTGTACTTGAGTATGCCAGAAAATACCTTGAGATTTATATATTACCTGGGCATGCTTTTAGGGAGATGCACCTATCTGCCTTAGCTAAAAAGGTTGATTGAAAGTATTTTGTGTCTGTACTTGAGTATGCGAGAAAATACCTTAAGATTTATATATTACATGGGCATGCTTTTAGGGAGATCCAGCTATCTGTCTTAGCTGAAAAGGCTGATCGAAAGTATTTTGTGTCTGTACTTGAGTATGCCAGAAAATACCTTAAGATTTATATATTACTTGGGCATGCTTTTAGGGAGATCCAGCTATCTGCCTTATCTAAAAAGTATGCCAGAAAATACCTTAAGATTTATATATTACCTAGGCATGCTTTTAGGGAGATCCAGCTATCTGCCTTAGCTAAAAAGGCTGATTGAAAGTATTTTGTGTCTGTACTTGAGTATGCCAGAAAATACCTTAAGATTTATATATTACCTGGGCATGCTTTTAGGGAGATCCAGCTATCTGCCTTAGCTAAAAAGGCTGATTGAAAGTATTTTGTGTCTGTACTTGTGTATGCCAGAAAATACCTTAAGATTTATATATTACCTGGGCATGCTTTTAGGGAGATCCAGCTATCTGTCTTAGCTAAAAAGGCTGATTGAAAGTATTTTGTGTCTGTACTTGAGTATGCCAGAAAATACCTTAAGATTTATATATTACCTGGGCATGCTTTTAGGGAGATCCAGCTATCTGCCTTAGCTAAAAAGGCTGATTGAAAGTATTTTGTGTCTGTACTTGAGTATGCCAGAAAATACCTTAAGATTTATATATTACCTGGGCATGCTTTTAGGGAGATCCAGCTATCTGCCTTAGCTAAAAAGGTTGATTGAAAGTGTTTTGTGTTTGTACTTGAGTATGCCAGAAAATACCTTAAGATTTATATATTACCTGGGCATGCTTTTAGGGAGATCCAGCTATCTGCCTTAGCTAAAAAGGCTGATTGAAAGTATTTTGTGTCTGTACTTGAGTATGCCAGAAAATACCTTAAGATTTATATATTACATGGGCATGCTTTTAGGGAGATCCAGCTATCTGCCTTAGCTAAAAAGGTTGATTGAAAGTATTTTGTGTCTGTACTTGAGTATTCCAGAAAATACCTTAAGATTTATATATTACCTGGGCATGCTTTCAGGGAGATCCAGCTATCTGCCTTAGCTAAAAAGGCTGATTGAAAGTATTTTGTGTCTGTACTTGAGTATGCCAGAAAATACCTTAAGATTTATATATTACCTGGGCATGCTTTTAGGGAGTTCCAGCTATCTGCCTTGGCTAAAAAGGCTGATTGAAAGTATTTTGTGTCTGTACTTGAGTATGCCAGAAAATACCTTAAGATTTATATATTACCTGGGCATGCTTTTAGGGAGATCCAGCTATCTGCCTTAGCTAAAAAGGTTGATTGAAAGTATTTTGTGTCTGTACTTGAGTATGCCAGAAAATACCTTAAGATTTATATATTACCTGGGCATGCTTTTAGGGAGATCCGCCTATCTGCCTTAACTAAAAAGGTTGATTGAAAGTATTTTGTGTTTGTACTTGAGTATGCCAGAAAATACCTTAAGATTTATATATTACCTGGGCATGCTTTTAGGGAGTTCCAGCTATCTGCCTTAGCTAAAAAGGCTGATTGAAAGTATTTTGTGTCTGTACTTGAGTATGCCAGAAAATACCTTAAGATTTATATATTACCTGGGCATGCTTTTAGGGAGATCCAGCTATCTGCCTTAGCTAAAAAGGCTGATTGAAAGTATTTTGTGTCTGTACTTGAGTATGCCAGAAAATACCTTAAGATTTATATATTACCTGGGCATGCATTTAGGGAGATCCAGATATCTGCCTTAGCTAAAAAAGGCTGATTGAAAGTATTTTGTGTCTGTACTTGAGTATGCCAGAAAATAACTTAAGATTTATATATTACCTGGGCATGCTTTTAGGGAGATCCACCTATCTGCCTTAGCTAAAAAGTATGCCAGAAAATACCTTAAGATTTATATATTACCTGGGCATGCTTTTAGGGAGATCCAGCTATCTGCCTTAGCTAAAAAGGCTGATTGAAAGTATTTTGTGTCTGTACTTGAGTATGCCAGAAAATACCTTAAGATTTATATATTACCTGGGCATGCTTTTAGGGAGATCCAGCTATCTGCCTTAGCTAAAAAGGCTGATTGAAAGTATTTTGTGTCTGTACTTGAGTATGCCAGAAAATACCTAAAGATTTATATATTACCTGGGCATGCTTTTAGGGAGATCCGCCTATCTGCCTTAGCTAAAAAGGTTGATTGAAAGTATTTTGTGTTTGTACTTGAGTATGCCAGAAAATACCTTAAGATTTATATATTACCTGGGCATGCTTTTAGGGAGTTCGAGCTATCTGCCTTAGCTAAAAAGGCTGATTGAAAGTATTTTGTGTCTGTACTTGAGTATGCCAGAAAATACCTTAAGATTTATATATTACCTGGGCATGCTTTTAGGGAGATCCAGCTATCTGCCTTAGCTAAAAAGTATGCCAGAAAATACCTTAAGATTTATATATTACCTGGGCATGCTTTGAGGGAGATCCAGCTATCTGCCTTAGCTAAAAAGGCTGATTGAAAGTATTTTGTGTCTGTACTTGAGTATGCCAGAAAATACCTTAAGATTTATATATTACCTGGGCATGCTTTTAGGGAGATCCGCCTATCTGCCTTAGCTAAAAAGGTTGATTGAAAGTATTTTGTGTTTGTACTTGAGTATGCCAGAAAATACCTTAAGATTTATATATTACCTGGGCATCCTTTTAGGGAGATCCAGCTATCTGCCTTAGCTAAAAAGGCTGATTGAAAGTATTTTGTGTCTGTACTTGAGTATGCCAGAAAATACCTTAAGATTTATATATTACATGGGCATGCTTTTAGGGAGATCCAGCTATCTGCCTTATCTAAAAAGTATGCCAGAAAATACCTTAAGATTTATATATTACCTGGGCATGCTTTTAGGGAGATCCAGCTATCTGCCTTAGCTAAAAAGGCTGATTGAAAGTATTTTGTGTCTGTACTTGAGTATGCCAGAAAATACCTTAAGATTTATATATTACCTGGGCATGCTTTTAGGGAGATCCACCTATCTGCCTTAGCTAAAAAGGCTGATTGAAAGTATTTTGTGTCTGTACTTGAGTATGCCAGAAAATACCTTAAGATTTATATATTACCTGGGCATGCTTTTAGGGAGATCCAGCTATCTGCCTTAGCTAAAAAGGTTGATTGAAAGTATTTTGTGTCTGTACTTGAGTATGCCAGAAAATACCTTAAGATTTATATATTACCTGGGCATGCTTTTAGGGAGATCCAGCTATCTGCCTTAGCTAAAAAGGCTGATTGAAAGTATTTTGTGTCTGTACTTGAGTATGCCAGAAAATACCTTAAGATTTATATATTACCTAGGCATGCTTTTAGGGAGATCCAGCTATCTGCCTTGGCTAAAAAGGCTGATTGAAAGTATTTTGTGTCTGTACTTGAGTATGCCAGAAAATACCTTAAGATTTATATATTACCTGGGCATGCTTTTAGGGAGATCCAGCTATCTGCCTTAGCTAAAAAGGCTGATTGAAAGTATTTTGTGTCTGTACTTGAGTATGCCAGAAAATACCTTAAGATTTATATATTACCTGGGCATGCTTTTAGGGAGATCCAGCTATCTGCCTTAGCTAAAAAAGGCTGATTGAAAGTATTTTGTGTCTGTACTTGAGTATGCCAGAAAATACCTTGAGATTTATATATTACCTGGGCATGCTTTTAGGGAGATCCACCTATCTGCCTTAGCTAAAAAGGTTGATTGAAAGTATTTTGTGTCTGTACTTGAGTATGCCAGAAAATACTTTAAGATTTATATATTACCTGGGCATGCTTTTAGGGAGATCCAGCTATCTGCCTTAGCTGAAAAGGTTGATCGAAAGTATTTTGTGTCTGTACTTGAGTATGCCAGAAAATACCTTAAGATTTATATATTACCTGGGCATGCTTTTAGGGAGATCCAGCTATCTGCCTTATCTAAAAAGTATGCCAGAAAATACCTTAAGATTTATATATTACCTGGGCATGCTTTTAGGGAGATCCAGCTATCTGCCTTAGCTAAAAAGGCTGCTTGAAAGTATTTTGTGTCTGTACTTGAGTATGCCAGAAAATACCTTAAGATTTATATATTACCTGGGCATGCTTTTAGGGAGATCCAGCTATCTGCCTTAGCTAAAAAGGCTGATTGAAAGTATTTTGTGTCTGTACTTGAGTATGCCAGAAAATACCTTAAGATTTATATATTACCTGGGCATGCTTTTAGGGAGATCCAGCTATCTGCCTTAGCTAAAAAGGCTGATTGAAAGTATTTTGTGTCTGTACTTGAGTATTCCAGAAAATACCTCAAGATTTATATATTACCTGGGCATGCTTTTAGGGAGATCCAGCTATTTGCCTTAGCTAAAAAGGCTGATTGAAAGTATTTTGTGTCTGTACTTGAGTATGCCAGAAAATACCTTAAGATTTATATATTACCTGGGCATGCTTTTAGGGAGATCCAGCTATCTGCCTTGGCTAAAAAGGCTGATTGAAAGTATTTTGTGTCTGTACTTGAGTATGCCAGAAAATACCTTAAGATTTATATATTACCTGGGCATGCTTTTAGGGAGATCCAGCTATCTGCCTTAGCTAAAAAGGCTGATTGAAAGTATTTTGTGTCTGTACTTGAGTATGCCAGAAAATACCTTGAGATTTATGTATTACCTGGGCATGCTTTTAGGGAGATCCACCTATCTGCCTTAGCTAAAAAGGCTGATTGAAAGTATTTTGTGTCTGTACTTGAGTATGCCAGAAAATACCTTAAGATTTATATATTACCTGGGCATGCTTTTAGGGAGATCCAGCTATCTGCCTTAGCTAAAAAGGCTGATTGAAAGTATTTTGTGTCTATACTTGAGTATGCCAGAAAATACCTTAAGATTTATATATTACCTGGGCATGCTTTTAGGGAGATCCAGCTATCTGCCTTAGCTAAAAAGGCTGATTGAAAGTATTTTGTGTCTGTACTTGAGTATGCCAGAAAATACCTTAAGATTTATGTATTACCTGGGCATGCTTTTAGGGAGATCCAGCTATCTGCCTTAGCTAAAAAGGCTGATTGAAAGTATTTTGTGTCTGTACTTGAGTATGCCAGAAAATACCTTAAGATTTCTATATTACCTGGGCATGCTTTTAGGGAGATCCAGCTATCTGCCTTAGCTAAAAAGGCTGATTGAAAGTATTTTGTGTCTGTACTTGAGTATGCCAGAAAATACCTTAAGATTTATATATTACCTGGGCATGCTTTTAGGGAGATCCAGCTATCTGCCTTAGCTAAAAAGGCTGATTGAAAGTATTTTGTGTCTGTACTTGAGTATGCAAGAAAATACCTTAAGATTTATATATTACCTGGGCATGCTTTTAGGGAGATCCAGCTATCTGCCTTAGCTAAAAAGGCTGATTGAAAGTATTTTGTGTCTGTACTTGAGTATGCCAGAAAATACCTTAAGATTTATATATTACCTGGGCATGCTTTTAGGGAGATCCAGCTATCTGCCTTAGCTAAAAAGGCTGATTGAAAGTATTTTGTGTCTGTACTTGAGTATGCCAGAAAATACCTTGAGATTTATGTATTACCTGGGCATGCTTTTAGGGAGATCCACCTCTCTGCCTTAGCTAAAAAGGCTGATTGAAAGTATTTTGTGTCTGTACTTGAGTATGCCAGAAAATACCTTAAGATTTATATATTACCTGGGCATGCTTTTAGGGAGATCCAGCTATCTGCCTTAGCCAAAAAGGCTGATTGAAAGTATTTTGTGTCTGTACTTGAGTATGCCAGAAAATACCTTAAGATTTATATATTACCTGGGCATGCTTTTAGGGAGATCCAGCTATCTGCCTTAGCTAAAAAGGCTGATTGAAAGTATTTTGTGTCTGTACTTGAGTATGCCAGAAAATACCTTAAGATTTATATATTACCTGGGCATGCTTTTAGGGAGATCCACCTATCTGCCTTAGCTAAAAAGGTTGATTGAAAGTATTTTGTGTCTGTACTTGAGTATGCCAGAAAATACCTTAAGATTTATATATTACCTGGGCATGCTTTTAGGGAGATCCAGCTACCTGCCTTAGCTGAAAAGGCAGATCGAAAGTATTTTGTGTCTGTACTTGAGTATGCCAGAAAATACCTTAAGATTTATATATTACCTGGGCATGCTTTTAGGGAGATCCAGCTATCTGCCTTATCTAAAAAGTATGCCAGAAAATACCTTAAGATTTATATATTACCTGGGCATGCTTTTAGGGAGATCCAGCTATCTGCCTTAGCTAAAAAGGCTGATTGAAAGTATTTTGTGTCTGTACTTGAGTATGCCAGAAAATACCTTAAGATTTATATATTACCTGGGCATGCTTTTAGGGAGATCCAGCTATCTGCCTTAGCTAAAAAGGCTGATAGAAAGTATTTTGTGTCTGTACTTGAGTATGCCAGAAAATACCTTCAGATTTATATATTACCTGGGCATGCTTTTAGGGAGATCCAGCTATCTGCCTTAGCTAAAAAGGCTGATTGAAAGTATTTTGTGTCTGTACTTGCGTATGCCAGAAAATACCTTAAGATTTATATATTACCTGGGCATGCTTTTAGGGAGATCCACCTATCTGCCTTAGCTAAAAAGGTTGATTGAAAGTATTTTGTGTCTGTACTTGAGTATGCCAGAAAATACCTTAAGATTTATATATTACCTGGGCATGCTTTTAGGGAGATCCACCTATCTGCCTTAGCTATGAAGGTTGATTGAAAGTATTTTGTGTCTGTACTTGAGTATGCCAGAAAATACCTTAAGATTTATATATTACCTGGGCATGCTTTTAGGGAGATCCAGCTATCTGCCTTAGCTAAAAAGGCTGATTGAAAGTATTTTGTGTCTGTACTTGAGTATGCCAGAAAATACCTTAAGATTTATATATTCCCTGGGCATGCTTTTAGGGAGATCCAGCTATCTGCCTTAGCTAAAAAGGTTGATTGAAAGTATTTTGTGTCTGTACTTGAGTATGCCAGAAAATACCTTAAGATTTATATATTACCTGGGCATGCTTTTAGGGAGATCCACCTATCTGCCTTAGCTATAAAGGTTGATTGAAAGTATTTTGTGTCTGTACTTGAGTATGCCAGAAAATACCTTAAGATTTATATATTACCTGGGCATGCTTTTAGGGAGATCCAGCTATCTGCCTTAGCTAAAAAGGCTGATTGAAAGTATTTTGTGTCTGTACTTGAGAATGCCAGAAAATACCTTAAGATTTATATATTACCTGGGCATGCTTTTAGGGAGATCCAGCTATCTGCCTTAGCTAAAAAGGCTGATTGAAAGTATTTTGTGTCTGTACTTGAGTATGCCAGAAAATACCTTAAGATTTATATATTACCTGGGCATGCTTTTAGGGAGATCCAGCTATCTGCCTTAGCTAAAAAGGCTGATTGAAAGTATTTTGTGTCTGTACTTGAGTATTCCAGAAAATACCTTAAGATTTATATATTACCTGGGCATGCTTTTAGGGAGATCCAGCTATCTGCCTTAGCTAAAAAGGTTGATTGAATGTATTTTGTGTCTGTACTTGAGTATGCCAGAAAATACCTTAAGATTTATATATTACCTGGGCATGCTTTTAGGGAGATCCGCCTATCTGCCTTAGCTAAAAAGGTTGATTGAAAGTATTTTGTGTCTGTACTTGAGTATGCCAGAAAATACCTTAAGATTTATATATTACCTGGGCATGCATTTAGGGAGATCCAGCTATCTGCCTTAGCTAAAAAGGCTGATTGAAAGTATTTTGTGTCTGTACTTGAGTATGCCAGAAAATACCTTAAGATTTATATATTACCTGGGCATGCTTTTAGGGAGATCCAGCTATCTGCCTTAGCTAAAAAGGCTGATTGAAAGTATTTTGTGTCTGTACTTGAGTATGCCAGAAAATACCTTAAGATTTATATATTACCTGGGCATGCTTTTAGGGAGATCCAGCTATCTGCCTTAGCTAAAAAGGCTGATTGAAAGTATTTTGTGTCTGTACTTGAGTATGCCAGAAAATACCTTAAGATTTATATATTACCTGGGCATGCTTTTAGGGAGATCCACCTATCTGCCTTAGCTAAAAAGGTTGATTGAAAGTATTTTGTGTCTGTACTTGAGTATGCCAGAAAATACCTTAAGATTTATATATTACTTGGGCATGCTTTTAGGGAGATCCACCTATCTGCCTTAGGTAAAAAGGCTGATGGAAAGTATTTTGTGTCTGTACTTGAGTATGCCAGAAAATACCTCAAGATTTATATATTACCTGGGCATGCTTTTAGGGAGATCCAGCTATCTGCCTTAGCTAAAAAGGCTGATTGAAAGTATTTTGTGTCTATACTTGAGTATGCCAGAAAATACCTTAAGATTTATATATTACCTGGGCATGCTTTTAGGGAGATCCAGCTATCTGCCTTAGCTAAAAAGGCTGATTGAAAGTATTTTGTGTCTGTACTTGAGTATGCCAGAAAATACCTTAAGATTTATATATTACCTGGGCATGCTTTTAGGGAGATCCAGCTATCTGCCTTAGCTAAAAAGGCTGATTGAAAGTATTTTGTGTCTGTACTTGAGTATGCCAGAAAATACCTTAAGATTTATATATTACCTGGGCATGCTTTTAGGGAGATCCAGCTATCTGCCTTAGCTAAAAAGGCTGATTGAAAGTATTTTGTGTCTGTACTTGAGTATGCCAGAAAATACCTTAAGATTTATATATTACCTGGGCATGCTTTTAGGGAGATCCACCTATCTGCCTTAGCTAAAAAGGTTGATTGAAAGTATTTTGTGTCTGTACTTGAGTATGCCAGAAAATACCTTAAGATTTATATATTACTTGGGCATGCTTTTAGGGAGATCCACCTATCTGCCTTAGCTAAAAAGGCTGATGGAAAGTATTTTGTGTCTGTACTTGAGTATGCCAGAAAATACCTCAAGATTTATATATTACCTGGGCATGCTTTTAGGGAGATCCAGCTATCTGCCTTAGCTAAAAAGGCTGATTGAAAGTATTTTGTGTCTATACTTGAGTATGCCAGAAAATACCTTAAGATTTATATATTACCTGGGCATGCTTTTAGGGAGATCCAGCTATCTGCCTTAGCTAAAAAGGCTGATTGAAAGTATTTTGTGTCTGTACTTGAGTATGCCAGAAAATACCTTAAGATTTATATATTACCTGGGCATGCTTTTAGGGAGATCCAGCTATCTGCCTTGGCTAAAAAGGCTGATTGAAAGTATTTTGTGTCTGTACTTGAGTATGCCAGAAAATACCTTAAGATTTATATATTACCTGGGCATGCTTTTAGGGAGATCCAGCTATCTGCCTTAGCTAAAAAGGCTGATTGAAAGTATTTTGTGTCTGTACATGAGTATGCCAGAATATACCTTATGATTTATATATTACCTGGGCATGCTTTTAGGGAGATCCAGCTATCTGCCTTAGCTAAAAAGGCTGATTGAAAGTATTTTGTGTCTGTACTTGAGTGTGCCAGAAAATACCTTAAGATTTATATATTACCTGGGCATGCTTTTAGGGAGATCCAGCTCTCTGCCTTAGCTAAAAAGACAGATTGAAAGTATTTTGTGTCTGTACTTGAGTATGCCAGAAAATACCTTAAGATTTATATATTACCTGGGCATGCTTTTAGGGAGATCCACCTATCTGCCTTAGCTAAAAAGGTTGATTGAAAGTATTTTGTGTCTGTACTTGAGTATGCCAGAAAATACCTTAAGATTTATATATTACTTGGGCATGCTTTTAGGGAGATCCAGCTATCTGCCTTAGCTAAAAAGGCTGATGGAAAGTATTTTGTGTCTGTACTTGAGTATGCCAGAAAATACCTTAAGATTTATATATTACCTGGGCATGCTTTTAGGGAGATCCAGCTATCTGCCTTAGCTAAAAAGGCTGATTGAAAGTATTTTGTGTCTATACTTGAGTATGCCAGAAAATACCTTAAGATTTATATATTACCTGCAGGGCTTATATTTCGTCTAAATTTGTGAGAATCCATTTGGATTCTCGTGAAAATGGTTGCGAGAATCCATACCTGCTATGAGTATCCCAGAATCCCATGATGCCACCATGGTTGAACCACTGTTGTATACTGATAACACATCTTAACCTTTTACCCAACACACTTTTTTAATTTTTAAAACTAAGTTTGATAATTTTTAAATAATAAATAAATGATAAAATAATTAAATGAACAATATTTACCAATAAAATCTTACAAATATGGCTGTCATTGGAACCGGCTCAATGAGCCGGTTCCAATGACAGCCATATTTGCAAGGTTTTATTGACAAAGTGTCAGGATATTTCAGGTCATGTTAGCCTTCTATTGGTTAATTTGTTGCCGCTGTGTTAGTTAAAGGGTTAAACTGACTCAATTTTTTTTTCACGTGAATCCTAGCAGAGGTGCAGCGAGAATCTACATGGATTCTCGCCGGTTTTATTGCGCGAATCTTTGTGCGAATCGATTCTCGGATTCTCGTCGAAATATAAGCCCTGACCTGGGCATGCTTTTAGGGAGATCCAGCTATCTGCCTTAGCTAAAAAGGCTGATTGAAAGTATTTTGTGTCTGTACTTGAGTATGCCAGAAAATACCTTAAGATTTATATATTACCTGGGCATGCTTTCAGGGAGATCCAGCTATCTGCCTTAGCTAAAAAGGCTGATTGAAAGTATTTTATGTCTGTACTTGAGTATGCCAGAAAATACCTTAAGATTTATATATTACCTGGGCATGCTTTTAGGGAGATCCAGCTATCTGCCTTAGCTAAAAAGGCTGATTGAAAGTATTTTGTGTCTGTACTTGAGTATGCCAGAAAATACCTTAAGATTTATATATTACCTGGGCATGCTTTTAGGGAGATCCAGCTATCTGCCTTAGCTAAAAAAGGCTGATTGAAAGTATTTTGTGTCTGTACTTGAGTATGCCAGAAAATACCTTAAGATTTATATATTACCTGGGCATGCTTTTAGGGGGAGATCCAGCTATCTGCCTTAGCTAAAAAGGCTGATTGAAAGTATTTTGTGTCTATACTTGAGTATGCCAGAAAATACCTTAAGATTTATATATTACCTGGGCATGCTTTTAGGGAGATCCAGCTATCTGCCTTAGCTAAAAAGGCTGATTGAAAGTATTTTGTGTCTGTACTTGAGTATGCCAGAAAATACCGTAAGATTTATATATTACCTGGGCATGCTTTTAGGGAGATCCAGCTATCTGCCTTAGCTAAAAAGGCTGATTGAAAGTATTTTGTGTCTGTACTTGAGTATGCCAGAAAATACCTTAAGATTTATATATTACCTGGGCATGCTTTTAGGGAGATCCAGCTATCTGCCTTAGCTAAAAAGGCTGATTGAAAGTATTTTGTGTCTGTACTTGAGTATGCTAGAAAATCCCATAAGATTTATATATTACCTGGGCATGCTTTTAGGGAGATCCAGCTATCTGCCTTAGCTAAAAAGGCTGATTGAAAGTATTTTGTGTCTGTACTTGAGTATGCTAGAAAATACCATAAGATTTATATATTACCTGGGCATGCTTTTAGGGAGATCCAGCTATCTGCCTTAGCTAAAAAGGCTGATTGAAAGTATTTTGTGTCTGTACTTGAGTATGCCAGAAAATACCATAAGATTTATATATTACCTGGGCATGCTTTTAGGGAGATCCAGCTATCTGCCTAAGCTAAAAAGGCTGATTGAAAGTATTTTGTGTCTGTACTTGAGTATGCCAGAAAATACCTTAAGATTTATATATTACCTGGGCATGCTTTTAGGGAGATCCAGCTATCTGCCTTAGCTAAAAAGGCTGTTTGAAAGTATTTTCTGTCTGTACTTGAGTATGCCAGAAAATACCTTAAGATTTATATATTACCTGGGCATGCTTTTAGGGAGATCCAGCTATCTGCCTTAGCTAAAAAGGCTGATTGAAAGTATTTTGTGTCTGTACTTGAGTATGCCAGAAAATACCTTAAGATTTATATATTACCTGGGCATGCGTTTAGGGAGATCCAGATATCTGCCTTAGTTAAAAAGGCTGATTGAAAGTATTTTGTGTCTGTACGCGAGTATGCCAGAAAATACCTTAGGATTTATATATTACCTGGGCATGCTTTTAGGGAGATCCAGCTATCTGCCTTAGCTAAAAAGGCTGATTGAAAGTATTTTGTGTCTGTACTTGAGTATGCCAGAAAATACCTTAAGATTTATATATTACCTGGGCATGCTTTTAGGGAGATCCAGCTATCTGCCTTAGCTAAAAAGGCTGATTGAAAGTATTTTGTGTCTGTACTTGAGTATGCCAGAAAATACCTTAAGATTTATATATTACCTGGGCATGCTTTTAGGGAGATCCAGATATCTGCCTTAGTTAAAAAGGCTGATTGAAAGTATTTTGTGTCTGTACGTGAGTATGCCAGAAAATACCTTAGGATTTATATATTACCTGGGCATGCTTTTAGGGAGATCCAGCTATCTTCCTTAGCTAAAAAGGCTGATTGAAAGTATTTTGTGTCTGTACTTGAGTATGCCAGAAAATACCTTAAGATTTATATATTACCTGGGCATGCTTTTAGGGAGATCCAGATATCTGTCTTAGTTAAAAAGGCTGATTGAAAGTATTTTGTGTCTGTACTTGAGTATGCCAGAAAATACCTTAAGATTTATATATTACCTGGGCATGCTTTTAGGGAGATCCAGCTATCTGCCTTAGCTAAAAAGGCTGATTGAAAGTATTTTGTGTCTGTACTTGAGTTTGCCAGAAAATACCTTAAGATTTATATATTACCTGGGCATGCTTTTAGGGAGATCCAGCTATCTGCCTTAGCTAAAAAGGCTGATTGAAAGTATTTCGTGTCTGTACTTGAGTATGCCAGAAAATACCTTAAGATTTATATATTACCTGGGCATGCTTTTAGGGAGATCCAGCTATCTGCCTTAGCTAAAAAGGCTGATTGAAAGTATTTTGTGTCTGTACTTGAGTATGCCAGAAAATACCTTAAGATTTATATATTACCTGGGCATGCGTTTAGGGAGATCCAGATATCTGCCTTAGTTAAAAAGGCTGATTGAAAGTATTTTGTGTCTGTACGCGAGTATGCCAGAAAATACCTTAGGATTTATATATTACCTGGGCATGCTTTTAGGGAGATCCAGCTATCTGCCTTAGCTAAAAAGGCTGATTGAAAGTATTTTGTGTCTGTACTTGAGTATGCCAGAAAATACCTTAAGATTTATATATTACCTGGGCATGCTTTTAGGGAGATCCAGCTATCTGCCTTAGCTAAAAAGGCTGATTGAAAGTATTTTGTGTCTGTACTTGAGTATGCCAGAAAATACCTTAAGATTTATATATTACCTGGGCATGCATTTAGGGAGATCCAGATATCTGCCTTAGTTAAAAAGGCTGATTCAAAGTATTTTGTGTCTGTACGTGAGTATGCCAGAAAATACCTTAGGATTTATATATTACCTGGGCATGCTTTTAGGGAGATCCAGCTATCTGCCTTAGCTAAAAAGGCTGATTGAAAGTATTTTGTGTCTGTACTTGGGTATGCCAGAAAATACCTTATGATTTATATATTACCTGGGCATGCTTTTAGGGAGATCCAGCTATCTGCCTTAGCTAAAAAGGCTGATTGAAAGTATTTTGTGTCTGCACTTGAGTATGCCAGAAAATACCTTAAGATTTATATATTACCTGGGCATGCTTTTAGGGAGATCCAGCTATCTGCCTTAGCTAAAAAGGCTGATTGAAAGTATTTTGTGTCTGTACTTGAGTATGCCAGAAAATACCTTAAGATTTATATATTACCTGGGCATGCTTTTAGGGAGATCCAGCTATCTGCCTTAGCTAAAAAGGCTGATTGAAAGTATTTTGTGTCTGTACTTGAGTATGCCAGAAAATACCTTAAGATTTATATATTACCTGGGCATGCTTTTAGGGAGATCCAGCTATCTGCCTTAGCTAAAAAAGGCTGATTGAAAGTATTTTGTGTCTGTACTTGAGTATGCCAGAAAATACCTTAAGATTTATATATTACCTGGGCATGCTTTTAGGGAGATCCAGCTATCTGCCTTAGCTAAAAAGGCTGATTGAAAGTATTTTGTGTCTGTACTTGAGTATGCCAGAAAATACCTTAAGATTTATATATTACCTGGACATGCTTTTAGGGAGATCCAGCTATCTGCCTTGGCTAAAAAGGCTGATTGAAAGTATTTTGTGTCTGTACTTGAGTATGCCAGAAAATACCTTAAGATTTATATATTACCTGGGCATGCTTTTAGGGAGATCCAGCTATCTGCCTTAGTTAAAAAGGCTGATTGAAAGTATTTTGTGTCTGTACTTGAGTATGCCAGAAAATACCTTAAGATTTATATATTACCTGGGCATGCTTTTAGGGAGATCCAGCTATCTGCCTCAGCTGAAAAGGCTGATTGAAAGTATTTTGTGTCTGTACTTGAGTATGCCAGAAAATACCTTAAGATTTATATATTACATGGGCATGCTTTTAGGGAGATCCAGCTATCTGCCTTAGCTAAAAAAGCTGATTGAAAGTATTTTGTGTCTGTACTTGAGTATGCCAGAAAATACCTTAAGATTTATATATTACCTGGGCATGCTTTTAGGGAGATCCAGCTATCTGCCTTAGCTAAAAAGGCTGATTGAAAGTATTTTGTGTCTGTACTTGAGTATGCCAGAAAATACCTTAAGATTTATATATTACCTGGACATGCTTTTAGGGAGATCCAGCTATCTGCCTTAGCTAAAAAGGCTGATTGAAAGTATTTTGTGTCTGTACTTGAGTATGCCAGAAAATACCTTAAGATTTATATATTACCTGGGCATGCTTTTAGGGAGATCCAGCTATCTGCCTTAGCTAAAAAGTATGCCATAAATACCTTAAGATTTATATATTACCTGGGCATGCTTTTAGGGAGATCCTCCTATCTGCCTTAGCTAAAAAGTATGCCAGAAAATACCTTAAGATTTATATATTACCTGGGCATGCTTTTAGGGAGATCCAGCTATCTGCCTTAGCTAAAAAGTATGCCAGAAAATACCTTAAGATTTATATATTACCTGGGCATGCTTTTAGGGAGATCCAGCTATCTGCCTTAGCTAAAAAGTATGCCAGAAAATACCTTAAGATTTATATATTACATGGGCATGCTTTTAGGGAGATCCAGCTATCTGCCTTAGCTAAAAAGGCTGATTGAAAGTATTTTGTGTCTGTACTTGAGTATGCCAGAAAATACCTTAAGATTTATATATTACCTGGGCATGCTTTTAGGGAGATCCAGCTATCTGCCTTAGCTAAAAAGTATGCCAGAAAATACCTTAAGATTTATATATTACATGGGCATGCTTTTAGGGAGATCCAGCTATCTGCCTTAGCTAAAAAGGCTGATTGAAAGTATTTTGTGTCTGTACTTGAGTATGCCAGAAAATACCTTAAGATTTATATATTACCTGGGCATGCTTTTAGGGAGATCCAGCTATCTGCCTTAGCTAAAAAGGCTGATTGAAAGTATTTTGTGTCTGTACTTGAGTATGCCAGAAAATACCTTAAGATTTATATATTACCTGGGCATGCTTTTAGGGATATCCAGCTATCTGCCTTAGTTAAAAAGGCTGATTGAAAGTATTTTGTGTCTGTACTTGAGTATGCCAGAAAATACCTTAAGATTTATATATTACCTGGGCATGCTTTTAGGGAGATCCAGCTATCTGCCTTAGCTAAAAAGGCTGATTGAAAGTATTTTGTGTCTATACTTGAGTATGCCAGAAAATACCTTAAGATTTATATATTTCCTGGGCATGCTTTTAGGGAGATCCAGCTATCTGCCTTAGCTAAAAAGGCTGATTGAAAGTATTTTGTGTCTGTACTTGAGTATGCCAGAAAATACCTTAAGATTTATATATTACCTGGGCATGCTTTTAGGGAGATCCAGATATCTGCCTTAGTTAAAAAGGCTGATTGAAAGTATTTTGTGTCTGTACGTGAGTATGCCAGAAAATACCTTAGGATTTATATATTACCTGGGCATGCTTTTAGGGAGATCCAGCTATCTGCCTTAGCTAAAAAGGCTGATTGAAAGTATTTTGTGTCTGTACTTGAGTATGCCAGAAAATACCTTAAGATTTATATATTACCTGGGCATGCTTTTAGGGAGATCCAGCTATCTGCCTTAGCTAAAAAGTCTGATTGAAAGTATTTTGTGTCTGTACCTGAGTATGCCAGAAAATACCTTAAGATTTATATATTACCTGGGCATGCTTTTAGGGAGATCCAGATATCTGCCTTAGTTAAAAAGGCTGATTGAAAGTATTTTGTGTGTGTACGTGAGTATGCCAGAAAATACCTTAGGATTTATATATTACCTGGGCATGCTTTTAGGGAGATCCAGCTATCTGCCTTAGTTAAAAAGGCTGATTGAAAGTATTTTGTGTCTGTACTTGAGTATGCCAGAATATACCTTATGATTTATATATTACCTGGGCATGCTTTTAGGGAGATCCAGCTATCTGCCTTATCTAAAAAGTATGCCAGAAAATACCTTAAGATTTATATATTACCTGGGCATGCTTTTAGGGAGATCCACCTATCTGCCTTAGCTAAAAAGGTTGATTGAAAGTATTTTGTGTCTGTACTTGAGTATGCCAGAAAATACCTTAAGATTTATATATTACTTGGGGATGCTTTTAGGGAGATCCACCTATCTGCCTTAGCTAAAAAGGCTGATGGAAAGTATTTTGTGTCTGTACTTGAGTATGCCAGAAAATACCTTAAGATTTATATATTACCTGGGCATGCTTTTAGGGAGATCCAGGTATCTGCCTCAGCTAAAAAGGCTGATTGAAAGTATTTTGTGTCTATACTTGAGTATGCCAGAAAATACCTTAAGATTTATATATTACCTGGGCATGCTTTTAGGGAGATCCAGCTATCTGCCTTAGCTAAAAAGGCTGATTGAAAGTATTTTGTGTCTGTACTTGAGTATGCCAGAAAATACCTTAAGATTTATATATTACCTGGGCATGCTTTTAGGGAGATCCAGCTATCTGCCTAAGCTAAAAAGGCTGATTGAAAGTATTTTGTGTCTGTACTTGAGTATGCCAGAAAATACCTTAAGATTTATATATTACCTGGGCATGCTTTTAGGGAGATCCAGCTATCTGCCTTAGCTAAAAAGGCTGATTGAAAGTATTTTGTGTCTGTACTTGAGCATGCCAGAATATACCTTATGATTTATATATTACCTGGGCATGCTTTTAGGGAGATCCAGCTATCTGCCTTAGCTAAAAAGGCTGATTGAAAGTATTTTGTGTCTGTACTTGAGTATGCCAGAAAATACCTTAAGATTTATATATTACCTGGTCATGCTTTTAGGGAGATCCAGCTATCTGCCTTAGTTAAAAAGGCTGATTGAAAGTATTTTGTGTCTGTACTTGAGTATGCCAGAAAATACCTTAAGATTTATATATTACCTGGGCATGCTTTTAGGGAGATCCAGATATCTGCCTTAGTTAAAAAGGCTGATTGAAAGTATTTTGTGTCTGTACGTGAGTATGCCAGAAAATATCTTAGGATTTATATATTACCTGGGCATGCTTTTAGGGAGATCCAGCTATCTGCCTTAGCTAAAAAGGCTGATTGAAAGTATTTTGTGTCTGTACTTGAGTATGCCAGAAAATACCTTAAGATTTATATATTACCTGGGCATGCTTTTAGGGAGATCCAGCTATCTGCCTTAGCTAAAAAGTCTGATTGAAAGTATTTTGTGTCTGTACCTGAGTATGCCAGAAAATACCTTAAGATTTATATATTACCTGGGCATGCTTTTAGGGAGATCCAGATATCTGCCTTAGTTAAAAAGGCTGATTGAAAGTATTTTGTGTGTGTACGTGAGTATGCCAGAAAATACCTTAGGATTTATATATTACGTGGGCATGCTTTTAGGGAGATCCAGCTATCTGCCTTAGCTAAAAAGGCTGATTGAAAGTATTTTGTGTCTGTACTTGAGTATGCCAGAAAATACCTTATGATTTATATATTACCTGGGCATGCTTTTAGGGAGATCCAGCTATCTGCCTTAGCTAAAAAAGGCTGATTGAAAGTATTTTGTGTCTGTACTTGAGTATGCCAGAAAATACCTTAAGATTTATATATTACCTGGGCATGCTTTTAGGGAGATCCAGCTATCTGCCTTAGCTAAAAAGGCTGATTGAAAGTATTTTGTGTCTGTACTTGAGTATGCCAGAAAATACCTTAAGATTTATATATTACCTGGGCATGCGTTTAGGGAGATCCAGATATCTGCCTTAGTTAAAAAGGCTGATTGAAAGTATTTTGTGTCTGTACGCGAGTATGCCAGAAAATACCTTAGGATTTATATATTACCTGGGCATGCTTTTAGGGAGATCCAGCTATCTGCCTTAGCTAAAAAGGCTGATTGAAAGTATTTTGTGTCTGTACTTGAGTATGCCAGAAAATACCTTAAGATTTATATATTACCTGGGCATGCTTTTAGGGAGATCCAGCTATCTGCCTTAGCTAAAAAGGCTGATTGAAAGTATTTTGTGTCTGTACTTGAGTATGCCAGAAAATACCTTAAGATTTATATATTACCTGGGCATGCTTTTAGGGAGATCCAGATATCTGCCTTAGTTAAAAAGGCTGATTGAAAGTATTTTGTGTCTGTACGTGAGTATGCCAGAAAATACCTTAGGATTTATATATTACCTGGGCATGCTTTTAGGGAGATCCAGCTATCTGCCTTAGCTAAAAAGGCTGATTGAAAGTATTTTGTGTCTGTACTTGAGTATGCCAGAAAATACCTTATGATTTATATATTACCTGGGCATGCTTTTAGGGAGATCCAGCTATCTGCCTTAGCTAAAAAGGCTGATTGAAAGTATTTTGTGTCTGTACTTGAGTATGCCAGAAAATACCTTAAGATTTATATATTACCTGGGCATGCTTTTAGGGAGATCCAGCTATCTGCCTTAGCTAAAAAGGCTGATTGAAAGTATTTTGTGTCTGTACTTGAGTATGCCAGAAAATACCTTAAGATTTATATATTACCTGGGCATGCTTTTAGGGAGATCCAGCTATCTGCCTTAGCTAAAAAGGCTGATTGAAAGTATTTTGTGTCTGTACTTGAGTATGCCAGAAAATACCTTAAGATTTATATATTACCTGGGCATGCTTTTAGGGAGATCCAGCTATCTGCCTTAGCTAAAAAAGGCTGATTGAAAGTATTTTGTGTCTGTACTTGAGTATGCCAGAAAATACCATAAGATTTATATATTACCTGGGCATGCTTTTAGGGAGATCCAGCTATCTGCCTTAGCTAAAAAGGCTGATTGAAAGTATTTTGTGTCTGTACTTGAGTATGCCAGAAAATACCTTAAGATTTATATATTACCTGGACATGCTTTTAGGGAGATCCAGCTATCTGCCTTGGCTAAAAAGGCTGATTGAAAGTATTTTGTGTCTGTACTTGAGTATGCCAGAAAATACCTTAAGATTTATATATTACCTGGGCATGCTTTTAGGGAGATCCAGCTATCTGCCTTAGTTAAAAAGGCTGATTGAAAGTATTTTGTGTCTGTACTTGAGTATGCCAGAAAATACCTTAAGATTTATATATTACCTGGGCATGCTTTTAGGGAGATCCAGCTATCTGCCTCAGCTGAAAAGGCTGATTGAAAGTATTTTGTGTCTGTACTTGAGTATGCCAGAAAATACCTTAAGATTTATATATTACATGGGCATGCTTTTAGGGAGATCCAGCTATCTGCCTTAGCTAAAAAGTATGCCAGAAAATACCTTAAGATTTATATATTACCTGGGCATGCTTTTAGGGAGATCCAGCTATCTGCCTTAGCTAAAAAGGCTGATTGAAAGTATTTTGTGTCTGTACTTGAGTATGCCAGAAAATACCTTAAGATTTATATATTACCTGGGCATGCTTTTAGGGAGATCCAGCTATCTGCCTTAGCTAAAAAGGCTGATTGAAAGTATTTTGTGTCTGTACTTGAGTATGCCAGAAAATACCTTAAGATTTATATATTACCTGGGCATGCTTTTAGGGAGATCCAGCTATCTGCCTTAGCTAAAAAGGCTGATTGAAAGTATTTTGTGTCTGTTCTTTAGTATGCCAGAAAATACCTTAAGATTTATATATTACCTGGGCATGCTTTTAGGGAGATCCAGATATCTGCCTTAGTTAAAAAGGCTGATTGAAAGTATTTTGTGTCTGTACGTGAGTATGCCAGAAAATATCTTAGGATTTATATATTACCTGGGCATGCTTTTAGGGAGATCCAGCTATCTGCCTTAGCTAAAAAGGCTGATTGAAAGTATTTTGTGTCTGTACTTGAGTATGCCAGAAAATACCTTAAGATTTATATATTACCTGGGCATGCTTTTAGGGAGATCCAGCTATCTGCCTTAGCTAAAAAGGCTGATTGAAAGTATTTTGTGTCTGTACTTGAGCATGCCAGAATATACCTTATGATTTATATATTACCTGGGCATGCTTTTAGGGAGATCCAGCTATCTGCCTTAGCTAAAAAGGCTGATTGAAAGTATTTTGTGTCTGTACTTGAGTATGCCAGAAAATACCTTAAGATTTATATATTACCTGGGCATGCTTTTAGGGAGATCCAGCTATCTGCCTTAGCTAAAAAGTCTGATTGAAAGTATTTTGTGTCTGTACCTGAGTATGCCAGAAAATACCTTAAGATTTATATATTACCTGGGCATGCTTTTAGGGAGGTCCAGATATCTGCCTTAGTTAAAAAGGCTGATTGAAAGTATTTTGTGTGTGTACGTGAGTATGCCAGAAAATACCTTAGGATTTATATATTACCTGGGCATGCTTTTAGGGAGATCCAGCTATCTGCCTTAGCTGAAAAGGCTGATTGAAAGTATTTTGTGTCTGTACTTGAGTATGCCAGAAAATACCTTATGATTTATATATTACCTGGGCATGCTTTTAGGGAGATCCAGCTATCTGCCTTAGTTAAAAAGGCTGATTGAAAGTATTTTGTGTCTGTACTTGAGTATGCCAGAAAATACCTTAAGATTTATATATTACCTGGGCATGCTTTTAGGGAGATCCAGATATCTGCCTTAGTTAAAAAGGCTGATTGAAAGTATTTTGTGTCTGTACGTGAGTATGCCAGAAAATACCTTAGGATTTATATATTACCTGGGCATGCTTTTAGGGAGATCTAGCTATCTGCCTTAGCTAAAAAGGCTGATTGAAAGTATTTTGTGTCTGTACTTGAGTATGCCAGAAAATACCTTAAGATTTATATATTACCTGGGCATGCTTTTAGGGAGATCCAGCTATCTGCCTTAGCTAAAAAGTCTGATTGAAAGTATTTTGTGTCTGTACCTGAGTATGCCAGAAAATACCTTAAGATTTATATATTACCTGGGCATGCTTTTAGGGAGATCCAGATATCTGCCTTAGTTAAAAAGGCTGATTGAAAGTATTTTGTGTGTGTACGTGAGTATGCCAGAAAATACCTTAGGATTTATATATTACCTGGGCATGCTTTTAGGGAGATCCAGCTATCTGCCTTAGCTAAAAAGGCTGATTGAAAGTATTTTGTGTCTGTACTTGAGTATGCCAGAAAATACCTTATGATTTATATATTACTTGGGCATGCTTTTAGGGAGATCCAGATATCTGCCTTAGTTAAAAAGGCTGATTGAAAGTATTTTGTGTCTGTACGCGAGTATGCCAGAAAATACCTTAAGATTTATATATTACCTGGGCATGCTTTTAGGGAGATCCAGCTATCTGCCTTAGCTAAAAAGGCTGGTTGAAAGTATTTTGTGTCTGTACTTGAGTATGCCAGAAAATACCTTAAGATTTATATATTACCTGGGCATGCGTTTAGGGAGATCCAGATATCTGCCTTAGTTAAAAAGGCTGATTGAAAGTATTTTGTGTCTGTACGCGAGTATGCCAGAAAATACCTTAGGATTTATATATTACCTGGGCATGCTTTTAGGGAGATCCAGCTATCTGCCTTAGCTAAAAAGGCTGATTGAAAGTATTTTGTGTCTGTACTTGAGTATGCCAGAAAATACCTTAAGATTTATATATTACCTGGGCATGCTTTTAGGGAGATCCAGCTATCTGCCTTAGCTAAAAAGGCTGATTGAAAGTATTTTGTGTCTGTACTTGAGTATGCCAGAAAATACCTTAAGATTTATATATTACCTGGGCATGCTTTTAGGGAGATCCAGATATCTGCCTTAGTTAAAAAGGCTGATTGAAAGTATTTTGTGTCTGTACGTGAGTATGCCAGAAAATACCTTAGGATTTATATATTACCTGGGCATGCTTTTAGGGAGATCCAGCTATCTGCCTTAGCTAAAAAGGCTGATTGAAAGTATTTTGTGTCTGTACTTGAGTATGCCAGAAAATACCTTATGATTTATATATTACCTGGGCATGCTTTTAGGGAGATCCAGCTATCTGCCTTAGCTAAAAAGGCTGATTGAAAGTATTTTGTGTCTGTACTTGAGTATGCCAGAAAATACCTTAAGATTTATATATTACCTGGACATGCTTTTAGGGAGATCCAGCTATCTGCCTTGGCTAAAAAGGCTGATTGAAAGTATTTTGTGTCTGTACTTGAGTATGCCAGAAAATACCTTAAGATTTATATATTACCTGGGCATGCTTTTAGGGAGATCCAGCTATCTGCCTTAGTTAAAAAGGCTGATTGAAAGTATTTTGTGTCTGTACTTGAGTATGCCAGAAAATACCTTAAGATTTATATATTACCTGGGCATGCTTTTAGGGAGATCCAGCTATCTGCCTCAGCTGAAAAGGCTGATTGAAAGTATTTTGTGTCTGTACTTGAGTATGCCAGAAAATACCTTAAGATTTATATATTACATGGGCATGCTTTTAGGGAGATCCAGCTATCTGCCTTAGCTAAAAAGTATGCCAGAAAATACCTTAAGATTTATATATTACCTGGGCATGCTTTTAGGGAGATCCAGCTATCTGCCTTAGCTAAAAAGGCTGATTGAAAGTATTTTGTGTCTGTACTTGAGTATGCCAGAAAATACCTTAAGATTTATATATTACCTGGGCATGCTTTTAGGGAGATCCAGCTATCTGCCTTAGCTAAAAAGGCTGATTGAAAGTATTTTGTGTCTATACTTGAGTATGCCAGAAAATACCTTAAGATTTATATATTACCTGGGCATGCTTTTAGGGAGATCCAGCTATCTGCCTTAGCTAAAAAGGCTGATTGAAAGTATTTTGTGTCTGTACTTGAGTATGCCAGAAAATACCTTAAGATTTATATATTACCTGGGCATGCTTTTAGGGAGATCCAGCTATCTGCCTTAGCTAAAAAGGCTGATTGAAAGTATTTTGTGTCTGTTCTTTAGTATGCCAGAAAATACCTTAAGATTTATATATTACCTGGGCATGCTTTTAGGGAGATCCAGATATCTGCCTTAGTTAAAAAGGCTGATTGAAAGTATTTTGTGTCTGTACGTGAGTATGCCAGAAAATACCTTAGGATTTATATATTACCTGGGCATGCTTTTAGGGAGATCCAGCTATCTGCCTTAGCTAAAAAGGCTGATTGAAAGTATTTTGTGTCTGTACTTGAGTATGCCAGAAAATACCTTAAGATTTATATATTACCTGGGCATGCTTTTAGGGAGATCCAGCTATCTGCCTTAGCTAAAAAGGCTGATTGAAAGTATTTTGTGTCTGTACTTGAGCATGCCAGAATATACCTTATGATTTATATATTACCTGGGCATGCTTTTAGGGAGATCCAGCTATCTGCCTTAGCTAAAAAGGCTGATTGAAAGTATTTTGTGTCTGCACTTGAGTATGCCAGAAAATACCTTAAGATTTATATATTACCTGGGCATGCTTTTAGGGAGATCCAGCTATCTGCCTTAGCTAAAAAGGCTGATTGAAAGTATTTTGTGTCTGTACTTGAGTATGCCAGAAAATACCTTAAGATTTATATATTACCTGGGCATGCTTTTAGGGAGATCCACCTATCTGCCTTAGCTAAAAAGGTTGATTGAAAGTATTTTGTGTCTGTACTTGAGTATGCCAGAAAATACCTTAAGATTTATATATTACTTGGGCATGCTTTTAGGGAGATCCACCTATCTGCCTTAGCTAAAAAGGCTGATGGAAAGTATTTTGTGTCTGTACTTGAGTATGCCAGAAAATACCTTAAGATTTATATATAACCTGGGCATGCTTTTAGGGAGATCCAGATATCTGCCTTAGTTAAAAAGGCTGATTGAAAGTATTTTGTGTCTGTACGTGAGTATGCCAGAAAATACCTTAGGATTTATATATTACCTGGGCATGCTTTTAGGGAGATCCAGCTATCTGCCTTAGCTAAAAAGGCTGATTGAAAGTATTTTGTGTCTGTACTTGAGTATGCCAGAAAATACCTTAAGATTTATATATTACCTGGGCATGCTTTTAGGGAGATCCAGCTATCTGCCTTAGCTAAAAAGGCTGATTGAAAGTATTTTGTGTCTGTTCCTGAGTATGCCAGAAAATACCTTAAGATTTATATATTACCTGGGCATGCTTTTAGGGAGATCCAGATATCTGCCTTAGTTAAAAAGGCTGATTGAAAGTATTTTGTGTGTGTACGTGAGTATGCCAGAAAATACCTTAGGATTTATATATTACCTGGGCATGCTTTTAGGGAGATCCAGCTATCTGCCTTAGCTAAAAAAGGCTGATTGAAAGTATTTTGTGTCTGTACTTGAGTATGCCAGAAAATACCTTAAGATTTATATATTACCTGGGCATGCTTTTAGGGAGATCCAGCTATCTGCCTTAGCTAAAAAGGCTGATTGAAAGTATTTTGTGTCTGTACTTGAGTATGCCAGAAAATACCTTAAGATTTATATATTACCTGGGCATGCTTTTAGGGAGATCCAGCTATCTGCCTTAGCTAAAAAGGCTGATTGAAAGTATTTTGTGTCTGTACTTGAGTATGCCAGAAAATACCTTAAGATTTATATATTACCTGGGCATGCTTTTAGGGAGATCCAGCTATCTGCCTTAGCTAAAAAGGCTGATTGAAAGTATTTTGTGTCTGTACTTGAGTATGCCAGAAAATACCTTAAGATTTATATATTACCTGGGCATGCTTTTAGGGAGATCCAGCTATCTGCCTTAGCCAAAAAGGCTGATTGAAAGTATTTTGTGTCTGTACTTGAGTATGCCAGAAAATACCTTAAGATTTATATATTACCTGGACATGCTTTTAGGGAGATCCAGCTATCTGCCTTGGCTAAAAAGGCTGATTGAAAGTATTTTGTGTCTGTACTTGAGTATGCCAGAAAATACCTTAAGATTTATATATTACCTGGGCATGCTTTTAGGGAGATCCACCTATCTGCCTTAGCTAAAAAGGCTGATTGAAAGTATTTTGTGTCTGTACTTGAGTATGCCAGAAAATACCATAAGATTTATATATTACCTGGGCATGCTTTTAGGGAGATCCAGCTATCTGCCTTAGCTAAAAAGGCTGATTGAAAGTATTTTGTGTCTGTACTTGAGTATGCCAGAAAATACCTTAAGATTTATATATTACCTGGGCATGCTTTTAGGGAGATCCAGCTATCTGCCTTAGCTAAAAAGGCTGATTGAAAGTATTTTGTGTCTGTACTTGAGTATGCCAGAAAATACCTTTAGATTTATATATTACCTGGGCATGCTTTTAGGGAGATCCAGCTATCTGCCTTAGCTAAAAAGGCTGATTGAAAGTATTTTGTGTCTGTACTTGAGTATGCCAGAAAATACCTTAAGATTTATATATTACCTGGGCATGTTTTAGGGAGATCCAGATATCTGCCTTAGTTAAAAAGGCTGATTGAAAGTATTTTGTGTCTGTGCGTGAGTATGCCAGAAAATACCCTAGGATTTATATATTACCTGGGCATGCTTTTAGGGAGATCCAGCTATCTGCCTTAGCTAAAAAGGCTGATTGAAAGTATTTTGTGTCTGTACTTGAGTATGCCAGAAAATACCTTAAGATTTATATATTACCTGGGCATGCTTTTAGGGAGATCCAGCTATTTGCCTTAGTTAAAAAGGCTGATTGAAAGTATTTTTTGTCTGTACTTGAGTATGCCAGAAAATACCTTAAGGTTTATATATTACCTGGGCATGCTTTTAGGGAGGTCCAGGTGCAAACCACACCCACACTAGAGACACTACTCACTTAGTTCCTTCTTTATTTTGCAGTAATTAACATCAGCATTACCATTTCCACATTTCAAGTTGAGAGGAAGGTGAATTAACCATAAAAATTTTTTCATCACATTAGGTAAGTTGTTGTAGAATGGATACATAAAGCCACACTGTACACACATCACCTGTGTTGGATTTGTTTTACCAGCTATAATCCATTTGTTTGTAGTCTTCCAAAAATTTAATTGAAAGGTTACATTCTCATTTTGAGTACTTAAATACTCCTAAATTATTAGTGTCATTGGTAAAATAGGAATTCCCATGTAAGAAAACATGTTAGCAGCATAAACTTTAACAATTCTTTTGATCCTCTCTGTATTCCATACATTTGTTTGTCAGATGTAGTGCAGTGACGTTTGACATTTACAGTACAAAGAGCCAAGCCATGTGCTTTCATTTGTTTTTTCATCAACTTCAACACATTTTTTTCAAAAGCAAATTTGGAAGTAATGTGAACATTTAACACACTTCAACCCCCCCCCCCCCCCCCTGCATGTTATTTTCTGTTATTGAAACTTAATGGGGAGATAGTGAAAATGTCCTAAAGTGTTTTTTACCAGTTTCTTTAATTCCAATTCACATGCTCTATTATGTAATCAACATGCATCCTGTGCAAGGCAGGATGGGCAAAATAGACTTTACAAAAATCTTTTATGTGTCAAACCAAATATTTTGATGTATAACACATGCCTATTTGAAGGTCATTGACATAACATTTCATTCAGGAAAAAACACATCATTTCATTGAAAGTTTGGGGTTGGCAGCCCCTTAAGGGGACGTCCAACCTAACTTTGGTCAAATTTCATGTAATTTTCTTTCAAGTCTAAAAAATACCCAAAATGAATAACCCCAATAAATTTTTTACCAAAATGCTTGGAATGAAACATAGAACATGTGGAAACTGAAATTTGACATGGCACTTCCGCCATGTGTAAATAGCACCACCTGAAAGTCTGCTATGGCATAAGTAAGAGAACAAAATTTTTACAATAAAATACTTCATAATAAAATAACAGCTGTATTCTATAAACATTGAAGTACATACTCGAAGAAATATTTTCCTAATTCATGAGAGTAATAAAGTTTGAGACCAAATGTTATAAGTGGAGTGCTCACTGATTGAAGGCAGACATTTTCTTTTGTTTATGTTTTGATTTGGGGAGGTTCAACAAAGGTCAACTTGAAGGAGTCCACTAGAAGAAGTATGGAAGGACAAAAGAGTGTCTCCCAATATAAAGATGTATGTGTCACTGTGGTGGTTTGGAAAAAAACTATGATATTCTCCTATGTAGAATACACTGCAAAGTCATACATTGTAGTTGAATAAATATATTTACAAACCCTTTGCACTGTAACCCCTTTTATCCCATGCAACAATTTGATAGTGATTAAATTGTTAAATTTGTCTGGTTTATCAATAAGTATCATAGCTTTGTTTACTCTTGGACACCAATACACTCATGATATCTGTTGGAGAAGAAATAAGGGTAACTGTAACCTGTCACTGCAATAAACCGTCTAATATACTTAAAAGTACATTGTTATTCAAAATACATCAAATCAACCTTACATAACCATTATTGCATGTGCTTTCCCCAAGGAGGCTTATTGGCATATTGAGATCAGAAGGGCACATCCAGAGGGCCTCACATATTTTGTTCAAGAACGTAGTACACAAAGCAGTCCCCAAAAGGTGACAAGTGAGCTCCATTTGACACAAGAGGGGGGGGGGGGCTCTCTTCCTTGTATGACTCTACCTCCGGCACTCAAGGCATATGCCTTTTTTCTCAAAGTTTAACTCTTTTTTTTTCTTTTTGAAGATCCTGGCCACACATGTTCAAAACACTATCAGACAGGTAACCCTCTAAATAAGTGTATCTGCAAAACTCATGTTACATTGCAAAACATTATTTTTAGACTTAAAGTTCTGGACCTTTCATGCTTCTTACTTCCAACTATAACACTTAATTTATCGATTAATGGGTGAATAGAAAAGTCCTGCCATAATCAACATTTTGAGTTCCATAAGCCTTCATAACAGCTCCGATAAAAGTGTCAAACATCAGATTGGTGGCTTTATACAGAATATTCATTAGGTTGTTGCTTGATAAGTAATAGGAACAAAATCTTCACCAGAAATATTTTGTAGCAATACATTTTAGGGTATCAGCAGGCACTTTCCAACAAACTGTAACAAATCAACTAGTTATAAACAAAATTTTCTAACTCAAAAGAGTGAAAAAGTTACCACAACTCTGAAAAAATGTGGGAAGAAACACACGCTACAGCAGCTACACAGGCATTGTTTCCCCATGATACTCGATCACAACACCAAATATCCTTCAAATTGGGGTAGCAGTGGTTGAGATACAAGGGAGAATGTTGGTACATGTAATGTTTGAATGGGTAAGACTAAGACTAAGAGGACAGATGTCACCACTGCACAGCCCAAGATGCACCTTTGATTTTACAACTTCCAGGTCTGGGGCATAATGATCGCAACACACCCACCTTATCAATTCATAATTTCAGTAAAATAAAAGGAATTATCAATTTTAATTAATTTATAGATGATGCTATTGATGGGAAATATTTGGCTTCTTTCACCTTTTCGTACTATTAATTACCACAAACAATATCAGTTTGATGCCGACAAACGAAACTGAGCGCATGTGGTCTAGTTAAAAAGTAACTCGGCATGGATAATGAAGAAATTGCGAACATTTCGTGTATTTCATTTCTTTAAAAGCCAATTGCAGATAATGTTGACCGTGGATTCGATAATTCGTTTCGGTTTTGACCACACGGTCACGCTGACAGCGGTTATGTTTATTGTGATATGCAAAATGGGAGATAGTTTCCGGTGAAGGAGATTTGTCACACTTGTCAGTTTAAAACGATCACAAAAGACACTGATCGACGCTTGTGTTAGTATGGATGGTTGCAAGAAAAAACTAAATTCTCAGCATCGTCCAAACGCACCTCATTTAAAAGCGCGAATGCATCATTTTCAACCCATCTTGAATCGTCCTTTGCCGACATCAACACAGTCCGTGGCGAAGATCCATGGTAACAGTGAAGTAAATAACTTAACAACATCGGGGGAAAACAACACGCTCAATATAATTCCAGGTCACTTGGAATATATTTCGTAAAAAAGTGATTTCTGAAGCATTTTGCTTACTTTTTAATGAATATTGCCTTATTTTATGTGTATCGTCCCGATTTTATACTCTCGGTTATTTTTTACAAGTGGTTCATAATGTCTTTCTAGTGCGCAATAATTCAGATTTTTTGTCAACAAAAAAGTTCAGACGGCCTGTAAACTCGAGAGGGAATTTCGAACCATATTTTGCAGTATTGACATTAACTGCTCAAGTATTTGCTGTCATCTGTCTGCAAATCCGTTCAAACATTGTCTCGAACATATAAAGGGCGTGATCACGTCCTTGCATTCTTACGATTGCCCAAATTGAGTATTTCTACAAGAACCACATCGTAATCACATGACCGGAATAAACATCATTGAAACATGGCCACATCCGGAACATCTAAAATTTGTGTTGGTGTTATTACATTCAAACATCAAAACCCACCAGAGTGAGTGTCAAAAAATGCTTTCTCCGAGTCTGTAATATGTTGTCATTATATTGAGGACAAGGCTTTCGAATTACCGATTATTTTGTGGTTTTATCGGTTCGTTACTTATGCCATTGGCAAATTAATCTTCTTCAAAATCATAAAATTCATTTTTTTCCTGACAGAAATTATATGTATCTTTTCTATGCACTTTACTCATTATTTTGATATATAATTTGCCTTTCCTTACTTCTCTTATCTATTTCTGAGGCATTGGGAAAAATGTCAACAAATTGACCAAAGTTAGGTTGGACGACCCCTTAATCTTTAGACCAGTTTCGCTCACGACAGGCATCTAGTGAGACGAGTGTTTGAAATGGACGATGAACAGTTAAATTCTAGGCCGTAGATCCACACGGATCCCCCAATAAGGTTCTATATATGTAAGGAAAATTAGTTCATTTCGGAATTCCCATCTCTAAATATTCCATAAATTGAAATTAAATATACGCAAATTATACAAAAAACACACTGACAGGGGTGTTATGCCCCCTCTTATAATATCATAAAATTATAATATGTCCTTGGTTAATAATTAGACACAATTGATATATTCTAAAATTATTTTTTGTTATTTTTTAATTAAATTAGAATAATAAGCCTCTGGCTTGTGTGAGCACTTATTTGCACCAAGTGACCTTTGAATGTACCTATCAACATGTTTACAGATAGACATACTGTTACTCAGTATCTATTTTTAGCTCACTAATTGTTTATTTGGGCCATACTTGTTTACTTGAAATAAGACACAATGAACTTGAAACTTAATGAGGCGATTTAACTCAACCAATCAGCAACTGGTGGAATATAAGAACATTGGAGAAATTGTTAATTCTGGAACTTTCTATTTGAAGACTATAGAATGGCCTTTGTCAACAGACTTATGACATTCATTCATCTCATTCAACTCATTGAGAAGTGACAATTATTCAGCATTCATTGAACATCGGTGATTGTTAATACAAGGCAGTGAATTATCATAGGCAGCTGCTGAGTTTATTATATATATATTCCAGGGAATACTTTTTTGTGATCTGTGCACCTTTGTGTATTGGAAAAAGCTGTTTTAATTTTTTAAAAAGAATTTTCCAAGGTCCGAACCAGAATTTGTAAAAAGCATGGATTCTACTGGATTATTTTAAAACTACCTATGGGGTAATACCTATTGGATATAATTAATTCTATTTGAATTGTCTGAATGTTTTGTTGAAATTTATTGGAGACTGCTGAATTGTTAGTCAACATTTCATTACAGTTTATTGGATACTGTTTCTGTAGACACATTCTTGGACATTACAATACCATCTGGAAACTTTCTTCATCACTGGATTATTGGATTCTATTGAATTCTAATTTGGACTATTTCCATTCCCTTTTTCCGCAAAGTTGAAATTGTGAAAAATATTGTATCATTTTTATTAATTTCAGAATAGCTAAATTGGAGTTATTATTTTTTGTTAACATAGTTGTTATTACACGTCGCCGTAACAGAAATTGGGGGACTGGAGTGGATGGGGGGGGGGGGGAGGGGGAGGAGGGGCGGGGGGCTTATTGCCGAGATTGAATAAAATATACTGAGAAAACATTATTTGCATATTGCAAGTATTATTTTGACTCAGTATCCAAACACTACACTTTACTTTGAATATTTCAGTACTTAGAAAATATCAGTATTACTACTTGCATTGTCTGCGAATCCGAAAACACTACAATTTACTTTGAACATTTCAGTATTACAACTTGTATTATGTGCGAATCAGTAAACACTACAATTTACTTTGAACATTTCAGTATTACTACTTATATTATCTGCAAATCAAAAAACACGACAGTTTACTTTGAGCATTTCAGTATTACTACTTGTATTATCTGAAAATCACTAAACACTACAATTTACTTTGAACATTTCAGTATTACTACTTGTATTATCTACGAATCAGTAAACACTACAATTTACTTTGAACATTTCAGTATTACTATTTGTATTATCTACGAATCAGTAAACAGTACAATTTACTTTGAACATTTCAGTATTACTACTTGCATTATCTAGGAAACAGTAAACACTACAATTTACTTTGAACATTTCAGTATTACTATTTGTATTATCTACGAATCAGTAAACACTACAATTTACTTTGAACATTTCAGTATTACTACTTATATTATCTGCAAATCAAAAAACACGACAATTTACTTTGAACATTTCAGTATTACTACTTGCATTATCTAGGAAACAGTAAACACTACAATTTACTTTGAACATTTCAGTATTACTACTTGTATTATCTACGAATCAGTAAACACTACAATTTACTTTGAACATTTCAGTATAACTACTTGTATTATCTGCAAATAAAAAAACACGGCAATTTACTTTGAACATTTCATTACTACTACTTGTATTATCTACGAATCAGTAAACACTACAATTTACTTTGAACATTTCAGTATTACTGCTTGTATTATCTGAGAATCAGTAAACACTACAATTTACTTTGAACATTTCAGTATTACTACTTGTATTATCTGCAAATCAAAAAACACGACAATTTAATTTGAACATTTCAGTATTAATACTTTTATTATCTACGAATCAGTAAACACTACAATTTACTTTGAACATTTCAGTATTACTACATGTATTATCTGCGAATCAGTAAACACTACAATTTACTTTGAACATTTCAGTATTGCTACTTGAATTATCTGACAATCAGAAAACACTACAATTTACTTTGAACATTTCAGTATTGCTACTTGAATTATCTGACAATCAGAAAACACTACAATTTACTTTGAACATTTCAGTATTACTACTTGTATTATCTCAGAATCAGTAAACACTACAATTTACTTTGAACATTTCAGTATTACTACTTGCATTATCTGAGAATCAATAAACACTACAATTTACTTTGAACATTTCAGTATTACTATTTGTATTATCTACGAATCAGTAAACACTACAATTTACTTTGAACATTTCAGTATTACTATTTGTATTATCTGAGAATCAGTAAACACTACAATTTACTTTGAACATTTCAGTATTGCTACTTGAATTATCTGACAATCAGAAAACACTACAATTTACTTTGAACATTTCAGTATTGCTACTTGAATTATCTGACAATCAGAAAACACTACAATTTACTTTGAACATTTCAGTATTACTACTTGTATTATCTCAGAATCAGTAAACACTACAATTTACTTTGAACATTTCAGTATTACTACTTGCATTATCTGAGAATCAATAAACACTACAATTTACTTTGAACATTTCAGTATTACTATTTGTATTATCTACGAATCAGTAAACACTACAATTTACTTTGAACATTTCAGTATTACTATTTGTATTATCTGAGAATCAGTAAACACTACAATTTACTTTGAACATTTCAGTATTGCTACTTGAATTATCTGACAATCAGAAAACACTACAATTTACTTTGAACATTTCAGTATTGCTACTTGAATTATCTGACAATCAGAAAACACTACAATTTACTTTGAACATTTCAGTATTACTACTTGTATTATCTGAGAATCAGAAAACACTACAATTTACTTTGAACATTTCAGTATTACTACTTGCATTATCTGAGAATCAGTAAACACTACAATTTACTTTGAACATTTCAGTATTACTATTTGTATTATCTACGAATCAGTAAACACTACAATTTACTTTGAACATTTCAGTGTTACTATTTGTATTATCTACGAATCAGAAAACACTACAATTTACTTTGAACATTTCAGTATTACTACTTGTATTATCTGAGAATCAGTAAACACTACAATTTACTTTGAACATTTCAGTATTACTACTTGTATTATCTACGAATCAGTAAACAATACAATTTACTTTGAACATTTCAGTATTACTACCTGTATTATCTACGAATCAGTAAACACTACAATTTACTTTGAACATTTCAGTATTACTACTTGTATTTTCTGAGAATCAGTAAACACTACAATTTACTTTGAACATTTCAGTATTACTACTTGTATTATCTGAGAATCAGTAAACACTGCAATTTACTTTGAACATTTCGGTATTACTATTTGTATTATCAACGAATCAGAAAATGATTTATCACCGTATATATTGTGATAGGAATTATTTCTGAATTTAAAGCTTTTCAAGTTTAACTCCTTTAGAATCTCTTAAAAAGAAAGGCTTATTCCAACTGGCTCAATATCTTAAAAATTCTGCCACTCCCGGTCTAAACAAGAATAAACTTCAACACACTATTATTAATCATTATATTGAGGAAGGGCTTTTGCCTCAGTCAGAAACTCCACCCTTTGAATTACAGCCTACTGATGCTCTTGAACTCAAAAAGTTTGAATTGGAACTAACGAGATTAGAAATGCAACATGAAATGAGAGGACAGGAAAATAAAATTTTAAAATTTAAATTAAAATAGTTAGAAACTCAAAAAGAGGAAAGGGGTGGGGGTGCTGAAATTAAGGGAAACTGAAATTCAGACTCAACCAAAAAGAAAAATAAAAGAATTGGAATCTCAGCGTCAAGACTCAAATGTAATTTCAAGAAGTAGATTTGATGTAACTGGACTTGTTAGGCAAGTTCCTTCCTTTCAACAAAAAGAAGTTGATAAATATTTATCTTTTTGAATAATGAACCACTAACATTTTTTAGCCGTTTCCAGTATCTCCACCAATTTATACAAAATGATTTAAGCGATGATGCTGGTATTGAAAGACAGTATCGCGCCTTGTGTATGAAGTCCAATATGTTAATTAGGAAGTTCGGAAAATGCAGTTCAGATATAAAATAGTTTCTGTTTGAAAATAATTCATCTCCCCGTTATATTACACTCATGTATGCGTCGCATAACTGTTTGTTATAACAATGTCTATCGTTTACTTATGAAATATGGCCGGTTCTGTAGTTCTAGCACAGTGTTCGTCTACAGCTCTGTCCCTACTTTCCCGATGCTTAGACGCAAATCAGTGTACCGATTTCGAGAAAATGTCAACCAACTCGAGAATGTTTACACTCACACCATTTGTTCTTCGGACTTAAGGTTTAAGTCTCAAACGTTTAAACACTGGGACGAAATTCTGTACCTACACATTCCCTGAAATGCCAGCACATGTACATCTATAATTGCTTCGGTTTCCCTATCTTGTAGTATTTATATATGCAATAATTGATAAGTAGCTAGAAACCTTGCATAATGTATAAATGTCAACGTATACTTTATATATAGTTTATACATAGTTTATATATGCAATAATTGATAAGAAGCCTAGAAACCTTGCATAATGTATAAATGTCAACGTATACTTTATATATAGTTTATACATAGTTTATATATGCAATAATTGATAAGTAGCCCAGAAACCTTGCATAATGTATAAATGTCAACGTATACTTTATATATAGTTTATACATAGTTTATATATGCAATAATTGATAAGTAGCCTAGAAACCTTGCATAATGTATAAATGTCAGCTTTATATACTTTATATATAGTTTATACATAGTTTATATTAATATTTATATATTTATATTCACTCTTTCCTCAGACCTTCATGCAGAGTCTTAAATAAAGATATAGTGTTATTATTATTATTATCTACCTTCAAAAAAGTGGCGGGAGCACGTTGGCTCAGTGGTTACGGAATTGAAGTTCAAACCCAGAGGTTCACGGTTCGATCCCGCAAGGAGTAACTACGTTGTGTCCCTGGGCAAGTCATTTAATCCCAATTACCCACGTGGAGGGGGGTGGGGGAGGGGCAAGGTGGTGCTGTGTACTAAGGCGTACTGCACGTCGGTGGTACACCTGTCTTCAACCAATGCTTACCCCGCTTGTGTGGAGTTAGTACATTGGGGAAATTGGCAGTTGCTCGTCGTTACTCATTGGTTCTCTCCGGGTACTCCGTCTTCCTCCATCCGTGAACCTGTCCGACCCGAGGTGACCCTGGCAGTCGAATTTGTCGTTAAACGACAATAAATAATTAAATAGTTTGAAAACGTAGCAAAAAGTTCAGAATGGCCTACGGATGTCTGGACATTGCTACTGCAAAGCTTTTTAAAAGGGGAGACTCAAGGATTCTATTCAGCCATATCTCCCGAGCAAAGCAGTAATTATAATACTGTTAACACTTTAAACCCCAGAAGCCGTTTTTTCGGTCTAGGGATATGATACAACATCATTCCATCACGTATGCTGCTGCTAAGTGAATGTGTGTGGTAGACCGGTCTAGGGGTATGATACGACATCATTCCATCACGTATGCTGCTGCTAAGTGAATGTGTGTGGTAGACCGGTCTAGGGATATGATACGACATCATTCCATCACGTATGCTGCTGCTAAGTGAGTGTGTGTGGTAGACCAATCAAGATTTTCAATGTACAGCCCCAAGGCCTGTCCCCAAATATTGAATATGAACTCTTCAATTCTTGCAATTGAATTGACACGGAAGATACCAATAGTGTTCAAAGGGTTAAAATGGTTATATATATAAGGCATACGAACTTGTTCCTGGGGATTATAGGCAGAAACTCAGAAATTGTGGTAAAAATGAAAATCGGACATAATGTGGAATTTGTCAGAGAAAAACAAACTCTATTTAAGAAGTGGTGACATTCCACAGAAATAGGAAACAATTTCTTAAAATTAAAGGAAATGGCGTTTATTGAATAGTTTAAAGGGAATCTACATTCGGATATAAAGACTCCCCCGATTAAACGAAAATTAGACACCTTAAACAAAACAGTTATTGTAGCAGATGACTATGATTTTTGGCCCCACAGGAATTCATTCCAAAGTGAACTCAGACCAAAATCAGATAAAAATAACCCTTGCAATCCTCCCAATTTTTCACACTCGAAATTTAATCAGACATTTAATGAGAATAGGTCCTCTAATGCCGGCCCTACACCATTATAACTATACAATTCAATTACAATTTGTAATTATTGTAAGAAAACAGTTGCTTTCTGTATCCTGGCTGTTAAAAAGGAAAAATGAGTCCTCTACTTCACAGAATGTTTCACATGTCCTGAAATTAATGTAATGGATCAAGATGCTTTAAAAAAATTATAAGCCATTTATTTATTGGCTAATACTATTCTGGCCTGTGCTAGAGTGCCTCATCATTACTGACTTGTACTGACTTGTAGCAATACTATAAACTTGCTACACGTAGCTATGTCTGACCCTGTTCCAATCTCGGCCCTTGGTCAAATCTTTAATAGGCTTAATCAAATCAATCATCCTATCCATCTAAGCCTGCATCAGTCTATACAATGCCTAAACCTAATACAAGAGAGGGTATCTTGCATATAAGAAACTGAATGTTGATAGTATCGAGATGTGCTTATGTGTTAGTTCGCAATGTGTATACATTATCTGTAGCGCATGGGCACATTTTGGATTTGCTATGTGCTAATGTACAAAGTTCGTGCGCAACATGCAGAACATTGGCACACACGGTGAAAAGGGGTTCTAGAAATACTGACAGAAAGGTATTCCACGGAACATGGAACTGGCGGAAACTGTTATTGCCACCTTCAAGCATACGCGTTAAACATGACGTGGGAGGGTGCGAGTAATATATATGCACGAATCCTAGCCTGATAACCATGTTCCAAGGGTACATTGGAAACATAGACTGTCCAAAACAATTTAAACGCTGATAGCCATTGATCAAGGTAGTGAATCTCCCTTAGATGTTTTAAAGTGCAGGAAGGTGTGGGAACCTCGTCATCATAACTCACCATTGAAACTGTATACTCAATGATGCCCATATTATAGGTTTAATGCGTGCAGGTTATCTGGCGTACAAAGACACCTAAGTAGAAAGGAAATGATTGATTGAGCTGCATGTCAACTGATTGAACAGGAATGGAACCCCCAAGTTTAAAACTTTGTTGATTGTCAAGTGAATGCAGAATATCAAAACCCCTAATACATAATAAAGTGACGACAGTGTAGGAGACTGCTGGGAACTGTAAACAGGAACAGCATTTACATCACTTCTTTCTCTGTCCGGATTATAAGACGAACTGTAAAGTGCAGAAATAAACCAGGTGTTGGCTTAGTGTGAATAATCACTGGGATGTCCTGGCAAACTATTTTGTCAAGCTTCAGTGACGTCAATGCTTTTTGTAGCACTAGAACCATGCAACGACTTTAGATCACAGGAATGTTGCTTGGGTGCCATATTCATAATGATGAAAGCACTATAAGACGTCTCTAGGGGATTGACAATGTGATATAAATGGTAAACGGCGTGGATTATTTAGAAAAGATGATAGCCAATCAACCTATTGCTTCACAACCGCAACCCTTATGTTTGCAACACTACGTGTACTTTCATGTAATATGTTTCCCCACAAAACGGTGATGGCCAATCAACCAGTTGGATCATCCTAGAACTCAATTGTCTGCGTACTTAAAAGTTGTTGTTATGAAGCGTACTGCATGTAAGTACAGGTAATGTTTCAAACTGGAGTTCTGAGGTGAACCCACAGATTGATTGGCCGTCACTGTATTGTGATGAAACATCCACAGATGTACCATCAAGATGAAACTCAACCGAACAGCCACAGAGCAAGGCTTCCTGTCTAAGATGTACTACCCGCGTGAATCACAATGAAACTTCCCCAGAGCAAGGCTTCATGTCAAAGTTGTACTACTTGAGTGAATCATATTGAAACTGTAATTGAGCAATGCTCATTGTCTAAGATGCTCCAACAAACACACACAGCGCAATGATTCTTGGCTAAGATGTACCACCAAATAATACATGCAGAGCATTGTTTTTTGTCTAAAATGTACGACCAATCACTCACATAGCTATGCTTCTGGTCCAAGATGCACCACGAAACACCACAGGGTAATGATTCTTATCTAAGATGTACCACCAGAGTGAACCAAAACCAAACACACAAAGAACAATATTTTGTGCCTAAGTTGTACACTACCATCCCCTACACCCACAGAGCAATGTTTCTTGTCTCAGATGTACTACCAAACATACACAGAGCAATTCTTCTTGTCAAAGATGTACCATCAAACACCCACGGAGCAATTCTTCTTGTCTAAGATGTGCCACCAGATTGAATTACAACCAAACACACACAGGACAATGCTTCCTGTCTAAGTTGTTCCACCATACATCAAAAGAGCAATGCTTCTTTCCTGAGATGTACCAACAGAGTAATGCAGTTTGTTAAAGATGTACCGTCAAAAGGAATAAAAACCAAGAACGCACATAACCATGCCTCTTGTCTAAGATGGCTCACCAGAGTAGATCGAAGCCAAACAGTCACAGAGAAATGCTTCTCATCTATGATGTACTAACAACACCCCCAGAGTAATCCTTCATGTCTCAGATGTACAACCAAACATCCGCAGAGAAATGCTTCTTGTCTCATAAGTACCAGCAAACACCCACAGGACAAGGCTTCTTGTCTAATAAGTACCACCGGATACCCACAGAGCAATGTTTTTGTCTTAATATGTACCACCAAACATCCACAGAACAATGCTTCATTTCTACTGTGTACCATCAAATATCCACAGAGCAATGTTTCTAGTCTAATATGTACCATCCAATACCCACAGAGTAAAGCTTCTTGTCTAATATGTACCATCAAACATCTACAAGACAGTGCCTTTTGTCTAATGGATCCAATCAAACTTCTACAGAGCAATGCTTTGTCTAATATGTACCACCAAACACTCACATAGCAAGGCCTCCTGTCTAATAAGTGCTATCAAACACCCACAGAACAATACTTCTTGTCTAATATGTACTACAAGAGTGAATCACAACCAAACACCCACAGAGCAAAGCTAGCACAAATAGTCTTCCTGAGACAAGAAATCTGAGATGAATCCACAGGTCGCTTGGACGTCAATGTTCTTGCCCACGATGTACCTCCAGAATGAATCACAACCTCACACCCACTGAGCAATGCATCTTGTCTAAGGTGGACCACCAGAATCACAACCACACACCCACTGAGCAATGCATCTTGTCTAAGGTGGACCACCAGAATGAATCACAACCACACACCCACTGAGCAATGCATCTTGTCTAATGTGCACCACCAGAGTGAAACACCTGCCTAGCATTGCTTCTTGTCCAAGACGTACCACTACATTGAACCACAAACAAAATATGCAGAGCAATGCTTCTTGTTTAAGATGTACCAACAAAGCGAATCACAACTAAACACCGACAGAGCAATCCATCTTGTCCAAAGTATACCCCAGAGAGAATCACAACCAGACACCCACTGAGCGATACGTTTTGTCTAAGATATACCACCGGGCTTGTGTATCAATGCTTCTTGTCTAAGATGTACCGCCAGACTCATGACTGTCTTAGCGCCTCTTGTCTAAGTTGAACCACTAGGTTCATGTACTAATTCTCCTTGTCTTGTATCACCAGACTCGTGTACCAATGCTCTCTGCCTTTGATGTACAACCATGGCTCATGTAATCTGAAAGTAGGGTACACTTTTACTCACTCTCCTGAAAATAGCGGTAGAATATATTTAATACTTTCTAAGTCACGCCCAGGCATACATTGGCTTGGTGTCCAGGTCGACGTTATACCCCGGCATACAATGGCTTAGAGCCCAGGTCGTGGTCAAACCCAGGCAAATATTAGTATAGAGCCAGGGTCGACGTCTTACCCCGGCACACATTGGCTTATGGATCAGATACACGTCACATCCAGGCGTACATAGGCTTTGAGTCCAAGGTCGACATCACACCCAGGCATATATTGGCTTAGAGCCCAGGTCGACGTCACACCCAGAAATACATAGGCTTACAGCTCAAATCGAGGTCAAACCTAGGCACACATTAGTTCAGAGCCAAGGTCGACGTCATACCCAGGCTCACATTGGCTTAGAGCCCAGATCCCTGTCACATTTAGGCATACATTGGCTTGGAGCCCAGATCGACATCACACCCAGACATACATTGGCTTAGTGCCCAGGTCGCCGTCACACCCAGACATGCATTGGCTTAGAGCCCAGGTCGATGTCAAATCCGGGAAAACATTAGTTTAAAGCCAAGGTCGACATCATACCCCGGCACACATTGGCTTAGAGACCAGGTGCACGTCACACCCAGGCATACATTGGCTTAGAGCCCACGGTCGACGTCACATCCAGGCATACGTTGGCTAAGAAACCAGATCGACATGATGATGTGACTGTTAAATATATTGTATTTCAGATATTTTAAAAGCACCTGAACTGGTAGGCCTGACTCAGTTGAGGCATAATCTTAGAGAAACCACCAATGAAACGGACACCAATGCTAATGCTTTGAACAACTGTATGTAATTTATTGTTCCCATTAATTAATTTCAACTCACTGATAACCCTTAACCTGCTATTAGAATGCACACAGACGTGAAGTAAGTCGCATTCTTCTGATTGTTTTGCAGGATATTTGCATCACTGAAAATCATGTCAAAACATCAACTGATAGATTAGTTCACAAGTAAATTTCTTTATTGTTCATAGAAAATGAAATACACTTGAATGAAGAATAGAACACACAATTTTTAAAATTATTTATCGGCGATGAAAATTACGGTGCACGGAACACGGTAAGCATTATAAATTATGCTGATTACACTTTACGCGGGAGAACAATCCGTATATTAACCCTTTACCTAACATAAAAAGCAGACGACACTTGCAAACAAACTTCCTGAATAACTAATGTTTTCCATTTTTTGTCTCAAAAACATTGGTTGTGATCCATCATTGGAACGAGCTCGACGAGCTCGTTCCAAAGAGGAGTCATAACCTATGTTTTTGAGACAAACAAATGAAAAAATAATGAAAATTAATTGGCGATTATTGTGAATAGCGCTTATCGGTTTTGACCTTACGTTGTGTAAAGGGTTAATACAGATCGGTCTTCCTCTTCAAAAATATTTGTATCAAAAGGGACACTGAATTCGTTAATACAAATAATCTTTTCTATTTTTTTGAACATGACAAGATTAGACTTATGAACTGGAAGTGGCTGAATGCTGTAAATGGATCTATTCTGTAAGACACCCCTTACACGTTCAGGATCGTATCATGGGGAAATTCAATGAAAAGGCCGAAAGTTACACGTGGTTTACAGGAATAGAAGATGGCGGAAATTACACGCAGCTTACAAAATTTGGGGAGATTTGGCAAGACAAGTTTATTTCTCGTTTAATCTGGTATTTTGTTTCGAGTTACTGGCTGTAATTTCAGATGTTGTCAAACACTGTTTAGTAAGTGTTGGACGAATACTTAAAACAGATTGCCGATTGCCTTGAGTGTGGTATTGGAATTTGAAATATTTTAATGGTTTTATTTTGAATAGCAAATTTTCTAAAGACACATTTTTTAAGTTGTTCCCCTCTGTTGATTATCTATCATCCTGCTTGACAAGTGTGATGTATCAAAATTAAAAACAGAATCTATATTTGAATTCATTTACGTCAAAGTTGCCATAGATAAATTTGCGAGTATATTACCATATATGGCTATGCAACCTGTACTGACTCAAAGTTCGACTTAACACTTTCTCTTGCAATTAGGCTAATCCAAAGTACAAAATACATTATAATATCTTGTAGAAAGAAGTTACAGATTAGAATTATGACGCTTTCATTTTTTTAAAAATTAATCCTTTATCCAACGCACAGGATATCAAAATTTGTTATTTTAATTATTTTTGCTACATATTCAAAACTTTTCAACAGATCAATATCAGGTAACCCCTCATAGGAACGTCAAGAGACCAATATCAGGTAACCCCTCATAGGATGGTCAACAGAGCAATATCAGGTAACCCCTCATACGAACGTCAACAGACCAATATCAGGTAACCCCCCATAGGAACGTGAAAAGAGCAATATCAGGTGACCCATCATAGGAACGTCAACACAGCAATATCAGGTAACCCCTCATAGGAACGTCAACAGACCAATATCAGGTAACCCCTCAAAGTAACGTCAACAGACCAATATCAGGTAACCCCTCATAGGAACGTCAACAGACCAATATCAGATAACCCCTCATAGGAACGTCAACAGAGCAATATCAGGTAACCCCTCATATGAACGTCAACAGAGCAATATCAGGTAACCCCTCATAGGAACGTCAAAAGAGCAATATCAGATAACCCCTCATAGGAACGTCAAAAGAGCAATATCAGGTAACGCCTCATAGGAACATCAACAGACCAATATCAGGTAACCCCCACTTAGGAACGTCAACGGAACAATATCAGCTAACCCTCACAGGAACGTCAACAGAGCAATATCAGGTAACCCCTCATAGGAACGCCAACAGGTCAATATCAGGTAACCCCTCATACGAACGTCAAAAGAGCAATATCAGGTAACCCCTCATAGGAACGTCAACAGACCAATATCAGATAACCCCTCATAGGAACGTCAAAAGAGCAATATCAGGTAACCCGCCATAGGAACGTCAACAGAGCAACATCAGGTAACCCCCTCATAGGAACGTCAACAGAGCAATATAAGGTAATCCCTCATAGGAACGTCAACAGACCAATATCAGGTAACCCCTCATAGGAACGTCAACAGAGCAATATAAGGTAAACCCTCATAGGAACGTCAAAAGAGCAATAACAGGTAACCCCTCATAGGAACATCAACACAGCAATATCATGTAACCCCTCATAGGAACGTTAACAGAGCAATATCAGGTAACCCCTCATAGGAACGTCAACAGAGCAATATCAGATAACCCCTCATAGGAACGTCAACAGAGCAATATCAGGTAACCCCCTCATAGGAACGTCAACAGAGCAATATAAGGTAACCCCTCATAAGAACGTCAAAAGAGCAATATCAGGTAACCCCTCATAGGAACGTCAACAGACCAATATCAGGTAACCCCCTCATAGGAACGTCAACGGAACAATATCAGGTAACCCCCACTTAGGAACGTCAACAGAGCAATATCAGTTAACTCCTCATAGGAACGTCAACACATCAATATCAGGTAACCCCTCATAGGAACGTCAAAAGAGCAATATCAGGTAACCCGTCATTGGAACGTCAGCAGAGCAATATCAGGTAACCCTTCATAGGAACGTCAACAGAGCAATATCAGACTACCCCTCATAGGAACGTCGAAAGAGCAATATCAGGTAACCCCTGATAGGAACGTCAACAGAGCAATATCAGGTAACCCCCTCATAGGAACGTCAACAGAGCAATATAAGGTAACCCCTCATAGGAACGTCAACAGACCAATATCAGGTAACCTCTCATAGGAACGTCAACAGAGCAATATAAGGTAACCCCTCATAGGAACGTCAAAAGAGCAATATCAGGTAACCCCTCATAGGAACGTCAACACAGCAATATCAGGTAACCCCTCATAGGAACGTCAACAAGGCAATATCAGATAACCCCTCATAGGAACGTCAACAGAGCAATATCATGTAACCCCACATAGGAACGTCAACGGAACAATATCAGGTAACCCTCACAGGAACGTCAACAGAGCAATATCAGATAACCCCTCATAGGAACGTCGAAAGAGCAATATCAGGTAACCCCTGATAGGAACGTCAACAGAGCAATATCAGGTAACCCCCTCATAGGAACGTCAACAGAGGAATATAAGGTAACCCCTCATAGGAACTTCAACAGACCAATATCAGGTAACCTCTCATGGGAACGTCAACAGAGCAATATAAGGTAACCCCTCATAGGAACGTCAAAAGAGCAATATCAGGTTACCCCTCATAGGAACGTCAACACAGCAATATCAGGTAGCCCCTCATAGGAACGTCAACAGAGCAATATCAGGTAACCCCCTCGTAGGAACGTCAACAGAGCAATATAAGGTAACCCCTCATCGGAACGTCAACAGAGCAATATCAGATAACCCCTTATAGGAACGTCAAAAGAGCAATATCAGGTAACCCCTCATAGGAACGTCAACAGAGCAAAATCAGGTAACCCCCTCATAGGAACGTCAACAGAGCAATATAAGGTAACCCCTCATAGGAACGTCAACAGAGTAATATCAGATAACCCTTCATAGGAACGTCAAAAGAGCAATATCAGGTAACCCCTCATAGGAAAGTCAACAGACCAATATCAGGAAACCCCCCGATAGGAACGTCAACGGAACAATATCAGGTAACCCTCACAGGAACGTCAATAGAGCAATATCAGGTAACCCCTCATAGGAACGTCAACAGATCAATATCAGGTAACCCCTCATAGGAACGTCAAAAGAGCAATATCAGGTAACCCCTCATAGGAACGTCAACAGTGCAATATCAGGTAACCCCCTCATAGGAACGTCAACAGAGCAATATAAGGTAACCCCTCATAGGACCGTCAACAGACCAATATCCGGTAACCCCTCATAGGAACGTCAACAGAGCAATATAAGGTAAACCCTCATAGGAACGTCAAAAGAGCAATAACAGGTAACCCCTCATAGGAACGTCAACAGAGCAATATCAGATAACCCCTCCTAGGAACGTCAACAGCGCAATATCAGGTAACCCCCTCATAGGAACGTCAACAGAGCAATATAAGGTAACCCCTCATAGGAACGTCAACAGACCAATATCAGGTAACCTCTCATAGGAACGTCAACAGAGCAATATAAGGTAACCCCTCATAGGAACGTCAAAAGAGCAATATCAGGTAACCCCTCATAGGAACGTCAACACAGCAATATCAGGTAACCCCTCATAGGAACGTCAACAAGGCAATATCAGATAACCCCTCATAGGAACGTCAACAGAGCAATATCATGTAACCCCACATAGGAACGTCAACGGAACAATATCAGGTAACCCTCACAGGAACGTCAACAGAGCATTATCAGATAACCCCTCATAGGAACGTCGAAAGAGCAATATCAGGTAACCCCTGATAGGAACGTCAACAGAGCAATATCAGGTAACCCCCTCACAGGAACGTCAACAGAGGAATATAAGGTAACCCCTCATAGGAACTTCAACAGACCAATATCAGGCAACCTCTCATAGGAACGTCAACAGAGCAATATAAGGTAACCCCTCATAGGAACGTCAAAAGAGCAATATCAGGTAACCCCTCATAGGAACGTCAACACAGCAATATCAGGTAACCCCTCATAGGAACGTCAACAGAGCAATATCAGGTAACCCCCTCGTACGAACGTCAACAGAGCAATATAAGGTAACCCCTCATAGGAACGTCAACAGAGCAATATCAGATAACCCCTTATAGGAACATCAAAAGAGCAATATCAGGTAACCCCTCATAGGAACGTCAACAGAGCAAAATCAGGTAACCTCCTCATAGGAACGTCAACAGAGCAATATAAGGTAACCCCTCATAGGAACGTCAACAGAGTAATATCAGATAACCCTTCATAGGAACGCCAAAAGAGCAATATCAGGTAACCCCTCATAGGAAAGTCAACAGACCAATATCAGGTAACCCCCTGATAGGAACGTCAACGGAACAATATCAGGTAACCCTCACAGGAACGTCAATAGAGCAATATCAGGTAACCCCTCATAGGAACGTCAACAGATCAATATCAGGTAACCCCTCATAGGAACGTCAAAAGAGCAATATCAGGTAACCCCTCATAGGAACGTCAACAGTGCAATATCAGGTAACCCCCTCATAGGAACGTCAACAGAGCAATATAAGGTAACCCCTCATAGGACCGTCAACAGACCAATATCCGGTAACCCCTCATAGGAACGTCAACAGAGCAATATAAGGTAAACCCTTATAGGAACGTCAAAAGAGCAATAACAGGTAACCCCTCATAGGAACGTCAACAGAGCAATATCAGATAACCCCTCCTAGGAACGTCAACAGCGCAATATCAGGTAACCCCCTCATAGGAACGTCAACAGAGCAATATAAGGTAACCCCTCATAGGAAAGTCAAAAGAGCAATATCAGTTAACCCCTCATAGGAACGTAAACAGACCAATATCAGGTAACCCCCTCATAGGAACGTCAACGGAACAATATCAGGTAACCCTCACAGGAACGTCAACAGAGCAATATCAGGAAACCCCTCATAGGAACGTCAACAGATCAATATCAGGTAACCCCTCATAGGAACGTCAAAAGAGCAATATCAGGTAACCCCTCATAGGAATGTCAGCAGAGCAATATCAGGTAACCCTTCATAGGAACGTCAACAGAACAATACCAGATAACCCCTCATAGGAACGTCGAAAGAGCAATATCAGGTAACCCCTGATAGGAACGTCAACAGAGCAATATCAGGTAACCCCCTCATAGGAACGTCAACAGAGGAATATAAGGTAACCCCTCATAGGAACGTCAACAGACCAATATCAGGTAACCTCTCATAGGAACGTCAACAGAGCAATATGAGGTAACCCCTCATAGGAACGTCAAAAGAGCAATATCAGGTAACCCCTCATAGGAACGTCAACACAGCAATATCAGGTAACCCCTCATAGGAACGTCAACACAGCAATATCAGGTAACCCCCTAGTAGGAAAGTCAACAGAGCAATATAAGGTAACCCCTCATAGGAACGTCAACAGAGCAATATCAGATAACCCCTTATAGGAACGTCAAAAGAGCAATATCAGGTAACCCCTCATAGGAACGTCAACAGAGCAATATCAGGTAACCCCCTCATAGGAACGTCAACAGAGCAATATAAGGTAACCCCTCATAGGAACGTCAACAGAGTAATATCAGATAACCCTTCATAGGAACGTCAAAAGTGCAATATCAGGTAACCCCTCATAGGAAAGTCAACAGACCAATATCAGGTAACCCCCTCATAGGAACGTCAACGGAACAATATCAGGTAACCCTCACAGGAACGTCAATAGAGCAATATCAGGTAACCCCTCATAGGAACGTCAACAGATCAATATCAGGTAACCCCTCATAGGAACGTCAAAAGAGCAATATCAGGTAACCCCCTCATTGGAACGTCAACAGAGCAATATCAGGTAACCCCTCATAGGAACGTCAACAGACCAATATCAGGTAACCCCTCATAAGAACGTCAACAGAGCAATATCAGGTAACCTCTCATAGGAAAGTCAACACAGCAATATCAGGTAACCCCTCATAGGAACGTCAACAGAGCAATATCAGGTAACCCCGTCATAGGAACGTCAACGGAGCAATATCAGGTAACCCCTCATAGGAACGTCAACACAGCAATATCAGGTAACCCCTCATAGGAACGTCAACAAGGCAATATCAGGTAACCCCTCATAGGAACGTCAACAGAGTAATATCAGGTAACCCCTCATAGGAACTTCAACAGAGCAATATCAGGTAACCTCTCATAGGAACGTCAACAGAGCAATATAAGGTAACCCCTCATAGGAACGTCAAAAGAGCAATATCAGGTAACCCCTCATAGGAACGTCAACACAGCAATATCAGGTAACCCCTCATAGGAACGTCAACAGAGCAATATCAGGTAACCCCCTCGTAGGAACGTCAACAGAGCAATATAAGGTAACCCCTCATAGGAACGTCAACAGAGCAATATCAGATAACCCCTTATAGGAACGTCAAAAGAGCAATATCAGGTAACCCCTCATAGGAACGTCAACAGAGCAAAATCAGGTAACCCCCTCATAGGAACGTCAACAGAGCAATATAAGGTAACCCCTCATAGGAACGTCAACAGAGTAATATCAGATAACCCTTCTCAGGAACGTCAAAAGAGCAATATCAGGTAACCCCTCATAGGAAAGTCAACAGACCAATATGAGGTAACCCCCTCATAGGAACGTCAACGGAACAATATCAGGTAACCCTCACAGGAACGTCAATAGAGCAATATCAGGTAACCCCTCATAGGAACGTCAACAGATCAGTATCAGGTAACCCCCTCATTGGAACGTCAACAGAGCAATATCAGGTAACCCCTCATAGGAACGTCAACAGAGCAATATCAGGTAACCTCTCATAGGAAAGTCAACACAGCAATATCAGGTAACCCCTCATAGGAACGTCAACAGAGCAATATCAGGTAACCCCGTCATAGGAACGCCAACGGAGCAATATCAGGTAACCCCTCATAGGAACGTCAACACAGCAATATCAGGTAACCCCTCATAGGAACGTCAACAAGGCAATATCAGGTAACCCCCTCATAGGAACATCAACAGAGCAATATCAGGTAATCCCTCATAGGAACGTCAACAGAGCAATATCAGGTAACCCCTCATAGGAACGTCAACGGAACAATGTCAGGTAACCCTCACAGGAACGTCAACAGAGCAATATCAGGTAACCCCTCAAAGGAACGTCAACAGAGCAATATCAGGTAACCCCACATAGGAACGTCAACACAGCAATATCAGGTAACCCCTCATAGGAACGTCAACAGAGCAATATCATGTAACTAACCCCTCATAGGAACGTCAACAGACCAATATCGGGTAACCCCTCATAGGAACGTCAACGGAACAATATCAGGTAACCCTCACAGGAACGTCAACAGAGCAATAACAGGTAACCTCTCATAGGAACGTCAACAGAGCAATATCATGTAACCCCTCATAGGAACGTCAACAGACCAATATCGGGTAACCCCTCATAGGAACGTCAACGGAACAATATCAGGTAACCCTCGCAGGAACGACAACAGAGCAATATCAGGTAACCCCTCATAAATACGTCAACAGAGCAATATCAGGTAACCCCTCATAGGAACGTCAACAGAGAAATATCAGGTAACCCCCCATAGGAACGTCAACAGAGCAATATCAGGTAACCCCTCATAGGAACGTCAACAGAGAAATATCAGGTAACCCCTCATAGGAACGTCAACAGAGCAATATCAGGTAACCCCTCATAGGAACGAACTCAAAGAACTTGTTCCAGTAAGTGGGTCTTATTATGTGATTTTGTTGTAGTTTAAACAAACAATTCTTCAACTCATCAATTTCTAAATTAGGCGGGCATAGGCGGGCGTTGGTGGGCGTATACGGGCGTGGGTGGGCGTGTGCGGGTGTAGGCGGGCGTAGGAGGCCCATTCCTAACTGTAAAAGGTTAAAGCCGTACCGATTGACTACTAATGCAACCATGTCCACTCAGCTCTTTCCAATAAGGGGTTGTCTCCAAGGGTTTACAAGATGAGTATGAATGTTCAGTTAAGTTCAAATATAAATACTATCATTTGTAAAGGTCGTTACGATATTCCAGTTCTTTATAATGCCGTTACTGGCTGTTGTTTGCCCACTTTTGTGGAGTTGCCTCAGTCTAATTCCGCAAGAAATCCGATGCTGTTATGAGCTCTGTGTTTACCCACTTTTCGTGAAGTTGGCGCAGTTTAATTTCGCAAGGAATTCCATGCTATTATGTACAGTTTGTTTTTGTGGAGTTGGCCCAGTCTAATTCCGCAAGGCATCCGATGCTGTTACTGGTTGTTTGTTTACCCACTTTTCGTGGAGTTGGCCCAGTCTAATTCCGCAAGAAATCCGATGCTGTTACTGGTTGTTTGTTTACCCACTTTTCGTGGAATTGGCTCAGTCTAATTCTGCAAGAAATCCGTCGCTGTCACTGGTTGCTTGTTTGCCCACTTTTTGTGGAGTTGGCACAGTCTAATTCCACAAGGAATCCGATACTGTCACTGGCTGTCTGTTTACCAACCTTTCGTGGGGTTGGCGTAGCCTCGTTCCGCAAGGAATCTGATGCTGTAACTGGCTGTTTGTTTACGTACTTTTCGTGGAGTTGGCCCAGTCTAATTCCGTACTGAATCCGCTGCTGTTTCTAGCTGTTTGTTTTATGGAGTTGGCGCAGTCCAATTCCGCAAGGAATTTGATGCTATTACTGGCTGCGTGTTTACTCATTTCTCATGGAGTTGGCTCAGTCTAATTCTGCAAGGAATCTGATGCTGTTACTGGGTGTTTGTTTACCCACGTTTCGTGAATTTGGTGAACATACTACCGCCGATTTAAAGTGATGTCTCTTTACACACAATGATATTTTTTCGTGCCATTGTTATATATATTCCAATCAATTCGTCTCCTGTGAGAACGCGGGGAAGTGGAGCGGTGCTTGTTTACTGTGGTAAGCAGGCTGTGTTTTACTGATAAAAAAGAACCCTGTCAGCAATCAATGTGGTGGAAATCCTCTAAAATGGGCAACCTGGATGTAAAATAGAACCCTGGCAGCAATCAATGTGGTGGAAATCCTCTAAAATGGACAACATGGATGTAAACAATTGACTTAACTTTACCTCCATGTTGCGATCACCGTTCTGAAAAAAATATGACGTTAAACTCAAATAAATAAATAAATAAATAAATAAATAAATAAATAAATAAATAAATTTTAATTTGCCTTGAATTTACTTTAAAATATTAACACAATAGGTGGAATGACGCCGTGTAATAATAAAATTTTGGCTGTGGCGAATCTTCATTCCTTAAGATGCCGACGAGAGGTGACTCTGGTTGTCGAAAGACCCCCATAAATATATACATAAATAATTCCTTAAGATTATGTTATTACAAATTCAGTAAAATCAAACCTCGATTAAGTAACATTTCTTGCGTTGATTCAAAATTAATGAATGTTCAAGGTACTTTCTTTTTAATTCTGTCCTCTGGAATATATAAGTGGTCGACCAACTGAAATATTCCACAAGACTTAATCTGAACATAGGGGATGGGTTACTTAAGGGTTCGACAGTTTTCATGCCACAGCGTCGTCGAATTCCTTACAGAATTCGACCTGAGGTTTTAGAAGAGAAATAGAAATGTTGAATTAAGCGCAAATATAAATATTTTCTTTTTAGAATGCATAGAATAACGGGTTTAAGACAAATATGTTATATTTTTTATCCAACCGACATTCAAAATCCTATTCTTGTTGGAAAGTTTCATCGGAGATCACACTTCTCAAAGCTGTAGTGCTGTGGCAAAATGACCTGCGTGCTGCAAGTCCTGGCTCTCCATTTGTTCTTGACGTTTAAATCAACAATCAGTTAGATTTGGTTTTGGAGGCATATCATTACCAAGGGAATGCGTGGTTGCTCACTGTTTAGAGCATTGTAATTTAAACAGAAAGGTCGACGGTTCGATTCGGCAAGACAAATAATCCCGAGCTAAGGTGCACTGCGCGTCGTTAGAGCATTGAACAGGCAAGATAGATAATCCAGAGCTAATGTGTACTGCGCGTCATTAGAACAATGAATAGACAAGACTAATAATCACGAGCCAATGTGTACTGCGCGTCATTTGAACATTGAATAGACAAGACAGATAATCCCGAGCTTATGTGTACTGCGCGTCATTAGAGCATTGAATAGACAAGACAGATAATCCCGAGTTTATGTGTACTGCGCGTCATTAGAGAATTGAATAGACAAGACAGATAATCCCGAGCTAATGTGTGCTGCGCGTCATTAGAGCATTGAATAGACTAGATAGATAATCCCTAGATTATGTGTACTGCGCGTCATTAGAGAATTGAATAGACAAGACAGATAATCCCTAGCTTATGTGTACTGCGCGTCATTAGAGCATTGAATAGAAACGACAGATAATCCCTAGCTTATGTGTACTGCGTGTCATTAGAGAATTGAATAGACAAGACAGATAATCCCGAGCTCATGTGTACTGCGTGTCATTAGAGAATTGAATAAACAAGACAGATAATCCCGAGCTTATGTGTACTGCGTGTCATTAGAGCATTGAATAGGCGAGACAGATAATCCCGAGCTTATGTGTACTGCGCGTCATTAGAGCATTGAATATAAAGACAGATAATCCCGAGCTTATGTGTACTGCGCGTCATTAGAGCATTGAATATACAAGACAGATAATCCCTAGCGTATGTGTCCTACACGTCATTAAAGCATTGAATAGACAAGACAGATAATCCCTAACTTATGTGTACTGCGTGTCATTAGAGAATTGAATAAACAAGACAGATAATCCCGAGCTTATGTGTATACTGCGCGTCATTAGAACATTGAATAGGCGAGACAGATAATCACGAGCTTATGTGTACTGCGTGTCATTAGAGCATTGAATAGGCGAGACTGTTAATTCCTAGCTTATGTGTACTGCGCGTCATTAGAGCATTGAATAGACAAGACAGATAATCCCGAGCTTATGTGTACTGCGTGCCATTAGAGAATTGAATAAACAAGACAGATAATCCCGAGCTTATGTGTACTGCGCGTCATTAGAACATTGAATAGGCGAGACAGATAATCCCGAGCTTATGTGTACTGCGCGTCATTAGAGCATTGAATATACAAGACCGTTAATCAAGAGCTTATGTGTACTGCGCGTCATTAGAGCATTGAATAGACAAGACAGATAATCCCGAGCTTATGTGTACTGCGCGTCATTAGAGAATTGAATAGACAAGACAGATAATCCCTAGCTTATGTGTACTGTGTGTCATTTGAGAATTGAACAAAACAAGACAGATAATCCCGAGCTTATGTGTACTGTGTGTCATTAGAGCACTGAATAGGCGAGACAGATAAACCCGAGCTTATGTGTACTGCGCGTCATTAGAGCATTGAATTTGCGAGACTGTGAATTCCGAGCTTATGTGTACTGCTCGGCATTAGAGCATTGAATAGACAAGACAGATAATCCAGAGCTAACGTGCACTGCGCGTCATTAGAGCATTGAATAGACAAGACAGATAATCCCGAGCTTATGGGTGCTGCGCCTCATTAGAGCATTGAATAGGCGAGACTGTTAATTCCGAGCTTATGTGTATTGCGCGTCATTAGAGCATTGAATAGACAAGACAGATAATCCAGAGCTTATGTGTACTGCGCGTCATTAGAGCATTGAATAGACAAGACAGATTATCCCGAGCTAATGTGTATTGGGCGTCATTAGAGCATCGAATAGACAAGATAGATAATCCCGAGCTAATGTGTACAGCGTATCATTAGAGCATTGAATAGACAAGACAGATAATCCAGAGCTAATGTGCACTGCGCGTCATTACAGCATTGAATAGACATGAGAGATAATCCCGAGCTAATGTGTACTGCGTGTCATTAGAACATTGAATAGAGAAGATAGATAATCCAGAGCTAATGTGTACTGCGCGTCATTACAGCATTGAATAGACAAGACAGATAATCCCGAGCTTATGTGTACTGCGCGTCATTAGAGCATTGAATAGACAAGACAGATAATCCCTAGCTTATGTGTACTGCGCGACATTAGATCATTGAATAGACAAGACAGATAATCCCGAGCTTATGTGTACTGTGCGTCATTAGAGCATTGAATAGACAAGACAGATAATCCCTAGCTTATGTGTACTGCGCGACATTAGAGCATTGAATAGACAAGACAGATAATCCCGAGCTTATGTGTACTGCGCGACATTAGATCATTGAATAGACAAGACAGATAATCCCGAGCTTATGTGTACTGCGCGTCATTAGAGAATTGAATGGACAAGACAGATAATCCCTAGCTTATGTGTACTGCGCGACATTAGAGCATTGAGTAGACAAGATAGATAATCCCTACCTATCTTATGTGTACTGCGCGTCTTTAGAGCATTGAATAGCCGAGACAGTTAATCCCGAGCTAATGTGTACTGCGCGTCTTTAGAGCATTGAATAGGCGAGACTGTTTATCCCGAGCTAATGTATACTGCTCGTCGATGGTGGTCACGCCTCCAATCGTTGCTGACTCTGCTAATGCCAGCTCCGTAAGTTATCATTACTCAGGATGAGATTACGCACATATCATGTATATAGTTTTGGGATAGCAAGAATACATAACACAACTTGCTGGTGTGTGTGTTTTACAAACAGACAAGATTTTTTTCTTGAGAGACTAAAGCGAGAAGTGGATGGCAGTTTAAGGATAGATACAACAGTGTGGAGCTGCCACTGGCCTTCACTTAATATCTTGTATTTAAAAGATACTATCTTGTAATTATAAGATACTAAATTGTAATTACATGATGTTAATCTGTATTTACTAATTACTATCTTGTAATTATAAGTTAATAATTATTCGTTTACTACAATTTAATAACTTGTAATTACAATTTGATAACTTGTAATAACATGTTATGAACCTTGTAATTACAACATAACTAACTTGTAATAACATGTTATGAACCTTGTAATTACAACATAACTAACTTGTAATAACATGTTATGAACCTTGTAATTACAGCATAACTAACTTGTTTTAACATGTTTGAACCTTGTAATTACAACATAACTAACTTGTAATAACATGTTATGAACCTTGTAATTACAACACAACTAACTGGTAATAACAATTTAATAAGTTTACAATTTAGCTAATTTGTAATTACAAGTGTATAACGCGTGATTAAAATTTAGTATCTTGTCACGCAATTATGTGGGGTACGCTTGATCGTCTAGTACGGTAGTACAAGATGGTGTGTCCGTTAGTCTAACAAGTTAGTATCTTGTCTTCACAAGTTTGTATGATGTATTTGCACGGTAATAACTGGAGGCAATTGGTGGCACTACGCAGTCGTAGAAAGATGGCAGAATGACGTCCTGTAGAATTGAGGATGAGACGGAGAAGCAAATGTGCGACGTGTTAATAAACAGTTTGTTACTCAAGAAAGCTAGGAATGGATTAACTGGATTGTTGGGTGGGTTTATTCTTTACAACGATAATATTACTGGCTTTTGTAAGTTTAACAAAGACATCGGGAAAGAAGAAACTATTTCGGACCAATTAAGGTTGTTTCGAAACCACAACTGAACAAATTTCAATGTTGTCGTTAATTATTACAAGTTGGACTGTGTTGGCTTAACTATGAAATTCTAAGGTATATAAAAAAGAGTTTTAACATGAATAACATAAATACACAGGATGGTCAGTCATAATTACACTTTGTTATAGATTCCCCCGTTTCTGAATAAGATATATAACCAATCAAACAATAGGCTTTCTTCTCGTGGGAAGGTTTTTTATATATCCAAATGAATAGCTAATAACAAACATCATTCAGGATTCAATAATAGGGTGTACCCTACCCAGTTTTTTTTTTCTTGGGGGGGGGGGGTTGATATATATTTGAAGGACGTCGTGCGGGGTTTCTGGGCCTCCCCTAGTCCTAACTAGGATCTTACGGTCGTTGCTCCCTCCCACTTCCCTGAAGAAAAGGGGGGAAACGACCGGAGGGTTCTATTTAGGACAAGCCTCCCAACCCCCGAAAAAACTGTGCAAAATTTAGTGCCGTAAGGGTGGATCTGGGGCATTTGAAGTGTGTGTAGCCCCTATGTTGGAGACAATTTCGGGGCTCTTTGTTATGAGAAAGTTGCATTGAGGCTGCGGAATTTTTTATGCAAAAGCGTGTCGGAAAAGAAAATGTTGAGTCGTATGTACATATTCTACGAATGATAAGGGTCAATAAATAAACTATTCGGTATATACACATATTCTATGAATACTATCGGTAAACATACTTTGAGTTATATACACATATTCAATACATCATAATGTCGGAAAACAAAACCATGAGGCATATTGACATCTTCTAATTACCGCAATAACCACACCAATCGAAACCTAATTTGCCTGAACTGCGTTAATACACGGAAAGCTCTCCCGAGTATACTGCGTTCGGCGGAATTTATAATGGTAACCGTATTCCGTGCAATATGCGGTGGAAGGGAGTCCAAATTTCTATTACAGACAGAATGAATTATATAATGGTTACTTGTGTAATACTCATAATACTCAAGGTCGTATTATTCATAAGGCTGACTAGGCTGGAGCCTATGGGCTCGCAGGGACAGGGGGCACGCCATTTTTTTTGTTTTGGCTGAGACACTTTTACCAGCGCCTTAGGGCTTCCGAGGGATTAAAGACACTTTGCACTCTGCACCGTGGCGATACATGTAGATATGTATTCATCCATGTATGTACTCTCATAAGTGTATTATATATATATTTATATACAGTACATTATTTTAATGTTTATTTAAATAATATGTCAAGTTGTGAGTAGAATTCTTCAGGAGACACGCAAAATGGATAAGGGCTATGTACTGCGGCATAGTGCCTTCCGAAGCAGGGTCAGGCTGTCAGCTGTAGTGGTGTGAAAGATTGAAATGCCGGAGGGGGTCCTGTCCCGAAGTACCTAAAAGCCTAGGGGCCCGGCCATGGGTTAATACGGCACTGGTAATACTTGTCCTTACACTGATTTTCCGACATATTCTCCATGCTGTGGGTGCTGCAAGAGGGTGCAAGTTTATTTTTCAGGAAAAATGGATTATACATTGGTTATCTGTGTGCAAAATCATAAAGATACGTACGCCTCTCTGTGATTTGTCGTGATATTGTGTCGGAAACCTGGCTTCGTCGCTGCTGGAAGAAATAGATTTACGCCGCGTATTCAGCCAAACCCAAAGAGTGTCGCCCGAATGCGTGCGTGAACATATGTCTCACCGTGGCGAACAGGTCCGTTTCACTATCCTGAAGGGGTTAATAACTTCTCCTCGAAAAGAATAAATCAGCAGAGGTTCACTGAAAAAAAACAATTTTAGTGCATATACATATAAATAAATATGGTAATTTGTTACTTACGTGGAGTCCAAAAGAATAAGAAAACAAAACGTCAATCACCCCTACCCACACAGTTTTTGAGTCACTTGCGGGCTCGCATTCTCTGTTGTCGCTGGTTTTCCTCCTTTTCGCTGGTATTTGTTTCTTGGTTGCCTCTTCACTTCACCCTTTCACTGCCGTCGCACGGCCACTAACGTTTTGTCACTTTATCGGACGCATCTGCTCTAACATGCGAGGGAATGTCACTATACCACTGCCGTCGCACGATCACTAGCTTATTGTTACTTTATTTGACGATTTTCCCACACGCAGTCGCCACCAATGGGGTTAACCTCACCCTCACGTTTGTCTCAGAACAAAGACCACACAGGCAAAGTCTACTCTGCCTACGCATGACTCGCCTTCTAAAACAGGTAATGCCGCATACCTAAATGCAAATAGCTCCCTGAGCTCGTGCTTCGTGTTTCTGATCTCATATATGGCCACCGACTTGGCCCGCGACTGCTCCTATTCTAAATATGAGCACTGTGGCATCCCTACGCCACAACGTGCCTATACGTTCGCACCGATTCGGCACCTCCTCTAACCTATAGCATGGGCATCCCCATTTACTCGCAACGATCCACAGTCAGTCTTACACACCTTCAGACTGAAATGAATTTTTCGAGAAATCCCCCGATTTTTCTTTCCAAAGCCATAACATTAATTCTCAGTTTAATCGCTTCTCTTGAACTTGGCAGCTGAGATCTATCTTAATTTAGATCCATTATCCATTAACTGGCCCTAATTACACAGATAACGACTTGCAGGAGAACATTGTCTCTGTTACTATTGGTCTGTTATCAAATAGCCCATGTGGCGTTCAACAAATGCTCAATAATGGACATTAAATTTCATACTTAATTACCAGCGCTTGAATTATTGCTGGTCTGTTTAAATGACAAAACGGTTTTCGGGGTTCATCACACAAAAGCATATTCTTATACCTTTGGCCCGATCGAGAAAAATTATCAAAGATATATAACTTTTAGACAACAAAATCGAAAATCCAAACTAACACCTTGACATATTGTAAGAATTGTTAATTCCGTCCCCACCGGGTACTTCATCCCAACTATCTCCCCAAATCTGCACCAGTCAGACATAAACAGTTTTATAGTTTCCCCCATTTCCCAATCTCCCCAAAAGTAATTTTGAGTCTCTCTTTAATGTCACCTCTCATCCACTTATCTGTTCATCCCACCCATAAAATAATTTACAACGGAATCTTATTTTACTGGGCAAGTATTTTGGACATTCTAAAATTAAATGATCCGAGCCTTATCAGATTTCTCCTTTCAACTTCGGTGACCTTGAATTGACTTCGAATAACAGTGACCACCCAAAAGGTCCATCTAGGTACGCCTCAAAAGTTGGTGCATCTATTTTGCATAACATGTCCGTATAAGTAGGTGGGGGTCGGGATAGAGAGTTAAATATCCCATTAGTGTCACGAGTCTCATGCCTACTCCTGTCTTTTCAACGTGACTAAATTCATTTCAAGCTTTGATTATTTTCTATGGAGGGCAGGGTCTGGATTTTGTGTATCCTAAATATTTTCCTTTTCAGTAAATTGCACACTCCGTTTCTCTCTGTATATTACACTGAAATCATTAAATATTTTTGTATGAGATAGATATATATGTGTCTACAACGCCCTGTATTTGAATTGAATTCGTATTTCCAGACAGCATGAAATGAAGTCTACAGAGATGATGAGTTTAACTCCCTCCTGCTAAGGATAGAATTTATCTTGCAACTGAAATAGGTATCATTTGGTCATTTTTAACCAGATTTTCCCCTTGTAAACTGAATGGATATTTTCTCCAAAGATTTCTAAAATAAAATTTAGATGAACGTTTCATCATATCTAGTCATGGCTGCTTCGTGGCAGTCATGACTAGATATGATGAAAAATATCTTGAAAATACGGGTTAAGAGTTAAATAGTTTAATTGAGTAGTTAATTAACTCATGGTCATAAAATTAGATGGTCAGTCGTGAGTACTAATCTACTGTGGCCCTACTCAGTATCCTAAAGAAGAATTATTATTGTTACAGATCTACATACGAGAATGTCAAGTACTAAGGATAAACATTGATGAGCTCATTACAGGTCTCCACTGACCTCTCGGTAATCTAAGTATTGTTTCACTGCGTCACCAGCCTACAAGAAGTTATTTATTTATTGGGGTTTAACGACACTTTAGACGGCCAGGGTCACCTCGTGTCGGACATTTTTACGGGTGGAGGAAGCCGGAGTACCAGGAGAAAACCTCCGAGTAACGGCGAGCAATTGTCAGGCTCTCCAACATACTAACTCCACAGAAGCGGAGTTAGCATTGGTTGAAGATAAGTGCACTATCGACGTGCAACACGCCTTAGTGCACAACGCCACCGTGCCCGTACGTGGGCAATGGGGGGTGAAGTGTCTTGTCCAAGGACACAACGCTGTTGCCGCGGTGAGATTCGAACCGAGGACCTCTCGGCTTGCAGCCTGCACCTCTCTGAGCCACCGCGCCCCTACAAGAAGTAAACACATTCCCATTGGTCGGGTAGTGTCACGAGAATATTGTTATTCCTCCGACACGAGGTGATCCTGGCTGTCGGAAGTGTCGTTAACCCCAATAAATAAACAAATTGTTATTCCGTAGTTGGTATAAAATACTCGTATGGTGGAGGGGGAGGTTTCTATTAACGCGAATGTCTTGAGGCGCATTCTGCCAGACATATGACGTACATTCGTACTTTGGCTGAACCCTGTGACTGTGGAGTTTCAAACGTGTTGGAATTGTAAGTTGTCAATTGTGATGTGGATGTTTAACCTCACTGGTGACGAGAAATTTTAAATTGTAATAAATTGACAACAAGCTGCCTTAGAGTAACATATCTACACACCAGGACTTGGTAAGCTTTACTCTATTAATCCTTTGCCTAACATGAAAAGCAGACGACATTTGCTAAAAAATTCTTGATTAACTATTTTTACCTCAAAAACATAGGTTATGGCCCCCTCGTTGGAACGAGCTCGACGAGCTCGTTCTAACGAGGGGTCATAACCTATGTTTTTGAGACAAAAAATGAAAAAATAATGAAAATTAATTGGCGATTTTTGAGAATAGTGCTGGCCGGTTTTGGCGGTTACGTTGGGTAAAACGTTAAAGTGATTGCTGAGTGAGACGACCACGTTTGCTCTTACATTAATATCCCCTGGGTGGAGTCAATTGAAACTTGAGGATTCGTGTTGCCGCACAGGAACGGATAGGTGGATGTACCTCTTTGGTAGAGGGTGCCTCATGCCACCTGATCGATTGACTGATTTTGACCCTCTGAAATATTTGGGACGGAGATTACTGACTGCTTCAGGTTTGAGGCCGTCACTCCAGCCTTATAGATTGATTATCAATAACAGAATTGGTGTCCTTGTATTGCGGGAATAAGGTATATTGAGAAAATTTACCCAGAGTTAAGTTACTGCCTGATGAATCACAAGTCGGGGCACAGATAAAAGGGACAGCGGCTTATCGCAACCACAACAGAAATTCAAAGATGTCTGTGTCCAAAAACGTCTGGGAGAAAACCTATCCTAAAATCTTTATCAAACACCGAGCCACTTGACGATCACCGAGACTGAATCCCGGCTATGTCACACGAAGAATAGGTTAAACAGGTTTTAGTATTTTCTTTCCCGATATCATTCGAGCCACGAATGACAAAGCATTCACAAGGTGACCGTGATATAATGTCATATTGTAATAGAATATGACAAATATGACACAATACTTAATCGAACCATACAGGAAGCGCAGTGGAACAGTGGTTAAATAGTTTAATTGAGTAGTTAATTAACTCATGGTCATAAAATTAGATGGTCAGTCGTGAGTACTAATCTACTGTGGCCCTACTCAGTATCCTAAAGAAGAATTATTGAGAGTTAGATTTTGAACAGAAAAGTCGACAGTTCGATCCTCACCAGCGTTAACTGCGTAGTGACCTTGAGCAAGTCACTCAATCATGATTACTAATGTATGTGTGTGAGGGTGGGGGGTGGGGGGGGCACGACGTTCTTAAACCGTACTTCTACTGTTGTTAACTCTGTATGTGCACAGTTAGTAAATTGGAGAGTCCGAAAGTTGCTTGCCGCTACTGGGTTGTTCTCGCCGAGTACTCCTGGCTCCTACACTCGTCGACCTGTCTGACACGATGAGACCCTGGCTGAAGAATGTTTTTTGTAATTCCTAAAAAATAAACAAACAAAACAAGCTAACCAGTCTGTGTTGTTATACAAGTCGACGTGCTTTCGTATTGATGTCCTACAGTTAAGCAGTGTAGAGTAGGACTCCAAAGCTAAACAATCATTGACCTACGAGTGATTATGTTTAACATTTCCGTGTGGTATACCCACCTCTGTAACCGACCTACGAGTAATAATGTTTATCCACCTCTGTAAGCCTCTACAATACATCTATACAGTACCTTATATCATTACATATCCTACATTATAACTTGACTATACAGTGTGTTGACCTCTGTAAGCCTCTATAATACATCTATACAGTGCATTGACCTCTGTAAGCCTCTACAATACATCTATACACTGCCCTATATCATTACATATCCTACATTATAACTTGACTATACAATGTGTTGACCTCTGTAAGCCTCTATTATACATCTATACAGTGTCCTATATCAATACATATCTTACATTATAACTTGACTATACAGTGTGTTGACCTCTGTAAGCCTCTATAATACATCTATACAGTGTCCTATATCAATACATATCCTACATTATAACTTGACTGTACAGTGTGTTGACATCTGTAAGCCTCTATAATACATCTGTACAGTGCCCTATATCATTACATATCCCACATTATAACTTGACATTACAATGTGTTGACCTCTGTAAGTCTCTATAATACGTCTATACCGTGCCCTATATCATGACATATCCTACATTATAACTTGACTATACAGTGTGTTGACCTCTGTAAGTCTCTATAATACATCTATACCGTGCCCTATATCATTACATATCCTACATTATAACTTGACTATACAGTTTGTTGACCTCTGTAAGCCCCTATAATGCATCTATACCGTGCCCTATGTCATTACATATCCTACGTTATAACTTGATTATACAGTGTGTTGACCTCTGTACGCCCCTATGATACATCTGTAGCCATCATTGATATATCTACATTATACCCTACAATATAACATGACTGTATGATATATCGACCTCTGTAGCCATATTTGATATATCTACATTATACACTACAATATAACATGACTGTATAAAATATCGACCTATGTAGCCATCTTTGATACGTCTACATTATACCCTACAATATAACTTGACTGTATATTATATCGACCTATGTAGCCATCTTTGATATGTCTACATTATACCCTACAATATGCGTTGACTGTATAATATATCGACCTATGTAGCCATCTATGATATGTCTACATTATACCCTACAATATAACTTGACTCTATAATATATAGACCTATATAGCCATCTATGATATGTCTACATTATACCCTACAATATAACTTGACTCTATAATATATCGACCTATGTAGCCATCTATGATACGTCTACATTATACCCTACAATATAACTTGACTGTATAATATATAGACCTATATAGCCATTTATGATATGTCTACATAAAACCCTACAGTATAACTTGACTGTATAATATATCGACCTATGCATTCATTTATGGTATGTCTACATTGTACCCTACAATATAACTTGAATGTATACTATATCGACCTATGTAGCCATTTATGATATGTCTACATTATACCCTACAATATGCGTTGACTGTATAATATATCGACCTATGTAGCCATCTATGATATGTCTACATTATACCCTACAAAATAACTTGACTATATAATATATAGACCTATGTAGCCATCTATGATACGTCTACAGTTTACCCTACAATATAACTTGACTGTATAATATATCGACCTATGTAGCCACTTATGATACGTCTACATTATACCCTACAATATAACTTGACTGTATAATATATAGACCTATGTAGCCATCTATGATACGTCTACATTATACCCTACAATATAACTTGACTGTATAATATATAGACCTATGTAGCCATCTATGATACGTCTACATTATACCCTACAATATATCTTGACTGTATAATATATAGACCTATGTAGCCATTTATGATACGTCTACATAAAACCCTACAATATAACTTGACTGTATAAAATATCGACTTATGCAGCCATTTATGGTATGTCTACATTGTACCCTACAATATAACTTGACTGTATACTATATCGACCTATGTAGCCATTTATGATATGTCTACATAAAGCCCTACAATATAACTTGACTGTATAATATATCGACCTCTGTAGCCATCTTTGATATATCTACATTGTACCCTACAATATAACTTGACTGTATAATATACCGACCTATGTAGCCATCTCTGATATATCTACATTATACCCTATAATATAACTTGACTGTATAATATATCGACCTATGTAGCCATATGTGATATATCTACATTATACCCTATAATATAACTTGACTGTATACTATATCGACCTATGTAGCCATCTTTGATATATCTACATTATACCCTACAATATAACTTGACTGTATAATATATAGACCTATGTAGCCATCTATGATACGTCTACATTATACCCTATAATATAACTTGACTGTGTAATATATAGACCTATGTAGTCATCTTTGATATATCTACATTATACCCTGTAATATAACTTGACTGTGTAATATATAGACTTCAGTAGCCATCTTTGATATATCTACAATATACCCTATAATATAACTTTACTGTATAATATATCGACCTATGTAGCCATCTTTGATATGCCTACATTATACCCCACAATATAACTTGACTGTATAATATATCGGCCTATGTAGCCATCTTTGATATATCTACATTATACCCTATAATATAACTTGACTGTATAATATATCGACCTCTATAGCCATCTTTGATATATCTACATTATACCCTATAATATAACTTTACTGCATAATATATCGACCTCTGTAGCCATCTTTGATATATCTACATTATACCCTATAATATAACTTGACTGTATACTATATCGACCTATGTAGCCATATTTGATATATCTAAATTATACCCTACAATTTAACTTTACTCTATAATATATCGACCCCTGTAGCCATATGTGATATATCTACATTATACCCTACAATATGACCTGACTGTATAATATATCGACCTCAGTAGCCATCTTTGATATATCTACATTATACCCTATAATATAACTTGACTGCATAATATGCTATTCGAGAAAAGTAGGGGCGATCCAAACTAATATTGATATTTTTGGAAAATGGTATTGGATACGCGTGATTAGACACATCAATATGTTACCAAGTTTAGTGTGAATAACGAATGTCACCTTATCCAACGCTAAGTCCTGAGCTTTCACCAATCGAGCACGTCTGGGATATGCATGGCTGGCGCCTAAGACAACGCCAGCAGCCCCCTACTAATGTCCAGGAACTCGCCGCTGCACTGCAGGAGGAATGGAAAGTCAAGCTGTTATTGGACGTTTGGTAAGGAGTATGCCACGTCGGATCAGTGCTTGTCTCGCGAACCGAGGAGGATTTACAAGGTATTGAGGTCTTGGACTGAATGTGGTAAATTCTCTGACTGACCGTTCATGCCTTCTATAGCTCAGTGCGTGGAATGTGTACTTCTTAGACATCCAACTATAGCTGAAATCATTCACCGGATGTCACAGGACAATGCCTCAAATGTCTTTTTAATGAAAACATAAATATATTTCTTCATTTATCTCACTTTTACCAAATATCCCCTACTTTTTTGAATAGAATATATCGACTTATGTAGCCATCTATGACGTCTACATTATACACTACGGACTGACTTGATTGTATGTCAATTTTCTAAATTTTTTACTTCTAACCCGCAGCTTCTGTCCCCTCGGTGGAGCACACACGGCGAGCTCGTTCTTGAGGGTGGGGGTGGGTCAGGGGAGTATGAAAGAACTAATGAAACTGTAGAGTGGTTTGCATATGATTGGTATTTTAGCCATTATGTTTGGTAAAGGGTTGAAGCATCTCCGATGTTTTTAAGTTAATTATACCCCCACGGAAGAAGTTCAGGAGGTGTATAGGAGTCACTTCGTCCGTCCGTCCGTCCGTCCGTCCGTCCGTCCGTCTGTCTGTGCAAGTCGAGTCCGGCTCAGAACTTTGGATAGCCTTGAAGGGTATTAATGATACTTGATATTAATGTTGGCCACCACTAGAGGGTGTGTCGCGATTAAGTTTGGTTGGAATGCTTGTCTTGCAGGTCAAGATCACAGACTTAGTTCAAGTATACAATACCCAAAACCAACGAAAACAAGTCGAGTCCGGCTCAGAACTTTTGAATATATCTAAGGATATTAATGTTATCTGGTATTATTGTTGCCAATTTTCAGGTAGTGTGTCGCGAGTACGGTTGGAAGGTCTGTCCTCAAGGTCAAGGTCACAAACTTAGTTAAACTTCACATACCCATATCCATAAATACACTGTCATGTCAAGCTCGGAACTTTTGATAGCCCTGAAGGATATAAATGATACTTGGTATTATTGTTGTCCACCCCAAGTGGGTGTGTTACGAACAAGAATTGGAATATCTGTCTGTAAGGTAAAGGTCACAGACTTAGTTCAACTTTACATACCCCACATCCAAATATGTGTCGTGTATGGTTCAGCACTTTTGAATCCCTCCAAGGATATTAGTGATACTTGGTATTACTGTTGCCCACTATCAGAGAGAGTGTGCTACAAATGAAGTTGGTAAGTCTGTCAACGTGGTCAAGGTCACAAACTTAGTTCAACTTCACATACCCATTTCCAAATATAAAACAAAAAAGTCATATTCGGCTCAGAACTATTTATAGACTAAAAGGATATTACTAATACTTGGTATTATTGTTGCCCACTATCAGAGAGTGTGCCGTGGAGGTATTATTGGTCCCAAGTTGGGACAAGCCATATCTAATTCTTTTCAGTTAGGCAATAAGGTGAAAAGTAAATGCGTGTAATTCACTGTTTGATGTATCGAATGGCTCGGTCAGTACATGTTTGGTCATGTTGAAAGAGGCCTTCCTTCACACAGAACCAGATAACTAATTTAAAGCAGCCATGACTCATGACAGACTTTGTTATACTGTCGCGACTAAACTATTTCTGCATTGTTTTCGAGAGTGGAGATGTTGCGACAATGGAGTTTATGCACAACGGCAGACATGCACAGACGTAGTCACATATTTGTACATATACCATAATTGTTATACATGTAGGAGCCTGATTCTCTCCCGAAACAACCAATCATCATCTTGATACATATGTTAGACAACAACCACCCACAACCCCCTCCCCCTCCAACCCTCCCCGTCTATAGTGCAGCTACAAATGAAACCGCATTTTACTACAATTAAATAACAAACTTTGCTATCTTTGTGTTATGAATAACAACCTTCTGTAAAATTAATACATGGAATAGATGGAGGATGTTTGCTTGTGAAAAAGAACCTAAGATTTGAATAAAAAATATGAAAAATATATCGACATCTGTAGCCACTGTGATATATGTAATATATGTCTATATTATAACCTACAGTTTTACTTGACTGTATAATATATCGACATCTGTAGCCACTGTGATATTTGTAATATATGTCTATATTATAACCTACAGTTTAACTTGACTGTATAATATATCGACATCTGTTGCCACTGTGATATATGTAATATATGTCTATATTATAACCTACAGTTTAACTTGACTGTATGATATATCGACATCTGTAGCCACTGTGATATATGAAATATATGTCTATATTACAACCTACAGTTTAACGTGACAGTATAATATATCGACATCTGTAGCCACTGTGATATATGTAATATATGTCTATATTATAACCTACAGTTTAACTTGACAGTATAATATATCGACATATGTAGCCACTGTGATATATGTAATATATGTCTATATTATAACCTACAGTTTAACTTGACTCTATGATATATCGACATATGTAGCCACTGTGATATATGTAATATATGTCTATATTATAACCTACAGTTTAACTTGACTGTATAATATATCGACATCTGTAGCCACTGTGATATATGTAATATTTGTCTATATTATAACCTACAGTTTAACTTGATTGCATAATATATCGACATCTGCAGCCACTGTGATATATGTAATATATGTCTATATTATAACCTACAGTTTAAATTGACAGTATAATATATCGACATATGAAGCCACTGTGATATATGTAATATATGTCTATATTATAACCTACAGTTTAACTTGACTGTATGATATATCGACATCTGTAGCCACTGTGATATATGTAATATATGTCTATATTATAACCTACAGTTAACTTGACTGTATAATATATCGACATCTGTAGCCACTGTGATATATGTAATATATGTCTATATTATAACCTACAGTTTAACTTGACTGTATAGTATATCGACATCTGTAGCCACTGTGATATATGTAATATATGTCTATATTATAACCTACAGTTTAACTTGACTGTATAATATATCGACATCTGTAGCCACTGTGATATATGTAATATTTGTCTATATTATAACCTACAGTTTAACTTGATTGTATAATATATCGACATCTGCAGCCACTGTGATATATGTAATATATGTCTATATATAACCTACAGTTTAACTTGACTGTATAATATATCGGCATCTGTAGCCACTGTGATATATGTAATATATGTCAATATTATAACCTACACTTTAACTTGACTGTATAATATATCGACATCTGTAGTCACTGTGATATATGTAATATATGTCTATATTATAACCTACAGTTTAACTTGACTGTATAATATATCGACACCTGTTGTCACTGTGATATATGTAATATATGTCTACAGTACGTGGAGAGTGTATTGTCACTAAATCACCCGCAGAGTGGAGATTCCACCCAAGCAATAATTGAAAATGTGTTGCAAAGGATAACAAGCAAAAGCAAATTTTCAGCCAATGGACCTCGGGGTTAAACCCAGAGGTCCATTGGTTGAAACATTGCTTGTGTTTTAAGTCGATATATACAAAATTTGAAAGTTATAATTAGGGTGATAACTCCACTCTGCGGGTGATTTAGTTACAATCCACTCTCCACGTACTGTATATTATAACCTACAGTTTAACTCGACTGCATGATATATCGACATCTGTAGCCACTGTGATATATGTAAAATATGTCTATATTATAACCTAAAGTTTAACTTGACTATACAATATATCGACATCTGTAGCCACTGTGATATATGTAGTATATGTCTATATAACCTACAGTTTAACTTGACTGTATGATATATCGACATCTGTAGCCATTGTGATATATGTAATATATGTCTGTATTATAACCTACAGTTTAACTTGACTGTATAATATACCGATCTGTGTTGGCATCTACGAAGTCTATATTATATCCTAACTTGACTGTACAATATATCGACCTCCCTAAGCATCTAGGACATGTCTGTATTATTTCCTACAGTATAACTTGACCGTACAATAGATCGATCTCTCTAGGCATCTATATGTCTGTATTATTCCCTACAGTTTAACTTGACTGTACAATATATCGACCTATGTATCCATCTGTGGTCTGTATACACTGTACACTACATTATAACTTGACTGTATAATATATCGACCTCTGTCGCCATCTATGATATGCCTATAGTGTTCCCTACCCATGGGCAGATCGTGGAATTAAAATACGGGGGGTGGACTTATGTGATCCGACATAGTCTCGGGCTCCTAGAATCAGTCGCCGAAGGCGACTGCCGCATGTGCCGAAGAGACGTGCCCCCCCCCCCCCCCGAAAATTTTTGATTTTCAGATTTTCTGAGGTAGCTTATAAATTCATCCTGTCCTCCAATTGAATATCAAGGAAAACACACATTTTTCGTTGTAAAAGTTAAAATTTTCAAACCATACATCGCATACACTGTCACATACTGCTTCTGGTCATAGAGCTGGTCTGTCGTGGAAAAAAATATGACAGTCACCTATTTACGAAAATGACTTTGGCGAATAGGCGACTGTCATATTTTGTCCACGACAGATTAATGATTTTTGACATCATGGGAACATCAATCGTCGGAAACGCAGAAACAAGAAACCTCTTTTACCTTACATTTTCTGGCTGTATAGTGGCAACAAATTTCGGAAACTGATGGCATTCTTGGTCTATTCGGCCAATATTGCCACTGACTCTTTTGGTGCTCATTTTCAGATCGGTTAAATCATTTTAAATTCTTTGACAAATTATGTCACGGCTGCTGAGAAGCAGCCATGGCATAATTTGAAACGAAACCCAAGGGATAATAATTTATATAGGATTGTTGATATACTTCAAGTAAATGTGTGTGCGTCTGAGAGAGAAAGAGAGAAAGAAAGGAGAGAGAGAGAGAGAGAGAGAGAGAGAGAGAGAGAGAGAGAGAGAGAGAGATGTTCATATAGCTAAATTACAAGGTTTGCATTGGTTTTATAGAAGAACGTAGTAACTGCGGACATGCAGCGGGAATCGGGAGGCTGACATCTTGCACCATGACCATTTTACCTTAATGACATTAATATTATAATAAGCCATGTGACTGTTACTGTCCAGTCAAATTATGGAATACTGATACTATTAAAACAACTATTTTGCGCTGGCGCGACATCTTTACTGTATTCTCAATTGGACAAAAACGTTGCATGGCTCATTAGAATATATATACCATTAAGGTGAACATTGACAAGATCCCAATCTCTCTATTGCGATAAACACAACATATAATTAAGCCCTTGCTTCACCTTTCGACGCTCAATAAATTAATGTGACCACTGCCAGAATGAGAACTCGACCGGTCAACTCAACTGGCTATTCACAGATTCTGGCGAATGGCCAGTTGAGCTGACCCGGCGAATGCCAGAAGCCCTCAATAAAATTAGAACTGGGAAACATACGCGACTCACTGGAAATATTGGCTCCCCATTAACATTAACTTCAAGTTTAGGGTATGCGATGTAAAAATAATGATATCAAGAACATACCATTTCTTCGGCCTTGTGGCGACAAAATATTCTTTTATACTCCGCTTCATTGCGTCCCGCTTTCGACTATCGATTTTGCAGACAGTGGATACTTGCAGACGTGACTGTCGTCAGTTCTATAAATAACCGATATTCTGCGAATTCTAAAAGAGGATCATTTCCCTTGTTTGGCAACGTGATGTCATTAGGTAAGGAGGGGCGTTATAGGACAAGATTGTGGGAAAAAGAGCAGGACTTTCTTTAGTGGGCTCGGGGAGGGGGGACTAGTCCCCTATCTACCCCCCCCCCCCCCCGGATCCGCCCTTGCCTACAATTTAACTTGACTGTATAATACAGCGACCTTTCTAGGCATCCATGATATGTCTATAGCTTCTTGGATCCTGCCTGCGGGGTTCTGATCTGCACTCTATCATTGCGTGTGTGCGGTATGGCAGTGTATTTAGTACCATGTCGAAAGATTGCGTTATTTCCGGGTTATCATTCTGAGTATTTAGTAACAAAAATACAGATATAACAGCACTGGCTGCCTTATGCCCACGTTATCATTGTGGGTTATTAGTATTCTAGGGTATTTAGTACCACGTATACAGATATAACTGACTGCCCTATTCCCTCGCTAGAATCGTGGAAATGTCACATGGGAGAGTATCTACTATCATATATACAAATATAACTAAACGTTATTTTGGAGTTCGGGGCGCCGTAACCGGTTCTTGTCAGATCACCGAAGTTAAGCAACGTCAAGCCCGGTTAATCCTTGGATGGGTGACTATCTGAGTGATCGATTCGGGCTCTTTGTTTTATTGGGCAAGGCACTTAACCCCGATTGTCCACACGGAGGCACGATGACGCCGAGAACTGGGGGATACTGACGAACGTGACAACCGTTACTTATTCACGGTTCTGTATTCGACATTCGACACTAACCGATTTTCGCCAAATAAACTGCATGGTGGGGTGGCACAAATAGATTCATGAAGATTGCCACCAAAATTAGGCTCCTCACCCTCCCAAAATTGGGCACTCTAGGAGCCCAAAAGTGCCGAGTTGCTCAAAATCGTATTTATCAACCGATTTTCGCCAAATAAACTGCATTGTGGGGTGGCACAAATAGATTCATGAAGATTGCCACCAAAATTAGGCTCCTCACCCTCCAAAAATTGGGCACCCTAGGAGCCCAAAAGTGCTGAGTAGCTCAAAATCGTATTTATCAACCGATTTTCGCCAAATAAACTGCATTGTGGGGTGGCACAAATAGATTCATGAAGATTGCCACCAAAATTAGGCTCCTCACCCTCCCAAAATTGGGCACCCTAGGAGCCCAAAAGTGCTGAGTTGCTCAAAATCGTATTTATCAACCGCTTTTCGCCAAATAAACTGCATTGTGGAGTGGCACAAACAGATTCATGAAGATTGCCACCAAAATTAGGCTCCTCACCCTCCCAAAATTGGGCACCCTAGGAGCCCAAAAGTGCTGAGTTGCTCAAAATCGCATTTATCAACCGATTTTCGCCAAATAAACTGCATTGTGGGGTGGCACAAATAGATTCATGAAGATTGCCACCAAAATTAGGTACCTCACCCTCCCAAAATTGGGTACCCTAGGAGCCCAAAAGTGCTGAGTTGCTCAAAATCGTATTTATCAACCGATTGTCGCCAAATAAACTGCATTGTGGGGTGGCACAAATAGATTCATGAAGATTGCCACCAAAATTAGGCTCCTCACCCTCCCAAAATTGGGCACCCTAGGAGCCCAAAAGTGCTGAGTAGCTCAAAATCGTATTTATCAACCGATTTTCGCCAAATAAACTGCATTGTGGGGTGGCACAAATAGATTCATGAAGATTGCCACCAAAATTAGGCTCCTCACCCTCCCAAAATTGGGCACCCTAGGAGCCCAAAAGTGCTGAGTTGCTCAAAATCGTATTATCAACCGATTTTCGCCAAATAAACTGCATTGTGGGGTGGCACAAATAGATTCATGAAGATTGCCACCAAAATTAGCCTCCTCACCCTCCCGAAATTGGGCACCCTAGGAGCCCAAAAGTGCTGAGTTGCTCAAAATCGTATTTATCAACCGATTTTCGCCAAATAAACTGCATTGTGGGGTGGCACAAATAGATTCATGAAGATTGCCACCAAAATTAGGCTCCTCACCCTCCCAGAATTGGGCACCCTAGGAGCCCAAAAGTGCTGAGTTGCTCAAAATCGTATTTATCAACCGATTTTCGCCAAATAAACTGCATTGTGGGGTGGCACAAATAGATTCATGAAGATTGTCACCCAAATTAGGTACCTCACCCTCTCAAAATTGAGCACCCCAGGAGCCCAAAAGTGCTGAGTTGCTCAAAATCGTATTTATCAACCGATATTCGTCAAATGAACTGCATTGTGGGGTGGCACAAATAGATTCATGAAGATTGCCACCAAAATTAGGCTCCTCACTCTCCCAAAATTGGGCACCCTAGGAGCCCAAAAGTGCTGAGTTGCTCAAAATCGCATTTATCAACCGATTTTCACCAAATAAACTGCATTGTGGGGTGGCACAAATAGATTCATGAAGATTGCCACCGAAATTAGGTACCTCACCCTCCCAAAATTGGGCACCCTAGGAGCCCAAACGTGCTGAGTTGCTCAAAATCGCATTTATCAGCCGATTTTCGCCAAATAAACTGCATTGTGGGGTGGCACAAATAGATTCATGAAGATTGCCACCAAAATTAGGCTCCTCACCCTCCCAAAATTGGGCACCCTAGGAGCCCAAAAGTGCTGAATTGCTCAAAATCGCAGTTATCAACCGATTTTCGCCAAATAAACTGCATTGTGGGGTGGCACAAATAGATTCATGAAGATTGCCACCAAAATTAGGCTCCTCACCCTCCCAAAATTGGGCACCCTAGGAGCCCAAAAGTGCTGAATTGCTCAAAATCGCAGTTATCAACCGATTTTCGCCAAATAAACTGCATTGTGGGGTGGCACAAATAGACTCATGAAGATTGCCACCAAAATTAGGCTCCTCACCCTCCCAAAATTGGGCACCCTAGGAGCCCAAAAGTGCTGAGTTGCTCAAAATCGTATTTATCAACCGATTTTCGCCAAATAAACTGCATTGTGGGGTGGCACAAATAGATTCATGAAGATTGCCACCAAAATTAGGCTCCTCACCCTCCCAAAATTGGGCACCCTAGGAGCCCCAAAGTGCTGAGTTGCTCAAAATCGTATTTATCAACCCATTTTCGCCAAATAAACCGCATTGTGGGGTGGCACAAATAGATTCATGAAGATTGCCCCCAAAATTAGGCTCCTCACCCTCCCAAAATTGGGCACCCTAGGAGCCCAAAAGTGCTGAGTTGCCCCAAATCGTATTTATCAACCGAGTTTCGCCAAATAAACTACATTGTGGGGTGGCACAAATAGATTCATGAAGATTGCCACCCAAATTAGGTACCTCACCCTCCCAAAATTGGGCACTCTGGGAGCCCAAATGTGCTGAGTTGCTCAAAATCGTATTTATCAACCGATATTCGCCAAATAAACTGCATTGTGGGGTGGCACAAATAGATTCATGAAGATTGCCACCAAAATTAGCTCCTCACCTTCCCAAAATTGGGCACCCTAGGAGCCCAAAAGTGCTGAGTTGCTCAAAATCGTATTATCAACCGATTTTCGCCAAATAAACTGCATTGTGGGGTGGCACAAATAGATTCATGAAGATTGCCACCAAAATTAGCGTCCTCACCCTCCCGAAATTGGGCACCCTAGGAGCCCAAAAGTGCTGAGTTGCTCAAAATCGTATTTATCAACCGATTTTCGCCAAATAAACTGCATTGTGGGGTGGCACAAATAGATTCATGAAGATTGCCACCAAAATTAGGCTCCTCACCCTCCCAGAATTGGGAACCCTAGGAGCCCAAAAGTGCTGAGTTGCTCAAAATCGTATTTATCAACCGATTTTCGCCAAATAAACTGCATTGTGGGGTGGCACAAATAGATTCATGAAGATTGTCACCCAAATTAGGTACCTCACCCTCTCAAAATTGAGCACCCCAGGAGCCCAAAAGTGCTGAGTTGCTCAAAATCGTATTTATCAACCGATATTCGTCAAATGAACTGCATTGTGGGGTGGCACAAATAGATTCATGAAGATTGCCACCAAAATTAGGCTCCTCACCCTCCCAAAATTGGGCACGCTAGGAGCCCAAAAGTGCTGAGTTGCCCAAAATCGTATTTATCAACCGAGTTTCGCCAAATAAACTGCATTGTGGGGTGGCACAAATAGATTCATGAAGATTGCCACCAAAATTAGGCTCCTCACCCTCCCAAAATTGGGCACCCTAGGAGCCCAAAAGTGCTGAGTTGCTCAAAATCGTATTTATCAACCGCTTTTCGCCAAATAAACTGCATTGTGGAGTGGCACAAACAGATTCATGAAGATTGCCACCAAAATTAGGCTCCTCACCCTCCCAAAATTGGGCACCCTAGGAGCCCAAAAGTGCTGAGTTGCTCAAAATCGCATTTATCAACCGATTTTCGCCAAATAAACTGCATTGTGGGTGGCAGAAATAGATTCATGAAGATTGCCACCAAAATTAGGTACCTCACCATCCCAAAATTGGGTACCCTAGGAGCCCAAAAGTGCTGAGTTGCTCAAAATCGTATTTATCAACCGATTGTCGCCAAATAAACTGCATTGTGGGGTGGCACAAATAGATTCATGAAGATTGCCACCAAAATTAGGCTCCTCACCCTCCCAAAATTGGGCACCCTAGGAGCCCAAAAGTGCTGAGTTGCTCAAAATCGCATTTATCAACCGATTTTCGCCAAATGAACTGCATTGTGGGTGGCACAAATAGATTCATGAAGATTGCCACCCAAATTAGGTACCTCACCCTCCCAAAATTGGGCACCCAAGGAGCCCAAAAGTGCTGAGTTGCTCAAAATCGTATTTATCAACCGATTTTCGCCAAATAAACTGCATTGTGGGGTGGCACAAATAGATTCATGAAGATTGCCACCAAAATTAACCTCCTCACCCTCCCAAAATTGGGCACCCTAGGAGCCCAAAAGTGCTGAGTTGCTCAAAATCGTATTTATCAACCGATTTTCGCCAAATAAACTGCATTGTGGGGTGGCACAAATAGATTCATGAAGATTGCCACCAAAATTAGGCTCCTCACCCTCCCAAAATTGGGCACCCTAGGAGCCCCAAAGTGCTGAGTTGCTCAAAATCGTATTTATCAACCCATTTTCGCCAAATAAACCGCATTGTGGGGTGGCACAAATAGATTCATGAAGATTGCCCCCAAAATTAGGCTCCTCACCCTCCCAAAATTGGGCACCCTAGGAGCCCAAAAGTGCTGAGTTGCTCAAAATCGCATTTATCAACCGATTTTCGCCAAATAAACTACATTGTGGGGTGGCACAAATAGATTCATGAAGATTGCCACCCAAATTAGGTACCTCACCCTCCCAAAATTGGGCACCCTAGGAGCCCAAAAGTGCTGAGTTGCTCAAAATCGTATTTATCAACGGATTTTCGCCAAATAAAATGCATTGTGGGGTGGCACAAATAGATTCATGAAGATTGCCACCCAAATTAGGTACCTCACCCTCCCAAAATTTGGCACCCTAGGAACCCAAAAGTGCTGAGTTGCTCAAAATCGTATTTATCAACCGATTTTTGCCAAATAAACTGCATTGTGGGGTGGCACAAATAGATTCATGAATATTGCCACCAAAATTAGGCTCCTCACCCTCCTAAAATTGGGCACCCTAGGAGCCCAAATGTGCTGAGTTGCTCAAAATCGCATTTATCAACCGATTTTCGCCAAATAAACTGCATTGTGGGGCGGCACAAATAGATTCATGAAGATTGCCACCCAAATTAGGTACCTCACCCTCCCAAAATTGGGCACCCAAGGAGCCCAAAAGTGCTGAGTTGCTCAAAATCGCATTTATCAACCGATTTTCGCCAAATAAACTGCATTGTCAGGGTAGCACAAATAGATTCATGAAGATGGCCACCCAAATTAGGTACCTCACCCTCCCAAAATTGGGCACCCTAGGAGCCCAAAAGTGCTAAGTTGCTCAAAATCGCATTTATCAACCGATTTTCGCCAAATAAACTGCATTGTGGGGCGGCACAAATAGATTCATAAAGATTGCCACCCAAATTAGGTACCTCACCCTCCCAAAATTGGGCACCCTAGGAGCCCAAATGTGCTGAGTTGCTCAAAATCGTATTTATCAACCGATTTTCGCCAAATAAACTGCATTGTGAGGTGGCACAAATAGATTCATGAAGATTGCCACCAAAATTAGGAACCTCACCCTCCCAGAATTGGGCACCCTAGGAGCCCAAATGTGCTGAGTTGCTCAAAATCGCATTTATCAACCGATTTTCGCCAAATAAACTGCATTGTGGGGTGGCACAAGTAGATTCATGTAGATTGCCACCAAAATTAGGTACCTTACCCTCCCAAAATTGAGCACCCTAGGAGCCCAAAAGTGCTGAGTTGCTCAAAATCGCATTTATCAACCGATTTCCGCCAAATAAACTGCATTGTGGGGTGGCACAAATAGATTCCTGAAGATTGCTACCAAAACTGGGCACTGAGTTCTGAGTTGCTCAAATTCACATTTATTAGCTAACGTTCCCCATTTCAACGCTCCTTTTAAAGCTGTGACTATTCCAGTGTCATTTGTAGACAGTTTATCCCAGAGTACATTTCGCATTCACTTTGAGTGGTTTATGTCACCCTCGATCCATGAGCCAGAGAGAACTGTTGGTTCGGAATAGAGAACACGAGAAAGTTTCTAGGTTGTCTAGAGTTGCTCACATCATTAAAAGCAGTTTTATTCCCACCAGTGGAAGAAGCAAGGAATCGCTTGAGGAAGAGAAATATTCTCGAGATTTCAAAAATTAACACTGGAATCTTGTGATCTCTGTTTGAACTATTTTCTGAATGTGTGTATGACGTTCGAACGGAATCACAAGTCCTTGAATTAAGCATGACGCTTAAATAATTAGGCATGATGCTAAAATAATATAGCATGTTGTCTGAATAATACAGCATGAAGCTTAGTAAATTAAGCATCATGCTTAATTATTTAGGAATCACGCTTAATTATTTATCCAGCGTTCATGAAATCATACCAAAGAATATATCATTCAAAAAGAGTTGAAAAATAATACAGCATGATGCTTAAATAATTAAGGATCATGCTGATTTGAAATGCATGATCCTCTCGTAATTCAGCATGATGCTTAATTATTTCGGCATCATGCTAAATTAATTCAGCATCATACTAAAATAATTAAGCATCATGCTATATTAATTCAGCATCCTGCTAATCAGCACATTCTGCTAACCAATCAGTGGCGCCGATACACACACGCTTTTTGTCTAGTCGGATAGGAACAATGGAGCATGGTCCAGAAACAAGAAAATGTTGATGCAAACACCAAGTTGCAGAGTTAGAATCTTGCATAAGAAATCTTTTGTATACATATCATGAAATCGGTCATTGGATTCTCTTTTCATGATACATAATAAATTAAAAATTAAACACCGAGAATTTGGGCAGTGCTTGTTTACGTTTGTAAACGAGTTATGTTTCATTGTTGAATTATGACTCGTTAATTATAGTCTGGATTGTGTGCTCTAAAGTGAGCATGAAAGGTAAGAATGGTTTGAAAATCTTGACATTGCACTTCTGTGGTGACCATGATATAGCTACAGACTGAAAGCAGTTTTAAAAAACCAATGAATAATTGTAAATCTGAAAATGTACAGGTATCAGAAAGCACGCAGTCCCCCGAGTCCCCAGTATCAATGACTGACTTTTCCATAGCCTCTCACTCACTATTTTAACCAGTTGGGAGTTTTTGTCTCCAGAAAAGGTGAAGGACTATCTTACACAACCGTCGTACAGCACGTATGAATCGGGTCCGGTTACCCGAAACTTTGACAGAGCAACTACAGTTTTGTAGGCCTGCTCGGTTGTTTGTGGAATTCAATTTCGAAGTTCGACCACAGATTCGTGGTCTCGACACGCTACCTCTCCAGATCTCATCAACATTTAATGCAAATGGTCTAAGATTTTTAGAGCGTTATTTTTCCACCGCATACTTGTGTTGAGGATGAGAATGTTCAGAAAGTATGCTTGTATAATTTGTAATTTCACTTTAAATCGAAAATACCGCGACACACAGCAGAAGTTTGACTTGTAGGCCCGCCTGGGCCTGATGTTCCAAATCATTGACGCAAGTCAAAGCTATGATCGTAATATATCCTCCTTTCATTCATAAAAAAGTTGTATGCTCTGTTTATGCCCTTTGTGATTGATGTACAATTAGAGAAAAGTTTAACCCTCCCCGCGTCACTTATCCAAAGTACTCCAATATGTTCGCTTTGACAGGAGTTCCAGTTGAAAGTAAACATGAGATCCTGCTAGATTCTGAGAAAGATATGGCCTGTGGGAAGTTCGCATTTAAAAAGATTCGTTCACATTATTTGGTTTACATCTTCCATAAAAGTAACCGTAGGTGAACAGATACACCTTCAGCCCCCCCCCCCCCCCCCCCCCCCACATCGCCGATCAAATGTAATTATCTTTCCATTTCAGTCCTGAAGAAATATGGGCTATCACTCCTTACTGTAACAAGCTATAGTTCCAAATAACAAATACGGCACATAAGCTATGTTTTCGGTGTCGAGAAATATGATCCGAAGACCCCACCCCCCCTCCCACCCCATAAAGTTATGTCAGTGATTAGTAAAAATGTTTGGTGCTGATCAAGAAGTAATCAATCGAGACTTTCGAAAAAAAAAAAATATACTACTCAAAGTTTGCTAAGCACCAAATATATCCAACTACCTGTTTTATGTTTTAGTTGAAATATTGTAATGAAAAGTTATATATTTTTTATTTAATTATATCTTTAATGATTTAAGTACAGAAATTAAGATTTTAGTTGTGTTTGACATTATTTTTAGCTTTTGAATACGATAACCATGGAAAATAAATATTATTGACAAAGAGGAAATTTTTCAATTTGCCAAAAAGTTGACGGAGCGAACTGGTATGGGTTCAAAATCGAGTATGAGACCCATTACTATTAATTACAGCTTGACAACACCTTCTCATGCTCCCAATCAGGTTCCTGGTGGTCCTTTATGGAATGTTGTTCCATTTTTGGGCCAGTATGGCACCCAGCTCCTGGATACTTTTTGGCTGGACTGGACGGGATGAAATTGCAAGCTGCAACTCATTCCAGACATGTTCGATTGGATTGAGGTTGGCCAGTCCATACGCTCAGTCACCTCCCTCTGTCGGTACTCCCCGACAGCATGTGCAACATGAGGACGAGCGTTATCGTCCATCAGAATGAATCTATCACCCACTGCATCTGCATTCAATCTGACGTGGGCATCCAAGATCTCATCAATATACCGCTGTGCAGTCAATGTGTTGCGAAATTAAGTAAAAAGTCTATCGATCTGTGATCGTAAATTCTGACCCTAAGCGTTGTGTTTACTGGCAGTTCTGTGAGATTCCACCAGCCCGTGGCGTTTTGTGATTCCTTACCAGACGATATCAAACACAGGCTCCAGATTTTAGGTTCAGGTCAGTAGGTAAGTTCACGAACTTGTCGTGTACATCAGAACGAAGACCAGATTCAAATTATCTACTATTTTAATAAATCAATCATTTATTCTATTAACAAATTCGCGACTAACCTGTCGTTGTCTCTGGCATAAAAATGTAAATTGTATCAAACAACAAAGTTCATTCCTTCAATAGCAGTGGCGGCATTCAGGGTTCTCCTTGTAGACCGTTTAGTGTTCGTCAGGAGCCCAGAGACAACTTTAACTTTTCTAAGCAGTCAGAAATTGGTGCTTTTATCATAGTGTACACCAAATTTCTGATGCAATACCTGGGGTACGTGACGACCGTCAGCAAATTCTCCCTGAGTTTTGGAGAATTTAGGGAAAGTCCTTTGACGTGGCGTCGCCATTTTGTGGACTCTATTACTGCCATGAAAACTGTCGGTTACTCTGCATGCAGTCCATGGAATATCTTGCTATAAAATAGTATCCTGCCGTGGCGTCAGTTACCGACAGAATGATCGGGTGACTTGTGCAATTTTGCAACTCAGCATCCCAGATATCCAGGAAGCCTCACCGGGTACATGTTATGATTTGTTGGACAGTTCGAACACCAACATCCCAGGAATACTGCTGAATGTTATTGTTCCATCCATCAACAAATCCTACAATTTTACTTGCTTGTTGACAATATTGGCCTGCAAAGGCATGCCTAATATTGTCAACAGAACATCTGGCGTGTACCCACAAAGAACGCCTGTACTCTGGTCGCCAGTTTAATACAATTCGATGTATTTTATTGTCATGTTCAATTTATGTTATTACTGTTAATAAAACTTGAATCATGTTACCAAATAAATCCTCATAACACTTTCATGGACTCGAGTTCTTTATCCGAGCTTGCGGGCTTGATTAGCCCCTGTGGGCTCACTTCACAACAAATGCACCACGTTCAGGGATACAGAGGTCCTGTACGTCCATCCCTGCTGACGTCGCCCCTGACCATCATTGGCCCTCCCATCATAGGGGTCATGCTCAGCAATGTTGGCTGCAAGGAATAGCTCTCCTGGTCTTCTCCATACCCTAGAACGCCTATCTGCGTAAAAAGGATAGGTCGCCAATCTTCGCTGGCCCATCCAACTTGGTCCATGGTCCTTTCATATGGTGCCTGGTGGTGGTTCTGGGACAGAGGAATGCGAATACATGGTCTTCTCGATCGGATACCACATTCGTGCAACCTTGCCCGGATAGTCTGCGTCGAAACATTTACCCCGGATGCATTCTGAAGGTCACTGCGAAGCTGGGTTGCTGTGGCAAAGCGGTTCATACAGGCCAGAATGATCAAAAACCGGTCTTCAGCTGCAGATGTTGCCCTGTCTCTGCCACCACCATGCTGTCTTACTGGTGTGTCATACTGCTGAAATCTTGCCCAGGCTCCGATCACCGTATGGTGCACACCAAGGGCTTCACCAACCTGACGATGGGTAGCCCCTTGCTCCACCATCCTTACAGCCCGCACATTTCTGCTTCAGACAAATGTCTTCTTACATTTGAACTTGCCATATTCTGTCATTAAATCACAAGGGTTTGTGTTGAAATGAAGATTGGATGCATTACACATGTTATTTACATGTAGACAGTACACGAAAATATCATGAAAATTAAGGGGTACATGCTTTCCTTGACTATCACGAAAAAGTTTGCCTGACAAAGAGAGGTTATAAAAACACTGGAGACCATCTCAATAAATTCCTCGACCATATCCACCAAAAATATCGCAAATATGTCACAAGCAAATTTCACAATAGACACCCACCCCCCACTCTCCCTTTAAAATCCAAAATAAACTTATAAACTTAGTAGGAACAGCTGTCTTTAGGGGGGTTCATAATGTTCTTTAACTGGTACCCACCAATTTAAACCTCTGTGGGCTGCTGTGGGCCTCAATCTACAAATGACAAGCTGTTCATTATCAGGCTTGGCCAGAGCAGGTGTACAAATACGGGAACAAAATTTTCATTTGAATTGTTCTGTCAGTATTCTCAGGTGTTTGCTACTTTCATCTTCTATCCATACAAATTCTATTAATAAATAAATAACTTGGGTTGAATTTAGTGCATCAGAGAGAATTTTCCCCAAAATATTGTCTGCACATTTTCTACATTTCGAACAAGACACCCCACCCCCTACTAACGTGTGACATTTTCCCAGATTAAACCCAATATTCTCCCATTTGAAGTCTCCTGATGTCGTATTTATGTTAAGAGTGTGATGTACAACATCATCTTTAAGGTTTGAAACACAAATGATGGTATATATTAGCTGATATATTGATATATTTTTAAAAAATTAAAAAAATTGCACAAGTTGGAAATGCATATTTTTGTCGCACTCAAGAGACCCACCCACCCCCCACGTCACGTCTTGCAAATGTTTGGTGCCCCCCCCCCCCCCCCCCCCCTCCCCCGATGATGTGTCAAATATTTGGTGCTTAGCAAACTTTGAGTAGTATAGAAATATATAAAGAGCCTTCTCCATCAGTGATGTAGTACTGCTGTTTAAACCTGGCCATACCAAAAATAAGCTATTTATCTGTGGAGCAGTCAAAAGTTAATATTGTGGTTTATGCATCAGCTCACCATTGGAGAAGGGCGTCCATTTGTGTGCTTCGATATTCTGCACTTATTGTGGTAAAATGATAAAGGAAAGTGTACTCAAATAACAGAGATCAGTGAAAATGTGTTTCAACTATTTATTCCACAATAACGTTTGAAAGAATACGTCAGGACGCGTGTGCGTTTTCACGATGGCAAAGTTTTTTTTACAAATTTCAGACATGTGCATGGGAAGTCGGATATAAATTTTGATCCAAAATTTCGCTCCTATGCATATCGACCCATTCTAATAAATTGAGTCAAACATGATCTTATATGCGTGGGCAAATTATATTTTACTTGAGGTTGTCAAGTAGCCTGGTGCAAAACATAGAAACAGTACATGGATAGCGGACCAATTTGGAAACACCCATCAAGTGTAAATTTCACCCAGATAATAGCTCATGTTTAGTGAAACTGCCCCAAAAAAATATAAAAAAATAGCAAGGCAGCTCCCATATGTAATCAGAAGCTGTATGATTAGTGTTTTTTTTCCAGCAATTAAACCAGTGGCAATGATCTCGCAATGAAAGAGACACACACTGGCGTATTATTGATATAATCAAACAAATACCAATCATTGTATGAACCTGATGTTTTCAGAAGCCGATTATTGTGGATGTGTTAATTTGAAATTATCGTTCCAGCAGAATAAATTGACAATGTCCAATAGCCTAACACCTCACCCATTTGACACAGAAAATTAGGGTTTTTTTAAACTACCATTCTCTCTCTCTCTCTCTCTCTCTCTCTCTGGACGGTTTTACCGTAACTGTGGGGACATCAGCCTCAGACCTGCACTGTGGGGACCAAAAATTGTTGGGAGCTTTTTCAATGAATTAACACCGGATTAGGTTAAATTTGATCATAATTAACCTTATCTAACCAAAAGAAGTTGTATTTAACCACTTTTAGAAAAGTGAGAGAAAAGTGAGAGAAACGTTGTGAGGACATCTGAGAGAAGCGCTGTGGGGACATCTGAGAGATGCGCTGTGGGGACATTTGTTAATAATTACCGAGGCATAGTATTTGGTCACCTTAACACACTATACGTGTTTACTTTAGTTCCGATACCCACAAACAAGGAAATAAACAAGATAGCAGGGGTGGTCTGGCCCCTCCCAACCAGCACGGGAATTTTTCGGTAAACAGTGAGAGAAACACTGTGGGGACATCTGAGAGAAGCACTGCGGGGACATTTGTTAATAATTACCGAGACAACAGTATTTGATTACCGTACACACTATAAGTGTATACTTAAGTCCCGACGCCCACCCCACAAACTCACAAACAATATGGCAGGGGCGGTCTGACCCCTCCACCCCCCCCCCCCAAACCCATACGGGGAATCTTTCGGTAAAAAGGTCCACTTCCAATGCATGAAGACACTTACCGCGGCGCAAATTGTCAAGCCGGGAAAGGTTTTTAGAAAAGAAGAACCGCGATGATTCAATCTAAAATTAGTGGCATCTATATGATTTTAAGCCCTTTCGGATGAAAATGTGTCGACTAATTCTGAGCTATCATGCACAATTGGTCTGAGGAGCCCTCAACTATGGGTGACCCACACCCAATATGGATCGACCCACCTTTAGTACTGGGTCGGTCAGTTCCTAACCCTATGCGGTCCTACCCTCAAAACAGGATGACCAACAGTCAGCAATAGGCTAGTTCACACTCAGAGTCTTCGACCATGAGCCGGCTGATCTCAAGACTAGGCCGACTATCCCTCATAGGCAGGCCACTAACACCCCCCTCTCCCTAATCCTCAACTATTGGCTATCTAACACCTGGTCAAAATGAAACTGGAGTTCATATCGACCAACAAATTTGAGGCCGCCAGACCCGCGTGTGACCAAGTACTGGCAATGGTCCGATACACTAGACTGGTAAGATCTCCGAACGAAACGTCGTCTGTAATGTTATCTGAGAATTTCTTCTGAATGGGGCACTGGACTATCTGGAAATCTCCCAGACTTCCGTTAGGCCAGAATGTTCCTCCAAGATAGGGTATGGTGGGTGAACAGCGAGGGGTAATTCCCCCCCCCCCCCCCCACCCTCAGCAAAAAAAAAAACCAAAACAAATAGTCGAAGATTTTCTGATTTGCTTTTGTTTCAAGAAATGTCGACAAACTTGGTATGTAGGATTTGTCTTTACATGTTAGTTGTACTGGTGAGTCTGAACATTTCATTTTGACCACTCCACCAAAACACAAACACACACAAAAACACATAAAAAATTCTTGCCCCCCCCCCCCCCACCCCACCCCTGCGCCACTCAGTTTCAATGCAATTTCGGATTTTATGTATCCATCACATACCGTAAAACAAGCAACAACCATAAACTGGATTATCCCAGAAAAACTCGCAAAACAATCCCAAAAAGGAAATAAAATAGGACACAAAATGAACAAATTAAATATTGAGCAAACCTTGTAGACTGGAGTAGAGTTACACCCGTGCTCTTCCCGATATATGTAACGGCTAGCAAAGTTCAAATCACAGGTTGACATATGCTCTACTAATTTTATCAATTGACTTTCCCAGGGAAGGTGGAAAGAATAGAAAACATGCAGTCCCACCCTGTATACTCCCCCCTGTCTTCAAGGTTTGCTGCAATCGGCCAAGTGATCAGCAAAAATTTCGAAATTTTGAAAATCTAGGGGTTGGGGGCATCAGAAAAAGGGGTATGACTAATCACAAAAACGGACAAAAATCGACCGAAATGGAACCGAAATGGGACCGAAACGGACCTTTGTTATATGACAAAGACGTGATTTTGGGAGTTATTACGGTTTCTTTCTTGTCCGACAGGAAGGAATAGTAGCAGCCAGAGGCCAGCTGTACCATGTATTAGCGGTCAGATTGAGGTGGAACCGACACCATTAATTGGCCAAAAGACACTTAACCATTCTAGGTGGGTAAATAATATAACAATGGCATGATTATATTATGGGGGGGGGGGGGGGGACTAACAGCCCGAGGCGGAATTGAAGAACGTTATTACGCCAGACGGTTATTAATCATTCGGGGGGAGGGGGGGGGGGGGGGGTGGTTAGAGTTAATAAACCGTGCCACACGGCAACATCCTCTTATTACATCCGCAGTTGGGCGTTATGGAGTTCTGCCGGACTGGAAGAATCACGTTATTGGACTTGAAATTCCCTGCAAGGTGGCATTAATTACTAATATAACAAACCGAATGGCCACTCATGGGAGTAATGGGGGCTCTACGGGCTTCACACGGATATGTAAAAGTGATCCAGATTAAGTGAGAAACGTCGGTGAAATGGACATGGGTCATATATGCTCAAAGAAAAGAAACAAGACTTACACAGGATGAAAATAAAGACACTAAAATACTTTCACATTTCAACATTTTGCCTCATCTTGTATCTCAAATATACAGCACTTGGAAAAAAAAATATACAGCACTAAAAATAGCTATTTATTATTAGTTATTTATTAGGTTTTTAATGACACTTTCGATAGCCCGGATCACCTCATTTTGGGCAGTTATATGTGTAGAGGAGGCCCGAAGTTCCCGGAAGGAACCACCGAGCAACGGCACGCAACTACCAAACTCCCAACGTACTAATTCCACACAAGCAGGGGTTAGCACTGGTTGAGCAGAAGTGCACAATCGATGTGCTGTTCGCCTGAGTACACAGCGTCACTGTGTCTGCCCCTACAAGGGCAATCAACTTGCCCAAGGACACAACGCAACTGTCCCAACAAAACAGTCAACTTAACATTTTTCTCAGTTTGGAATGAGATATGCTTAACGGCTAAAAGCGATAAGACAACAAAAAAAAAAAAAAGAAAAAAAGAAGAAATTCGAAGTACGAAAAGAAAAAGAGGAAGAAGAAAGATGGCGGCCAAATATGGGACCATTTTTTTTTGATCTGCGGGTTTCATCGTTCGAAAGCCAATACCGAAATTTTAGTCCGATGCTAATGGGATTCGCAGCGGCAGTTCAATTTCGAACGCTTCCGCAAGCATGTACCGCTGTCAATGCGTTCCTATATTAATTTCCTCTCCAACAAACGCATCCAGTGGAAATAAAGTATCGGATCCTAGATTCGTTGCCGTAACCGCAAACATGTGCGCCTAGCTTCACTTACAAGCCACGCAGCATGTGCTAGTTTTGAATTTGACTCCCAAAACTTATCAGATTCGCTCTCAGGGCCTCGATTTTTTCTTAAAAACATTTCCGGAGGAGTTTCCCGGATCATGAGCTAGGATTCTAAGACAGAGAGCCTCGACAATATCCTTGGAAACGACGTGTCATGCTGTAGGTATGTCCCGAGTGCCGAGTGGGGGTGAGTCTCAGCGAGGGTGTGTCACTCCTAAGATCAGTATATGGGGAGGGGGCTTCTCCGGATTTTTTTTTTTTCTTTTGGGGGGGGGGGGGGGGGGTGAATAAAGAGTGATTCTGGGGAAACATTTACTTCCGACTGGTGGTACTTTTCTGTTCCGGAAAGACATGGAACTTGCGGTGTGGACAGCCGTGCTTATGCTTCTATCGTTCTCTCGAGGAACAGATTCTCAAATAGGTCATAAATTTACAAATATCAAGAGACACAGCCACAAGTTACCCAGGCTCCAAACGCCTTATTTGGTGTCGGTGACTGTCACCAAATATCTGCATGCCTGCATTTTAACCCAGTGTACCTTATAAATGATTTACATACCAAGTGTGAAAACCCGTTCATTACTCAAGTTATCATACGGAAAACAAAATAAATTTGCATGGATGCTAGGACAGATGGAGAGACGGACAAACCATTTACACATACATGATCGGTTTTCCAAATCATGACAATAGCCCATATTGACTTCCGAGCAGTATTTGTGCTTCAATCCCGAACGAATCATGTTGAACGTTCCCAGCCCCGTATAGTGTATCAATGATTTTGCGGCAACGCGTTTGTAACGTGATTGATAGGTGAATATTGATGAATGTGGTTTGAATTGGGGGCCGGGTGAGATTGGGAAGGCGGTCTGTTCCTCGTAAACACCCCATGGTCTGCCACTGTCCAAACCCCAGACGGCATATACGGGGCCCCCTTGCTTAAGTATGTCCGGGGGTCCTCAGACAGTCTTGGGCCGCAACTGTCTCATCGACATATACGCAGGTAAAAAAATGTTTCATTTTTCATGTTCCGAACTCCATCCATCCAACCATCCGTTTCGGTTCGTTCCGGTACGTTTCGATTCCGATCAGACCCGCTCACGTCTAAACGTTCGATGTCTCAGAAGCACAAGTCAATAGTTCCCTAGCTTGGTCGGAAATCTACTTCTCTCTTTGTGATTATTTGATGGAGGGAAACTGGACCGTCATCAAACAACACGGGGCAACGTGGTAAAGGGATAGAGAAAATAAGTGAGTGAACCCCAAATAAAACTTCTTTCAACCTACGGTCAACTCGCAAACCTTGCAATCCCCTCTGGTAAACTCGCCCAAGGCCCTGAATGTCGAAAGGTATTGCACGGTCGCTCCTCAAAAATAGCACCGACTTGGCAACTTCGTCACTTTTATTCGCTACTTTTATTTGATCATTAAATCAAGAAGAGAAGAGCTCTAACCGCGACCTTCCCATTTTACTGTCTTTGCCTTGGATGTCGACTACGCACTCCCGTAGTCGAAAAATACAAGGCCATGGGCACAAACACATTTGAATGTTTAACTTCATGTTCCAATGGACTGGTGGCTCCTGGGCAGTTTTTCTTGACGTTCGTCTTTCTGCTGCAGTCGTTCCACAGCAGCGGCGGGAAACCCATTACTAGCTTCTTGTTCAAGGTGAATCCCACTACTAGTTCCTGGCTCGGACTTGGAATATTTACTCACATTGTGTGTTTAGGTTAGGTGCAGTATATCGATAGCCCATTTGTGTGTGTCAATCGTGCAAAGTTGAAAAGAGGTCGACGTCTCATGGCAAATGCGGCCCTTGTAAAATCACCATAATATCACAAATCCAACTTGTACCTAGTTTGATGTGAATCCCATTACTAATTCCAAGTTACTTGTTCGAACTTAGAATCTTGACTTACAAATATCTTTAGGTGTGGTGTTGTATAGCCAAAAAACCCCATGAGTGCATCGGTTGAGCGGAGTCGAACAGGGGCCAGCGTGGACAGAGTCTGAGCCTCTCGTAAGCAGCCATATATGGCGGTGCGTCAAGACAAATACGTTTTTCGTAAAATCGCGATCATGTCATAAAACCAAACAGTTGAATGTGGAATGCCACTATTAGTTCCCATTTGTTAAGACCCTCAATCGAATTGACAGGTTACTACCAAATAATAATAGCCGGATAATTCTATCATAAATGTGTTCTTATTTCAGTTACTAGAATCAATTTTGTGCCCCCTCCCATGGCTTCATTTTCTATTTTTTTTTCGGTAGTGATTTTCCAACTAGGGGGAGGGACCTTTTGGAATTCACTACCCTACACCCCTCCAATCGGAAACCTCTAGCCACGTCCCTGTTCGTCTGAGGTCAACCGCGTGACTTTCGTGGCACGGTAATAAACGCGTTCCATATTTTCTTGTAGCTGCCGTTACAGTGCAGTAAGGAAAGTTGTACCAGGTAATAGTCAGGAACTTCAGCTAAAATACTACTCCAAATCCACAGCTGGTGTGCAATGGCCCAGAGATATAGACGTTGGACTCCAGATTACTAGGCGGGGGTTGCCGAGGTTTAGACTCCAGGCGGAGAACAAGAAACCAACATCGCCAATTCCGCCAAAAGATTGTGTCAATCCACCAACAATGCTGAGAAAAAATAAAGTTATAAAACCAACTCTCCGATTGAGGGAAGAGCATGACCTTGTCACAAAACGGTAAGGAGCGATGGTTCCATAGGGAGAAGCCAATCATACCAAGGTGGGGTGATGGGGGTGTTAAAAGGAACGGATTATCCAGCCGAGTTAAAAGGTCTATCCATCTATTTAGAAACCCGATTTTGTTGCGATTAGTGATTGTGTGGTAATCCACTCCCATCAGTAAACTTTGGTTATCATGGTAAAAATAAGAGTGTCTGCCTTGCATTTTCCTCGATTCGTAAATAAATCATTCCTAGAACAATGGTTCATCCGAACTCAGTGGACATTCTTCGTTCGGGAAAAGAGTAACAAGTGCGCACTTGGAGCTTTTCTTCACGGTATTTTATGGCTGAAAGTCATGTGTTCGGGTATTTTACCAATGATATAATTTGATTTTGGTTGATTAATGCCCAAAGAATATGTCGGCTGTTGTACATCTTGGTGAACATATTACCGATGAGCAGGTAGATGTTAATTTTTAACAACCTCGTGACGATTGTACGAATCCCGATCTATCCTACAAAGTATTTTAAAAGAGAAAGATTCATTACCTACTTTACAAAGCCTGACCATGTTCCCGACGACTACGATTAAGAATAGAGATTCGAATGGATGGCTCGAAAGGTGGCCTGGGGATGGCAAGTGTCGGAAGTGACAGTGGGGTTTTGCGAGATAGTCCTTGGTGGTATAGAACGGTATAGTATAGTACACCTCTGTAGGTCCAATCTAAATCCTGGTTAACCTTTTGCGAATTCTATGTGTGTGTGTGTGTGTGGGGGGGGGGGGGGGGGGGGTCCTAAAGCATGTGGCAGTACAGGATGTACGCTCTGTACCATTGTAGTGCACATGTTAACCCTTAATACTATTCATCCACTTAATGCTTCATATTAACCTATGACTGTTGTTGGTGGTACATAATGCTAGATCAAGCGGTATTGTGGGGTGGGTTAATGCCTGGGGGGGGGGGGGGGGTTATAATGGTGGCAATATAGTATGGACGGCAAAATACCAATGTAGGTCACCTAATGCGTTATATTATCTTATAACTGGTATAAATAGTACGTAATGCTGGGTCAAGCAGTGTTGTGGGAAGTGGTAGTGCCTGGTAGTTTAGAACGCTAGTATAGTATGGTCGATACACTCCTGTAGGGTCCATTGTAACCCCTGGTACTATTATCCAATCAATCGCACTGTTTTATTATATGATTGGTATAAGGTAGAACGTTATGACAGGTCAAGTGGTATTGTGGGAGTGGGTCAAATGCATGGTAGTTCAGAACGGTAATTTATCGTGGGCTGTATATACCCTTGAAGGTCTCCTGTTAGCCCTTGTTACATTTTTTCTTCTTTTTTTTATCAGGGTTTAACGACACATTAACAGCCAGGGTCATATCATGTCGGCGACAGTTTTACGGGTGGGAGGAAGCCGGAGTACCCGGAGAGAACCACCGAGCAACGACGAGCAGCTGTCAGCTCTCCAACATCGTAAGTCTGAACTCTGCACCGCGGCACAGGGAGGGTTAGATTGGTTGAAGACATCCGCACCTTCGACGTGCAGTACGCCTTAGTACACAGCGTCATCGTGCCCCCATGTAGGCAATCGAGCTTGGTACCTCTAATTCATCAAATGTTTCGTATTATGATAGGGTTGGCATAGGTAGTAGGTAATGCAAAGTCGAGCAGCAATGAAGTGGTAGCTATGAAGGTGATGGACGGTCAAGAAAATACTGTGATTTTCTCATGCCCCACGTGCAATAAACCAGAGGCTCAAGTGAGCTTAAAACACTCACCTTTACTTCTGCACAATGGCTAATCGCGACCGTGACAGTTTTACGGGTGGAGGGAAGTCGGAGTACCCAGAGAGAACCACCGAGCAACTGTCAGCTCTTCAACATTCTATGTTCAATCTCCGCTCAAGCAGGGTTACAGCGGTTGAAGACATGTGCACCATCGACGTGCAGCGCGCCCTAATATACTGCGCCATCGTTCCCAAGTACTAGTAGGCAACCAGGTTAAAGGGCCTTGCCCAAGGACACAACGCGGGTCGTCCGGACGGGGATCGAACTCGTGACCTCTAGCATAGAAGTCAAACAGTCTACCACTTAGCCACCGCGCTCCCCGTCAACAGAGATAAGTGTATCAGTAAGTGATCAGGAGCAAGAGCAATTTTTTTATTTCGCTATGACACAATCAAAGACAGCCTTTTTTGACCATTGATTTCTCTGCTGGTCCAAACAAAGCTTCCCAGCAAGATCTGTTTTGTGAAGTATTAACAATCAACCACCGAACCGAATACTTATGGCACACTTATATGCAACATGACAAACGTGGTGCACATGTTCCTACTGGATCTGAAAATAGTAATTTTGAGTGTTGCCCAAATTTTGACTTACTGATTTTCTTCGAAAAAAAAGTGAATCTGCATCACTAAAGTAAGTTCCAAACAAGAAATATAGGCATTATTGCAAGTGGCTTATCAAAAGAAAATTTTAAAAGTATTTTAGGCTTATGGAGCATTAACTCCACCCCAAAGGATATAGTAATTTGGACGGGGGGGGGGGGGGGGGTATCAGAACAGTTAATTCCGCCAGACTGAAGATGGTAGCAGCTTCATTTGAACAAAGGTTTACTCCAAAGATGATCTGTGCTACAAATGAATGAATTTGGCCCAGTGGTTTTAAAGAAAAAGACAAATTTCAAACTAAAGAAACAGAATTTTACTGCCACTGGTAAATTCAAGTGTGTGTGAAAATGGTTAAAGCATCAAAAATACACAAAACAGAAAGAGAATTTATGGAGGCTTATTTTGGGAGGTAAAATATTTTTAAAGAAATCAGAAAAAGGTTTTCATTAACAGTATTGCATGGAATACAATCTTTGGAAACCACACAGAAGTCTAGAGAGGGTTAAATTAATGATATTCATGCTGTAATCAGTTAAACATTTTACAAGAAACCAGAAAAAAACATATGTGCACCGCATTGAAAGGGTTTAATCATGGCATCAATAAAATCTTTGGAACCCACACTGCAGTCTTGGGAGGGTTAAATTAAAGATATGCATACAGGAATCAGATAAATGACAAAGAAACCAGAAAAAACATATGTTCGTAGCATTGAAAGGGTTCAACATCAAATACAATCTTTCTAAAACACTCTGAAGTCATAAGAGGGTTAATTAAAGATATTCATACAGGAATCAGATCATTTTTTCCAAGGAACCAGAAAAAACATATGTGCACAGAATTGAAAGGGTTTGATCAATGCATCAATAATTGTTTTAAATTTTTTTCGGGGGGGGGGGGCGAAGTTAAGCAACGTCGAACGCGGTAAATATTTGGATGAGTGACCATTTCAGCAACTGATTCGCGCTCCCGCATTGTGTCCTTGGGCAAGGTACTTTACCCCCGATTGCCTACATGGGGGCACGATGATGCTGTGTACTAAGGCGTACTGCACGTCAAAGGTGCGCATGTCTTTAACCAATCTAACCCAGCCTGTGGCGTGGCGCAGAGTTCAGAGTTACGATGTTGTTGAGCTGACAGCTCCTCGTCGTTGCTCCATGGTTCTCTCTGGGTACTCCGGCTTCCTCCACCCGTAAAACGATCACTGACATGATATGACCCTGATTGTTATTGTTAATGTGTAGTTAAACCCTAATAAAAAAATAACAAAATCTTTGGAACCCACATTGAAGTCTTGAGATGGTTAAGTTAAAAGATATTCCCACAGGAATCAGATAAATGTTTCCAAGAAACCAGAAAAACATATATATGCAGAAAATTGATAGGGTTCAACATAAAATAAGATATTTGGAAAACATATTTCAGTGTTGAGAGAGTAAAATTAAAGGTATTCATGCAGGAATAAGATAAATATTTCCTTGGCCACTTATGGAAGTCTTGAGAGGGTTAAGCAGTGAACAGTTAAAATAATATAAGAGAACATTTGACAGGTGGCGGGAGTCTCTCCTCTCTCTTGTTGACATAATGCAATGCTTTTCTACCATTCCATTCTGCTGGTCCTTATGGTGATTCATACCAAATAAGTTCTCTGTTCCGTGTGGTTTGGGAAATATGAGCTTTTGAATTTTTTTCTGTTTTTAGTCCCTGAGGTTGCCACAGGGCTGTGAAATCCCTTTTTGGGGGTGGGGGGGGGGGGGGCATCGCTCAATTACCTAGGACCCTCTTATACTACATGGAAAAAATTGGTTGAAATTGGCCCACCGGTTATTGAAATAGAAATTTTGGGCAGAGCCCAAAATGGATATACCCCCACAGAGAGCCCAAATATTGACCTACCAACTTCCCTTGAACAAACTTAATCTTCAACACCAAAGGATGTCCCATACCAAATATCAAGGCATTTCCTCTTGTGATTCGTGAGAAGATTTTTAAGCTTTTGGGGCATTAACCAGAGCCCGAATAAGAGAGCTGCTTCATTTTAACAAAATAGAAAGGGTATACTCCATAGATGATCTGTGCAATGCAAGTTAGTTTGAATTTGGCCAAGTGGTGATGAATAAGTAAAGTTTGTAAAAGCTAACGGACAACCGACGATGGACGCCAAGTGATGGCAATAGGCCCCACTGACTTGCAGTCAGGTGAGCTAAAAAGGGGTGCCGAAGGCCAGACGTTTTCCAAAAAAGGATAACCTTCTAGGATACCTTTTGCATGATAACTGTCCGATACTGTCATAGATACTCTACAGCTTCTAGACCATTCTTCACCTTCATACCCCAAAGGCCACTACTACTGTCCTCTCCATAGTAACCATCATCTGTTCTATCATTAGCTTCTACAGCAGTAATCCGATACTATCGTCTTCTACCACCCTTGCAGCACAGAACCTTTACTTCTGATTTGTATCACCTCTACATGCATGCTAGCTATCTCAGGTCACTATCTCTACCCTCGACTAAGTTTTATTAAGTCAACAAGACCATCGATACTGTACTGCTATACCAGAAACCAAGCATACACCACATAATCGAATGACCCAGAATTCCTAACAACCCACTGTGTAGTACAAACCACTGGGTGGTGTTCTTGTAGTAAGAACTAACAACAGCCCTGCATTGTACAGTCTGCACATCACATACTACCAGTTCTAACCTTACCTCGCAATACCGCCTACTACCATAGCATTACACACTACATATACCAACCCATTGGTAAACTGCCTCCAGTGGATTACTAATACCAAATACTAACAGTAAACCAAGTGGTGTTCAGACTGTATACCATATACTATCGCACTAGACAACGATACATTACCCTACCCCCTCTCCATACTGCTTGGCCTACTTTTACCAACCCCACTGGTAAACTAACTTCAGTGGATTACTTACCAAATACTAACAGTAGACCAAGTGGCGTACAGATTGTATGCCATATACAATCGCACTAGACAACTATACATTACCCCCCCCCCTTCCCCCCCCCCCCCATACCGCTTGACCTAGTATTAAGCACTACCTGCCCCACTCATAAGGTAACACAAATCAATCGGTTGGTTATTACTCTCAAGTGTTAATATGAGACACTCATGGTTATATACCGATCATACTGTACTACCGTTCTAAACTACCAGGCAATACTCCATCTCACAATACTGCATGACTTAGCATTATGTACTACCAACACCAGTCATAGGATATTATTTAGCATTATGCGAAGTAGTACCAAGGGCTAAGAGAACACATAAGGGGTATATATAGCCCATACTATACTACCACTAAAACTACCAACCATCACCCCCCCCCCCCCCCCCCCACAATACCGCTTGACCCACTATAACGTTCTGCCTATGCCAATCATATAATAAAACAAAACAATCGGTTGGTTGATAGTACCTGGGGTTAAGATGGATCCTACAGTCAAAACTTAACCTAGCGTTACGAACTACCTATACCAGCCATAGGATAAGATGCGACATTTGGTGGATCGATCATTCTAAGGGCTAAATGGGTACACAGTGTACATCCAGTACTACCACACTAGACGACCATGCATTACCTCCACCCCGCAATACCGCCTGGTCAAGCAGGACACCCTACCTGTACAAGTTACAAAATAGGACAAAGCAATCGGTAGGTTAACAAGGATTATGGTGGGACCTGCATGAGTATACAGCGCTCGTACTATGCTACCGTTTTAAACAAGGACTATCTTACAATACCTCACTAGATGGACAGGCACTACTCCCACGACCCAACAATACCCCCTGGAATAGGATTACTTAATACCTACATGTATACCACACATAGGATAATATGAAGACCGTTTCGTAGTAACGAGGGCTAATAGTATACTTACATGGATATATACCACATACAATGTACTATCACCACCCCCCCCCCCCCCACCCCCCCTCGAGAAGATGGACACCCCTGACAACGGACAACAGAGGAAAAAGTCGCGCACGTATTTTGATGTCAATACGAACGTCAACCGTTTCCCGGGGAAAACAATTCAAGATAACCCAACTTCTCCATTAATTTTTCATTACATACCCATAATAATTATACACCCATTGCCCTGTGTGTAATAAACATATCACTATAGCATACAATATTATATGCAGTACGTACACCACTTACCGAGTCCAGCTGGGTGGAATTGAAATTTTGCACCGGCAAAGCTCCGGTTCCTGTGGAAATTCAACGCTCTTGTTGCCCGGGTTATGGGGGATGATTCATACATGCTATACTACTGATCTGCGAACATAATATCATATAACAGAGGCTACATGGGGCCTGAGGGCGCTCACGTGACATGTCAGCCTAAATATGAACCTAGGGAATTGATTTGAACAAGTTGCATATGCCCCTCCAAAGAAAAGCTTGTACCAAATATCCAAAGATTCTGACTGGTGGATTTTTTAAAGAATATTCCTCATATTGAACTAAGTTATTATTCGGGCTCCCACAGGAAGCCCAAATATCTACCCGGGGACTTGGCTTGGACAAACTTGAATCTCACCTCCGAAAGGCTGCTGTATACCAAATATCAAGATTCTGACTACTGGAGCTGAAGAAAATGTTTTTAAAGAATATTCCTCATGTGATTTGAGTTATAAATCTGGATCCAAAGGTAGCCCAAATTGGAACCCAGGGACTTGGCTTGAATAAACTTGAATCCTCCCCCCCCCCCCCCCCACCCCAGGATGCTGTATACTAAATATCAAAATATTTTGATGGGTGGATAGGAAGAAGAGTTTTTAACTGGTAGAGTGCTGGAAGCCCATATTTGGGCTTTAATTCTGAAGTGCAGGCACCACAGCTTGAAGGCTCATATTCAGTGCACATGCTTTGTATTATCTTTGAAATGATATTATTTAGTCTATAAGGGTTTGCCTTACTACAATTTATGAGAGAGTGCCCATAGGCACTCTCTCATAAATTGTAGCAAGGCAAAGACATGTGTACAAGATTTGATTGCCAAAAATAATTTAGCACTATACCAGTTAAGAATACTCCTCATATTGCACTAATCTGAACATTTGAGCTCCCATAGAGAGCCCAAATATGGACCCTGGGATTTGATTTCAACAAACATGTGAATGAATCTTCCAAAGATGTTGTATGTGAAACATGAAAGATTTCGGAGCAGTGGTATGGGGAAATAATATTCTTTAATGTTTTTTCCCATTACTTGCAGTGTTAAAAAATGATGACTAGGCATTTTTTCAAAGTCCTGGAAAAGTACCCTATGATAAAACCGATGGCAATTTTTTTTTGACCATTCCCTTCTGCTGTTCCTAAGGAAGCTTCAAATAAAATAAAAATTCTCAGTGCCATATAGTTTTGGAGATATGGGTATTTTTTTCTATTGTTATGTTGTGTAGTTCCCATGGGGCGAGGGGAACATTTTGGGCGGTATAAATTAGGTATTTATGACCCAATAAACCCTCATATCAAATTTGGTTCAAATTGGCCACTCAGTTCAGAAAATAGAAATTTTGGCACAATTTGGGCTCCCACAGGAAGCCCAAATATGAACCTACAGACTTGACTTTCACAAACTTATATCTCTCCTCCTTAGAGACACAGTATACCAAATATCAAAAGATTCACATTGGTGAATGTGAAGAAGATTTTTGAAGAATATTCCTCATATTGAACAAAGTTATAATTCGGGCTCCCACAGCCCAAATATTAACTCTGGGACTTGGCTTTAACAAATTTATATCTCACCTGCAAAAGGATACTGTATACCAAATATCAAAAGATTCTGATGGTGGATGTGAAGAAGATTTTTAAAGAAAATTCCTCAATTTGAACAAAGTTATAATTTGGGTTCCCACACTGACAGGGAGCCCAAATAAGAACCCAGGAATTAGGTTTGAACACACTTGAATCTCATCCCCTAAGGATACTGCATACCAAATATCAAAACATTCTGACTGCTGAATCTGAAGAAGATTTTTAAAGAACATTCCTTATACTGCACTAATTTAAACATTTGGGCTTCCATAGAGAGCCCAAATATGGACCCAGGGATTTGATTTCAATAAACATGCAAAACAATCTTCCAAAGATGTTATATGTGAAATATGAAAGCTTTTGGTGCAGGGGTTTGGGAGACGAAGAGTCTTAAATGTTTTTCCCATTACCCACACTGGCACAGTATTAAAAAATGCTAAGTCCTGAAAAAGTACCCTATGATAAAACCGATAGCAATTTTTTTGGACCATTCCATTCTCTTGGTCTAGGGAAGCATCACACCAAATTAGAATTTTCAGTGTCGCGTAGTTTTGGAGAAAAAGGTGTTTTAAAATTTTTATTTTTTTAGTTCCTGCGGTTCCCATGGCATGAAGGAAAATATTTTGGGGCATAAATTAAGAACTTATGACCCAATAAACCCTAATATCAAATTTGGTTCAAATCAGCTCCTAGATTTGGAAAACAGAAATTTTGGGTGGGGCAAAAATTCTTGTCCCTCCCATAATGAAGGCAAATATTGCCCCTCAAACTTTTCTAGAGTCTACACATCAAAAGGATGCTGCACACCAAATATCAAGTCTCTGCTACTGCTGGTTCATGAGAAAAAGATTTTTTGAGATTTAGGCACACTTTTTTGGCATGGCACTACCGAGGGGTGGGGCAACTTGATTTGAACAAAATCAAAATGTGATGTTATAACAAACAATTATCTCAAATTTCTTGTAAATCGGTTCAGCGGTTTTCGAGAAGTTGCAAACACCATGTTCACAGACGACAAACGGTAATCAATACATGTATAGATCACCAGATTGAGAGTCAAGAGAGATAACAAGAGGCCCCACAGGGCCTGAAGCATACACCTTGAACAGAACACAATATAAAGAGAGTCCAAAAATTAATCCACATTAAACAATCCATCTCCATAGGATACATTGTCGATCCTGGAGCCCATCAGGAGTGACAAAAATAGTCCAAGCATCATGCCGTTTGATCGGTTGATCAAAACATAAAATGTGGAGTTCCCCTATGAAGCCCCTTGATACAACCTATGTGGATTAATCTTAGTCACATACCTCTAGATAGTTCTGAATTAAAAAAAAAATACTTCAGCTACATGTCCAATTCCGGCTCCCACGGGAAGCCCAAATAATAACTAAGGCACCCGATTTGAAGAAAGTTGAATCTGACCTCCCTAGAGATGTTGAAAACCAAATATTAAAGCATTCTGACTGATGAATCTGAAGAAGAAAATTTTTAAAGAAAGTCCCTCATATTGCACTAAGTTGAAATTTGTACTACCACTGAGAGCCCAAATATATACCTAGAGACCCCCACCCCCCACCCCAGAGTGGTTGTATACCCAATATGAAATCATTCTGACTGGAGGATCAGAAGAAAATCCCCCATATTGCACCAAGTTCAAATCTGGGCTTCCATGACAGGAAGCCCAAATATTAACCTTTAGACTTGGTTTGAACAATCTTGAATCTGAACCTCATAACAATGATGTATACCAAACATTAAAAGATTCTAACTTGTGTGAAAAAGATTTTAAAGAATATTCCCCATATTGCAAAAAGTTAAAAATTCAGGCTGCTGTATTGAGTCCAAATAAGACCCAATGGGTTTCATTTTAACTAACTTGTATCTGACCCCTTGTGGATGCTGTATACCAAATATCAAAAGATTCTGACCATTGGTTCTGGAGAAAAGATTTTTTTTTTAAATTTTGCAAATATGACGACTGAATTTTTTTTATACCCTCCACAGAACACTTTAACATGACCGTTGTCAATTTTTTCTTACCATTCAATTCTACTAGCACTATGGATGCTTCAACTCCACTAACAGTTCTCTGTTCCATGAATATTTCTATTTTTAACTTCTGGGGTTCCCATGGGGACATGTGAATATGTGAATTTTTTTTTTCTTTGCATGAGCCAAGTACTTATGACCCAATAATACCACATACCAAATTTGGTTCAAATCGGACCATCAGTTCAGAAAAAAGAAATTTTGGGCGGGGCCAAAATCTTACCCCTCCCATTACAAAGTCAAATACTGCTTTACGAACTACGTTTGAACAAACTTGATTCTATACGTCAAAAGAAAGCTAAACAACAAATATCAAGACATTGCATCCACTGGTTCATAAGAAGATGATTTTAAAAATATTTTTGAGCATTTTCCTCTACAACTTCCCCCCCCCCTCCCCCCGGCCCCCCATGCGGCTGGGCATGTTGAGTCGAACAAAATGCAATGCCCCTTCGATTCCAATACTCACACAAACTTAAACTAGAATTGGCCCAGTGGTTTTGGAGAAGGCCAAAACATGGTGTTGACACACGGCGAATAGAGAGCAATAAGATTAGCTCAGCTTGACTTTGTCAAGGTAAGCTAACAAATCGATAATGCCAGAACTCACGTTATCCCACTGGTTTGCTTGGAAGATTAACCATTCTTCTGTCATTGCCAAAAATGTGCACAGTATATGTTCATTAAAAGATCAGTATTGGATTGCTTTTTGGGGAACTGTTTACTGAACTCACTCAGTCAGTGGTAAGGCAAAACTCAGTTGTTCAGACTAGAAAATAATGTTGTTGTTTTTTGTTTTTTTTTTTGGGGGGGGGGGGGGCAGGGTTGGGGGGGGGGGGTCTATGAAACTTTGGTGAAGATATGGCCGATTGCGACTGCAACAAAGATGTAACGTGAAATTTTGCCAATTGTTTATACCCAGAATTCCCATTTTGCAGACTTTTACTGAAAGAATTGGTTACCAGGTTGTAATTGACAAGTCAAACCGAACTTATTTACCATAGTAAGCAAGTACTGCTTCACTTACCAGGTTCACCATCATGGACTCGGGAAAAACATACAACACTGGGTGTAATTTATGTATTTATTTATTGGTTTTTAAGGTCACATACTTCTGCACAATGGCTAATTATGACCACAACAGGGAGATAAAGTCAAGGTTGGTCAACCGTTTATACCTCATGACTATTTTAGAAGACTCACAGCCCAAACATTAGTGACTGGGTCCTATTTTACCAGTGTAACAGTCTGTTTACCACAGTAAACAAGCACTGCTTCACTTCCCGGTGTTCCCACGGAGGACAATGGGTGTAAATGTTGGTTACTTATCCTGGAAATACAAAGAAGCAAGAGTGAAATATTTTAGGGGTTTTGTTGCATTTCGACACATAGTCTGACAAGTTCTTCAGTATTTGGAGACGGTGGCATGTGGAATTGACAAGTGCCCTAAAAACCTGTGTTGTATTTCAGCTTAGAAATAATCCAATCGAATAAAGGTGGTGGGGAATATAACATAGTGAGGCTTCATCTAATGTGCTCTGGACATCAGATGACATCAATTCATATTTTGGGGCCAAAATCTTAAGCACAACATTTTCCTTTCCTACCAGGAATCTCACATTATATATGAAGAATATATTACCACAAAATTTATATTCCATTACCAAATACTTGCTCAGAAGTCCCATTTTTCTTCTATGGCTGCACACACCACAGTCCAGAAAATGAAAATGTCTTTCCAACACTCTGGGGACATTCTCCCTTCAGGAAAAAATAGTTACAAGATCACACTTGGAACTTTTCTTCATAGTATTTTCAGGTTGAAGGTCATCTTTTTGGGTCACTGGCCACTGAAATAATTTGATTTTGGTACAGCCCTTAATTTGCTTTTTGACCAGACTCCTTTCTAGCATCCTAAGGGATGCTGTATACCAAATATCAAAAGATTCTAATTGAGGATCTCCAAAAATTAGATTTTTAACGTTTTAATAAAGCTCTAAGTGTTAACACAATTATGCAACCTTTTTAAGGCAAACACGGGCATGGCAAATTTGTATTTATTTATTTCTTGGTGTTTAAGGACACATATCTCTGCACAAGGGCTAATCATGACCACAAAAGTGTTACGGGTGGAGGAAGCCAGAGTACCAGGAGAGAACCACCTAGTAATGGCAAGCAACTGTCAACTCCCAACATACTAACTCCAAACAGGCAGGGTTATCATTGATTAAGGACAAGTGCACCATCAACATGCAGTGTTCCTTAATCCACAATGCCACCTTGCCCCCAAGTGGGCAATGGGGGTGAAATGTCTTGCCCAAGGACACAATGCGGTTGCCGCAGGTGGAATTCTAACTGAGGACCTCTCAGCTTACATCCTGCACATGTACCCACTACCCCCCCCCCCCCACCCCCCACTTTCGACTAATTTGTATGAATTGACAAGGAACAGAAATATAATATTTTGTTCAATTTCGACCAACAGTTTCTGACAACAAATTGATGAAAGAATATTTGTTGCCATGCCTCAACTAGCAAGAAACCCCATGAGGCCTGAAGCGCTTGCCTTCAACAGAACCCGATATAAACAGAGTCCACGAATGAATCTTCATTAAGCAATCAATCTCCATAGGATCCATTTTCAATCCTTGAGCCCCTCAGTAGTGACTAAAATAGTCCAAACATACCACTTCTCCAGTTAATCATAATGTAAAACGTAGAGCTCGCCTTAACCTAGGGACCTGATCTTAAACTTGAATCTGACCCACCCAGAGATGCTGTACAACAAATATCAAAAGATTCGGACTAGTGGATCTGAAGATGATTTAAAAAAATTATCCCTCATATTGCACTAAGTTAAAATTAAGTTAATATTAACCGAAGGACTTAGTTTGGACAATCTTGAATCTGACCTTCAAAACAACAATAATGTATTGCAACATTAAAATATTCTAAAGAAGATTTTTAATACTCTTCATACCTCCCCCCCCCCCCCCCCCCCCCCACAAACCCTGTTTCCCATATGGATGTATACTAAATATAAAAAAATTCTGCCCACTGGTTCTGGAGAAAGAATTTTTAAAAATGTTCACAAATATGCTGTTTCAGCATTTTTTTTATGCCCTTCTCCTAACCTCCACCCTCCCCCCCCCCCACCCCCACACACACACCCCATTCCTACATAACATCTTGACACTACCAATGGCAATTTTATCATTCAATTCTACTGGTCCTAAGGATGCTTCATACTAAACAGTTCTCAGTTCTGTGTGGTTAGGGTAATATGGGTGTTTGAAATTTCTATTTTTAGTTGCTGGGGTTCCCATGAGGATGTGGGAATTTTTTTTTACACGAGTCAAGTACTTATGACCCAATAATATCACATACCAAATTTAGTTCAAATTGGACCATCATTTCGGAAAATAGAAATTTTGGGCGGTGCCAAAATTCTTGCCCCTACCATTACCAAGGCAAATAATGCCCTACAAACTTTGAACAAATTTGATTCTATACCTCAAAAGGAAGCTCCATACCAAATATCAAGTCATTATACCCACTGGTTCATGAGAAGATTTTAACAAGGACACATATGGACTGAAACGTTCACCTTGAACAGTAACTGATATAAATTGAGTCCAAGAATGAAACTATATTCAGCAATCAGTCTCCATAGGATGATCCACTGTCAATCCTAGAGCCCACCAGAAGTAATGAAAAAACATATATGTAATCCAAGCATTTCATGTATACCTTTTCTTCAGTTGACCACAACATAAATGAAAGTGTCAATGACACTGTAGCTTAACTTGTGTGTTGTGTTTGATGAAAAGGATAATGTTCAATGTTTATAAAAGGATTATGAAATAAGACAAGAATTGTGATAATTGGGAATATGTTCATTTCTATTCCCTGTATGCTATGTTTTTGATAAAAATAATATGAGGTGTACACTGTACTAAAGAGCTGAGGGGTGGGTTAATATGACCTCACAGTTAATGTATGTGGCCCTCACACTTAATGTATATCAACGAAAGTTACCAAGTTACAGTGAAATTATTCCAAAACGAGCCATCCTATCAAGTTACATTGAAATCCCTTCATAAATATGGCCTGTAGACTGTGCTAAAGGTTTTCGGGCTTCGGGCCCCTGTAGCAGTCAGTTTCCCAATTGCGTCCAAAGGGGACGTTCTCATCTAGACATTATATGAAGTCAACCTACCATGTTACAATGAAATCCCTTCATAAAGACCTATAGACCTGTAGACTGTGCTAAAGGTTTTTGGGCTCAGGCAGCCATTATGGTTGAATGATCGCAACCAAAAGGAGACATTCTCATCTGGGCATCATCTGGAGTGATCCTACGAAGTTACAATGAAATCCCTTCATAAATATGACCTGTAGACTGTGCTGAAGGTTTTCGGGCGTTGGGCTCCTGAAGCCGTAACAGTTGACCAATCATGACCAAAAGGGGATGGCATCATCTAGAGTCAACCTAACAAGTTACAATGAAATCCTTCCATAAATATGACCTATAGACTATGCTAAAGGTTTTGGGGCTCGGGCAGCCCTCAAGGCTGAATGATCTAAACCAAAAGGGGATGTTCTCATCTAGACATTATTTGGAGTCATCCTACCAAGCTACAATGAAATCCCTTCATAATTATGACCTGTAGACTGTTCTCAAGTTTTTCGGGCCTTGGGCCCCTGTAGCTGTCACAGTTGCCCAATCGTGTCCAAAAGGGGATGTTCTCATCTAGACATTATATGAAGTCAAACCAACCAAGTTAAAATGAAATCCCTTCATAAATATGACCTGTAGACTGTGCTAAAGGTATTCGGGCTTCGGGCTCTGGCAGCCATAATGGTTGAATGAGCGCAACCAAAAGGGGACATTCTCATCTGGGCATCATCTGGAGGGATCCTACGAAGTTACAATGAAATCCCTTCATAAATGTGACCTGTAGGCTGTGCTCAAGATTTTCTGGCTTCGGGCACCTGTAGCCATCACCGTTGACCAATCACGACCAAAAGGGGACGTCATCATCTAGGCATCATATGGAGTCAACCTAACAAGTTACAATGAAATATTTCCATAAATACGACCTATAGACTATGCTAAGGGTCTTTGGGCTCGGGCAGCCATAAAGGCTAAATGATCGTGACCAAAAGGGGATGTTCTCATCTAGACATTATTAGGAATCATCGTACCAAGCTACAATGAAATCCCTTCATAATTATGACATGTAGACTGTTCTAAAGGTTTTCGTGCTTCGGGCCCCCGTAGCCGTCACAGTTGCCGAATCATGGCCAAAGGGAGACTTCCTCATCTAGACATTATATGAAGTCAACCTACAAGTTACAATGAAATCCCTTCATAAATATGACCTGTAGACTGTGCTAAAGGTATTCAGGCTTTGGGCTCGGGCAGCCATCATAGTTGAATGATCGCAGCCAAAGGGGACAATCTCATCTGAGCATCATCTGTAGTGATTCTACGAAGTTACAATGAAATCCCTTCATAAATATGACCTGTAGACTGTGCTCAAGGTTTTTGGGCTTCGGGCACCTGTAGCCATCACAGTTGACCAATCACGACCAAAAGGGGATGTCATCATCTAGGCATTAGATAAAGTCAACCTAACAGGTTACAATGAAATCCTTCCATAAATATGACCTTTTGCCTTTGCTAAAGATTTTGGGCTCGGGCACCCATCAAGGCTGAATGATCACGATCAAAATGGGATGGGACGTTCTCATCTAGACATTATTTGGAGTCATCCTACAAAGTTACAATGAAATCCCTTCACAAATATGACCTGTAGATTGTGCTAAAGGTTTTTGGGCTTCGGGCCCCTGTAGCCGTCACAGTTGCCCAATCACGTCCAAAAGGGGACTTTCTCATCTAGACATTATATGAAGTCAACCCACCAAGTTACAATGAAATTCCTCAATAAATATGACCTGTAGACTGTGCTAAAGGTTTTTGGGTTTTGGGCTCGGGCAGTCATCACAGTTGGCAGATCACACCCAAATGGGGAAATTCTCATCTAGACATCATAAGGAGTCATCCTACCAAGTTACAATGAAATCCCTCCATATTAAACGTGACCTGCAGACTGTACTAAAAGTTTTTGTTTCGGGCTTGGGCAGCCATCACGGTTGACAGATCATGCCCAAAAGGGGACGTTCTTATCTAGGCATTATACAGAGGCATACTACCAAGTTACAATGAAATCCCTTCATAAATACGACCTGTAGACTGTGCTAATGGTTTTCGGGTTTTGGGCAGCCATACTGGTTGACCGATCACAACCAAAAGGGGACGTTCTCATCTAGACATGACCCCAAACCTGCATGTGAAATTTCGGGGTGTAGCCCGTGCTAAAAAATGTGAAGAGACTCGCAGGCTCACAGACTAACAGACTTCCGCAAACGTGATGGCAATAGCTTATCTTGACTTTGTCAAGTTAAGCTAAAAGTGGTGCCACTTGATACAATCTTGGAGGAGCAATCTTTGTTACACATTTATAAAGGGTACTTAAATTTCGGATTCTTCAGCTACAAGGCCAATTCCAGCTGTTATAGGGGAGCTCAAACTTGACCCCCCCCCCCCACCACCACCACCTTACAGATGTTGTACACTAAATATGAAAGCATTCTGACTGGCTGATCTGAAGGTGATGATTTTATAATTATCCCCCCATATTACATTAAGTTAAAATTTGGGCTTTCATAGGTAAAAAGCCCCCCCCCCCCCCCCCCCCCCCCATCCCCCCTGCCCCCACATTATGGATGTTGTACACCAAATGTCAAAAGATTCTAACTTCTCGTTTTGGAGAAAAAAAATTATTTATTTTTGCAAATATGCTGATTCGTCATTTTTTTTATGCCTCCCCCACACCCACAGAAGACCCTGACAAAACTGATGGCATTTTTTTGACCATTCAATTCTACTAGTCGGAAGAAGGCTTCATACCAAATAAAAGTTCTCTGTTCCGTTTGGTTTGGGAAATACTGATGCTTAATATTTCTATTTTTAGCTCCTGGGTTTCCCACGGGGCACACGAAAAAAGCAATCTTGAATATAACCCTCATAACAATGATGTAATTGTATGCCATGCATCAGAAGATTCTGACTGATGGTTCTGAAGAAGGTTTTTGAAGATTATTCCCCATATCGCCCCAAGTTGGGTTTTGACAGCAAATGCATATGTTTTAGTAATAAACAGAGCCAAAACCAGCTTCGAATGATAAAATTTCAATTTCAAGGTATCTATAATCTTGGCATTTGGCATAATGACCTGAACAATACATAGGGTTCTTACTCACATATGCCCAATCCACAACCCAAGTTTGGTTTCAATTAGGCAAACAACATTTCAATTTTGGAGATTAAACCAACTCTGGCTGAGAAAACATAAAATTCAATGTCACTGTGACCTTTTCCTTTGACACAATAACCCCAAAATAAATAGGGTTCTTCCTTTCATCATGCTCAATCCATAAGCCAAGTTAAAAAAAAGAAAAGCCAACTAAGGTAAATGTTTAAGTTCCAGGTCCCTGTGGCCTTAACCTTTGGCACAATGACCTCAAAATCAATAAGACCTTCCTCTCATCATGACTAACCCACATGCCAAGTTGGGTTTCAGTTGGCCAAGCGGAAATTTAATTACAGAGCGAAGCCAACAATGATAACTAGATCGAGTTATTTGTGTGCAAAGCACACAATGGTGTATCCCCGCATTTCCTTAGCAACACCTTAGCATAGTCTTAACGTTTCGATTAATACCCAAGGAGCCTTTCGATGAAAACTGATTTTCTAATGATAAAAGTGGTTCCACTGGAACCACCTGGGGCAAAATCAAAATTCCAAACCCTTCATGCTAATCTAGAAATGTTACCTGAACATATTAGCATAGTTTAAACGTTTCGAATTAAATATCCTAAGAGCCTTTTGATGAAAACTGATTTTCTAACCATAAAAGTGGTTCCATTGGAACTACCTGGGGCAAAATCAAATTCCGAAACCTTCATACACATCTAGCAATGCTACATGAACACATTAGCATAGTTTATACAATTCAAATTAAATACATGTATCCTAGAAGACTTTTGATGAAAACTGATTTTCCAAAGATAAAAGTGGTCCCACTGGAACCACCGGGGGCAAAATCAAAATTCCGAAACCTTCATACACATCTAGAGATGTTACCTGAACACATTAGCATAGTTTAAACGTTTCGAATTAAATACCCTAGGAGCCTTTCGATGAAAACTGATTTTCTAACAACAAAAGTGGTTCCACTGGAACCACAGGGGGCAAAATCAAAATTCCAAAACCTTCATGCACATTTAGAGATGTTACCTGAACACATTAGCATAGTTTAAACATTTCGAATTGAATATCCTAGGAGCCTTTCGTTGAAAACTGATTTTCTAACGATAAAAGTGGTTCCACTGGAACCACCGGGGGCAAAAGCAAAATTCCGAAACCTTCATGCACATCTAGAGATGTTACCTGAACACATTAGCTTAGTTTTAACGTTTCGGATTGAATACTCTAGGAGCCTTTTGATGAAAACTCATTTTCTAACGATAAAAGTGGTTCTGCTGGAACCACCGGTGGCAAAATCAAAATACCGAAACCTTCATGCACATCTAGAGATGATACCTGAACACATTAGCATAGTTTAAATGTTTCGAATTAAATACCCTAGGAGCCTTTCGGTGAAAACTGATTTTCTAACGACAAAAGTGGTTCCACTGGAACCACAGGGGGCAAAATCAAAATTCCGAAACCTTCATGCACATCTAGAGATGTTACCTGAACACATTAGCATAGTTTAAACGTTTCGAATTGAATATCCTAAGAGCCTTTCGTTGAAAACTGATTTTCTAACGATAAAAGTGGTTCCACTGGAACCACCGGGGGCAAAAGCAAAATTCCGAAACCTTCATGCACATCTAGAGATGTTACCTGAACACATTAGCATAGTTTAAGCATTTCGAATTAAATACCCTAGAGGCCTTTCGATGAAAACTGATTTCTAACGATAAAAGTGGTTCCACTGGAACCACCGGGGGCAAAATCAAAATTCCGAAACCTTCATGCACATCTAGAGATGTTACCTGAACACATTAGCATATTTTAAACATTTCAAATTGAATACCCTAGGAGCCTTTCAGGGTGTGACGTACGGACGGATGGACGGATGGACGTACGGACGGACGGAGATCACGACAATATCCCCGGATAATAAACAGCTGCACCATGAGCACATGATACGCCCATTATTAATTACAAGAGGGAAGCACACAATATGAGTATACATGTGCACTTGTAGAGCTGTGCGGTATCGGTATTTTGAGTTCGGTATCGGTTTCGGTATTTTCTACTGCAATACCTCGGTTACGGTTTCGGTATCGGTATTCAGTGAGAGATTCAAAACGTAGTGAAATAAAGTCAGATAATTTCTGTCATGAGCTTATAGTAGACATTTTGTCGCCTCAGACCTACAATGTTCTATGTCCCACTGGGACATAGAACACTGTAGCATTCAAAGTTCAAACGAGGATTTGTTACAAGATATTGGCTTTGTCAGTCTGGAAGTCTTGTGGACTGAACAGGGATGTTTGATGACCGATTACAGTATATTTATAAATTATATTTGTTTGTATTCTTCATTGATACATTCAATAATGTGTCGTATTTATTAAAAGATATATGTCAACTGTGTTTGTTATTACTCGTGTATCGTATTTATTAAAAGATATATGTCAACTGTGTTTGTTATTACTCACGCCAGTAAAAGAAGGAATGCTCCGGTGCATGTGTTCAGGTAAGAACGAGGTAAGTTGAATTCAAATGGTAAATCCAAATGTAAAACTACAAAGAAAAATGCTTTATTCCCATGCCATTTAAACGAATTGCACGTGCGAACAAATAGGTCATGAAGTCGGGATGCGACGGAAATTCCCGAAAGTGTGAATGTAAAGTAAAAGGGAAGTAACTGCATGATTCTTGTTAATCTTCTTCAAAGGGAATTCCCCTTAAAAAACGCATACATGTGGTGTGCTGTGTAAACAATTTGATTGCCTTGCGAATTTCGTAAATAACTCATACCTATATCCAAAATATGTTGAGATATACAACCATGGAATATTCTATTGAGAATTATTACTGGAGATGTTGAAGACATGAACAGGTACCGTAATTATTTTGAAGGAAATTAATTGCATGCGGTTTCGAATTTTCGATTGTTCACCACCCCTCCACTCACCGGGTCACCGAGAAAAAAAAAATCAACAAGAACACATTGAGTATAATCTCCTATTTTTATTTTATTTTTTTTTATATTTATTTTTGTTTAAATTTTATTTTGTGATCAAGTTAATGCACAACACAGAAATAAGAAATAAAGAGGTGAAATAAAATAAACAAATTTTCAAAGCAGGTGAATCGCTGTGATACAAACCGTCGACATGGGCCGATCTGGTGTCCGTTCAGTCCTCATATCACTGTTGAAAACTTGCTGAAAAATAATTACCTTTGTATAAGTCGCACCCCAATTTTGGTCCCGTTTTTCCAAGCAAAAAGATGCGACTTATACACGGACATATACGGTACGTTCGTAATTTCGTAAAAATACTAAAACACCCGTGATTCTGGATGAGTATAAAGTGCAGTCTGTTCTCATACCGTTCGCGTCCGGTATTACGGTATTTCGTTCGAGGTCGGTTCGGTTTGCCGGTATTGGCTAAAACCGCGGTATACGGTTTTGGTTTCGGTATACCGCACAGCTCTATGCACTTGTCAGATTTTTTTTATATTCTTGTACAATAACCACAACCAAAGGGAGATTCCAGTTATCAACATATGCTTGCAACCATTTCATTCTGTTGGTCCTAAGGAAGCTCCACACCAAATAAGAATTCTAGATGGCATCTAGTTTTGGAGATATGGGTGCTTTAAATTTTCTCAGTTTTTAGCTCCTGCAATTCCCATTGGCTGACGGGAAAATTTTGGGGGGCATAAATTAAGTACTTATGACCCAATAAGCCCTCATTTCAAATTTGGTTCAAATCAGCCTCTCTGTTTGGAAAATAGAAATTCTGTGCAGGGTAAAAATTCTTTCCCCTCCCATAACGTCAAAATATAGTCCCACAAACTTCTCTTGAACAAATCTGATTCTACACCTCAAAAGGAAGCTGCACACCAAACATCAAGTATCTCCTACTGCTGGTTCATGAAAAGAAGATTTTTTAAGATTTAGGCACACTTTTTGGGTGTGGCCTTACCCAGGGGCAGGGCAACTTGATTTCAACAAAATCAAAATGCAAAGTCATAATAAACAAGCATCTCAAATTTTACATAAATTGGTTCAACGGTTTTGGAGAAGATGCAAACACCATGTTCACAGATGACGGATGGTGAATGATCACAATAGCTCACCCGGACTTTCAAACAGGCGAGCTAATGAGGTTCCGTGGGGGGGGGGGGGGAGGGGGGATACGGAGGGTGGGGGAGGGGGATTTGAACAAACCTAAATCTGACCTCACAAGAGATTTTATATTCAAAATATGACAAGATTCGAACTGGTGGATCTGAAGAAAAAGATTTTTTAAAGAAATTTCATCATACTGCACCAAGTTGAAATTTTGGGCTACAATCAAGAGCCCAAATATGAACTCAAGAGACTCGATTTGAATAGACTTGAATCTCTCCAGAGATTTTACATACCAAATATCAAAGCATTCTGACTGCTGGGTCTGAAGACGATTTTAAAAGATTATTCCCCATATTGCCCTAAATTAAAATTTGGGTTCCTGTATTGAGCCCAAATATAAACCGAGGGGGTTTCATTTTAACAAACTTATATCTGACCTCCCCTATAGATGCTGTAAACCAAAATGTCAAAAGATTCTGTCTGATCACTGGTTCTGAAGAAACATTACATTTTGGCAAATATGCTGACTCAGCATTTTTGACACCCTCTACAGAACATTCTGTGACAACCGATGGCAATTTTCATGCCATTCAGTTCTCTTGGTCCTGAGGATGCTCCATAACAAATAACAGTTCTCTGTTCTGTGATATTTGCACTATTTGGTAAATATTGCTGTTTGGAAATATTTCTATTTTTAACTCCTGGGGTTCCCACGGGGACACAGGAAACTTTTTTTTATGAATCAAGCACTCATGACCCAATAATATCACAAACCAAATGTTGTCCAAATCGGACCACATATTCAAAAAATAAAAATATTGGGCAGAGCCAAAAATCTTTCCCCTCCCATTACAAAGGCAAATATTGCTCTACATACTTCCTTTTAAACAAAAACTTGAACTCTCACCTCAAAAGGAAGCTCCATACCAAATATCAGGTCATTGTACCTGCTGATTCATGAGAAAAAGATTTTTAAAAATTTTGGAGCATTTTCTCCAACCCCTCCCCATGGGCTGGGCACATTGAGTTGAACAAAAATGAAACCATCACCATCACTAACACAAACTTTCACTTGAATTGGGCCAGTGGTTTTGGAGAAGCCCAAAACATGGTGTTGACAGACGACGGACGGAGAGCGATTAGATTAGCTCAGCTGGTGAGCTAACAAAAGGCCTTGAAGAGTTAAAAAAAAAGAATTAAATTTTTATTTGAATGAGGACCGAGATTGGGAAATATTTCCTTTGAATTGGGAAAAATAATGACAAATTCCCATTGGGAAAGGGTCCCATACACAGACCCTGCAGCCAGCCAAAACGAACCCTGACATTTTTCGACCAAAGTTATCAAGTTACAGTAAAATCATTCCAAAACATCTCATCGTACCAAGTTACAATGAAATCCCTTCATAAATATGACTTGAAGATTTTCCTAAAGCAATCTAGGTATGTGCCTGTCTGGAGTCATGGCTGACCGATCGTTATCAAAATAGGGCAGTCTCATCTAGATAGAGTTATCCTACCAAGTTACGGTGAAATCCCTTCATAAAAACAACCTGTAGCGGTGCTAAAGGAATCTAGGTAATGTGATCAAGCAATGGTAATGGCTGACCAATCGTGGCCAAAATTGGAAAGTCGCATCTAAACATCATACCAAGTTATCTTTCCAAGTTACAGTGAAATCACTTCATAAATATGAACTGAAGACTGTGTTAAACAAATCTAGGAAATATGCCTGTGTGGCCGTCACAGTTGACCAATCAAGGCCAAAACAGGATGCTCTTATCTTGACATTACAATGTATACTGAGTGTCATATTTTGGTCAGGTTCAGTCAACAGTGGCGGTGGCAGGAGCATGTTACATAGATTCCTTTAGCACTGTTTACAGCTTTTATTTATGAAGGGATTTCATTGTAAATTGACATTATACAGAATCGTTCTATCAAAATACAATGAAATCCCTTCATAAATATGACCAGTAGACTGTTCTAAAGGTTTTTGGGTTTTGGACCCTTGCAGCCAAACTTGCATATGAAATATTGTGATGGTCGGACAAGAACTACACAGTGTAGCCTGTGCTAAAGAAAATGTGAAGAGACTTTTTGGTTCAACTGATCGAAAGATAAAACATTTTTGGGCGATAATGCCTCATCAATTTAGCCAAAACATCAATTTAGTCAAAACACCACATTAATTTGGTCAATTTGGTCAAAATGTAGCATCACAGAATGATTGAAAAAGAATACTCTTGTTTTCATGTTTGCTGCATCTGAAACCAATTAATGTCGAAATGGTAAATTGACTGGATGGATACCTAAAGGGGTAGCCCTCAACGCCCCCCCCCCCCCCCTCTTTCCCCAGCAGCAAGAAATTTTACCAGTAGATTTTAGGGCATTCTGAGAATATTTCCAAACAGTTTAAACGGATGTGCAGACAAAATGCCAATGGACAAAATGCCCATCGACAAATACCCATGGACAAAATATCCATCAGACAAAATGCCCATCCAGAAAATAAATGAGTGTTAGTGACACTGCAGCTCAACTTGACAAACTTGAACTTGGAAAGTTATAAGTTTAGAAATTCATAGTGTGGAAAGTGATGATGTAAAAAAGGCACTCTACATAACTCTGTGACTTTTAATAATCGGGGTTATTATTTTAGAAAAAAAAATTTCTTTTGATGAAATTTGATTCATTTTCACACTGCAATTTGATATTTGATTCAATTGCCAATTTGCAGGTCCCTAACATCATGGTTGACCAAAAGGGATTGTTCTCTTCTAGACATGACCTCGAACATGCATACATGTGTATAAAATTTTGCGACAATCGACCAAGAACTACTGGGTATTGCCTGTGTTAAAGAAAATGTGAACAGACTTCCAGAATGGCAGACTGACATACTTCCGCATACATAATGGTACTAGCTTATCTTGACTTTGTTAAGTTAAGCTAAAAACTTGCGTTGTTTGATAAGAGTTCTTCTGTGGGTGTCGGAAGTTGGAATTTTCATGGAAATATAATATAACATTCTGAAAAAGCCTCTGCTACATATACAACAATGCTTCAAATTTCCAACTGCTGGAATTTCTGTCAGAATAACTTCCAACTATCTTGATTTTTTAACAAATATTTGGATATTGAGAGACCCCCCCCCCCCCCCCCCCCCCGCCTCAATAGCACTGCCCCTGGTTCCTACTACATGTATATGCAGACTGGCGCAAAGGTAAGATACCATATTTTTATCTTTAAAACATAACTTTTCTATTGGGAGACTACATTTTAGTGAGAATTAAGTCTTGTGATACCTGATTTTGTCTATAGTTTTACATTCCTTCACGACTACCATTATTAATAATCATGTTCATCATGAAGGAATGTAAATTATTGTCAAAATCACATATCCGAAATTCTCACTAAAATCTAGTGTTCCAAAAGAAATGTCCAACCAATTAACTTTTGTCGATTAGTCCTGTCAACCAGTCGACTTCCCAAAATAGCCAATCCTTTCAACACTAAAACCAATGTTTGTCAACTGATGGAATGTTCATGCTTGGAGGAAGATGGAAGAGGAGAAAGGGAGAGCATTGAGGTAGAGCAACCTGTGACATACCGAACGAAATTTTTTTTATCAGAAATATTTCCCACCTGCAAAATATGGAAGGAGAGAAATTCTAAGAAAGGATCAATCTGTCAACAGTTGAAAAAGACGGGTGGACCTGTGGTATTATTGAACAATTAAAAATATACATTCTGGAGATTTTTGTAATTGTAGGTATTTATTAAGTGGTCATCCAACAAAACTTTATTTTGAAATTTTCAACTATGCCCAAAATACTGATACAAGAATTAAACAGAGTCATATTATACTAATTTATATATCAAATTAATGACTAGAGAGCAAGGAAATGGGAAATATTTAGTTTTTCCTTTTGGGCGATTTTCATAACAGACATGCTTCCAATGGCAAAAGTAATGAATTCCAAAAATAACAAATACATGTAGAGTGGTAATTCGATTGACAGGGTTTCAAATAAATGATTTCGAATACCTGACTCGGAGAAGGCATATTTTACCATTTCATCCCCAATGTGTTACAAACACCCCAAATAAAAATGCATGAAAAATTAGGCTTTCATTTCCAAACCAGGGGGAATGAAAGTGTCAATGACACTGTAGCTCAACTTGTCAAGACATGTACATGTATAGTATGTGACACAGCAATGACAAAGATCTAGGTAATGACCTGATAACAAAGGTACATATAAAGTATTGTAACGGTCTGTACATAAATACTGACCGTAGCCTGTAACAAATGTATAGGTAAACTATTGTGAAGGTGGGTGACAGTCAGATGCTAAACTAGAAAAGAAATCTTTGAGTCCCAGAGTGGGTCTGATTGAACCCCAAAATATTTGTTCTCATAGCACAGTGATAACAAAGGCACCCCAAAACACACTCATTTCTGTCCCAAGGTGAAAACAAAGGTACCCAAGAAGTTTCATGAAGATCAGTTCATAAATACAAGCTGTATAGAAGTTGTGACAAAAAACTGATTGGACCTAATTTCGGTACAAAATGACCACTGGCAACCATCTTGAATTTTGGACCGCACTCAGAAACACTCATTTTCGTCCCAAGGTGATAACAAAAGTACCCAAGAAGTTTCGTGAAGATCGGTTAATAAATACAGCCTCTAGCCCGTGCCGTATTGACATGCGCACTTAGTGTATAAGTAGCACTAAATAAATCAAAATTCATCTAATTTGCATAATTTCTGCACGAGAAAAAAACTCTCACTGTATGTGATGTATTCCATTTTACTAAACATTCATAAAAAATTTATTCAAATCAGAACTTTCATACAGAAGTTCTGTACAAAAGACTGATTGCACTAATTTTGGTACAAAATGGCTGTGGTGGCTATCTTGAATTTCAGACCACACCCCAAAACACTCGTTCTCATCCCACAGTGATAACAAAGATACCCAAGAAGTTTTGTAAAGATCGGTTCATAAATACGGCCTCTAGCCTGAGCCGTATAGAAGTTGTGTACAAAAAACTGATTAGACCGAATTTCGGTACAAAATGGCTACTGGCAGCCATCTTGAATTTTGGACCGCACTCAGAAACACTTGTTCTCGTCCCATGGTGATAACAGAGGTACCCAAGAAGTTTCGTGAAGATTGGTTGATAAATACAGCACGAGAAAAAAACCTGTATTATATGTGATGTATCCCATGGTACTAAACATTCACACACAAAATTTTTCAAATCAGCGCTTTCATATGGAAGTTCTGTGCAAAAATCTGATTGCACCTAAGTTTGAACAATATGGCTGCCATCGGCCATCTTGAATTTCGGACCGCACCCAAAAACACTCGTTCTCATCCCACATTGATACCAAAGGTACCCAAGACGTTTCGTAAAGATCAGTTTATAAATACGGCCTCTAGCCCGAGCCGTATTGGCATTTGCACTTACAGTGCTGAAAGTAACACTAAATACATCAAAGTTAGTCTAAATTGCATAATTTACGTACGAGAAAAAAAACCCGTATTATATGTGATGTATCCCATGGTACTAAACATTCATACAAAAAATTATTCAAATCAGCGCTTTCATATGGAAGTTCTGTGCAAAAACCTGATTTCACCTAAGTCTGTACAAAAATACACTCGTTTTCGTCCCACAGTCACAACAAAGGTACCCAAGAAGTTTCGTAAATATCGGTTCATAAATACGGCCTCTAGCCCGAGCCGTATTGAACTGTTCACAGACAGACGGACGACTGGCCATGGCATAAGCTCAAATTTTGCTTCGCCAAAGTTGAGCTAAAAATCAGCAATATAACATTTTGTAACTGTAAAAGGCAAATTATGAACTTGAGCAAAATATTGTTTTCGTGGATCTAGGAATTGCAGAAATGGCTACATTCTTTTCAGTCCAGCAAGGTGATGGAATTGAAAATGTTCAATACATTTACTGTACAGGGAAATGTAATACTGACAATCTTCTCATTCAATATTGGTACATGTAGATAAAGTCGAAAATGCAGGACAATTTTTCAATTTCCTTATCCAGGGATGCCATTTTTAGAAATGGATACCTAAGCCAGTGTTTGGTAATATCTTAATTTTGTTGTTATCCATACATAGAATATTTAACTGGATAAATAGGTTTCAAAACAAAAAATATATCCACACAAACATTTAATACTATTTGTCAAACTTGTGTTTACACAAAAATATCACTTGATTGAATGCCAAACTATATTTAGCACAACTTTCTGTTTCCATTTCCATGTTTGTCTGCTAACCAAATGAATTAAAGATGCCCGATGAAGCCTGAGGCATTCATTCACCAGACAATAGTTGTTTAAAGAAGGATTTAATTAGCATCTATAGTTAGTTAACACAACCGGGGAATGGAGTTGTTTAATTCTTTATAACTCCACTGTCCATACCAGATGATTTTGTTTCTAGTACTGGGATGCTACCACCAACATAATGCCCCGATTTCCAGTAATGCAAAACTTGGGAGTCCAAATATCAACCTTGGAACTTAACTTGAACAAACTTGAGTTAGAGCTCTTCTCTTCCACCACAAGGATGCTGTTTGTGAAAGCATTCTGACTGGGGAGATCTGAAGATTTTTAATAAATTTCCTCATTCTGCACCAAGTTGAAATTTGGCCTACCATAGGGGGTCCAAATATTAACCCAGAGACCCAATTTAAACAAACTTGAATCTCAATCTCACCTTCTAGAGATGTTGTATGCCAAATACAAAAGCATTCTGACTGGTGGATTTGGAGATGATTTTTAAAGAAATTTCCTCATAATGCATTAAGTTACAATTCAGGCTCTCATAAAAAGCCCAAATATTAACTCAGGGACTCTATTTGAACAACCCCCCCCCAATCCCCAAAGATACTATATACCAAATATCAAAACATTTTATGAAATGGTTCTAAAGAAGACTTTTGAAGAAATTCCCTCATATTGCACTAAGTTAAATTTGGGTTCACATAGGAAGCCTAAATCTAACAAATTAGATTGTGACAACCCTCCCCCCCCCCCCCCCAACACCCCCGAAATGTTTTATATCAAATACAAAAGTATTCTGACTAGTGGATTTGAAGAAAAAGATCTTTGAAGAAATTTCCTCATCTTGCATTAAAAAAGTTAAAATTTGGGCTATCATAGGGAGCCCAAATATTAACCCAGGCAGTGGATTTGAACAAACTTAAATCTCACCTCCCTATAGATGTGTATACCACAAAATTAAAAACATATTCTGACTGGTGGATCTGAAGAAGTTCTAAGGTTTTTAAAGATTGTTCCCCATATTGCCCTAAGTTGATAATTTGGGCTCCTGTATTGAGCGAAAATATAAACTGGGGGTGGGGGTTCATTTTAACCCACTTGTATCTGAGCCTCACCCCCACACAACCCCTATGGATGTCATATACCAAATATAAAACTAGAGGTACTGTGAGCAAGCTCACAAAGTGATACCCCCGCGCCTGAAATGTATAAGTTAGATTATCTCCCCTTGGAAATGTCAGAACGGAAATATATTGCTTCATGCACATCTGCATATGGAGTTCTTCCATTGTGTAAAGTTTCATGAAAATTCTTCAAACGGTTTAGGCGGAGTTGCACTTACAAGGATGGACGGATGGACAGATGGATGGACAGGGTGATTCCTATATACCCCCGAAACTTTGTTTGTATAATGATTCTGATCAGTGGATGTGGAGAAAATTGTTTTTTTAATTTTTACAAATATGGTGACTCAGCATTTTTTTAGGCCTTTTATACAATGCCCTGACACAACCAATGGCAATTTTCTTCACCATTCAAAAATAACAGTTCTCTGTTTTGTGTGGTTTGGGAAATATGGGCATTTGTAAATATTTCTATTTTTAGCTCCTGAGGGACACAGGAAAATGTGTTTTTTCAAATTTTGCATGAATCAAGTACTTGTGACTCAATAATTACTACCATATATCAAATTTGGTTCAAATCGGAACATTGGTTCAGAAAACAGAAATTTTGAGTGAGGACAAACATTTTGCCCCTCTCATTACAAAGGCAAATATTGTTCCACAAAGTTAGTTTGAAGAAACTTGATTCTACACCTCAAAAGGAAGCTCCATACCAAATTTCAAATCATTGTACAATGTTCCCACTGGTTCATGAGGAGATTTTTTAAGAATTGTGGTGGATTTTCCCCCACCCAATCCCTTCCAGCTGTATGAGGCTCTTTCAGTCAGGTGAGCTAAAAAAAAACCAGAACAACACTTAGCTATTCCTCAGTGAAATTTGGGAACATGGCAATGTTAACTTTCTTTGCCATGCAATAACATTTAGTGTCAATTTGATCTACACAGATCACATCGCTTAAGCCTGGTAATGTGAAATTGGTGCTATGTAAACACTGAAGACCCCTAACATCAGCAATCCTTTGTCATGGTTAGAACTGTTAGAATACTAATGATTACAGGCATGAATCTCAAACGCAGGCCTTTAAATTCTTCCCAACTAACGATGGTGAATGTTGTGCCCAATTAAAATAATTGCGCCCAAATTATGCGGTGTTTGAATGTTTTGCAGTATTTCGGCAATATACAGTTTGGCCATGTTTCCTGATGCTTGCAATAAAGCTTAGTACACCTTCGAATCAAACAATGCAACAGATAAATATTTTTGGGGAAAAAAAAAAAACACACAGTTCGCCTTAGAAAAGCAATCGGCGTCGACAGTGTCGTATACGACACTGTTGACACCGACTGCTTTTCTGTGGCAAATTCCTTATCATCATGCACTCAAGGCTTGAGACCTATTATATTACGACACTGTCGAGTGTCGACGCTGATTGCTTTTCAGTGGTGAATTCCTTATGATCATGCACTTAAGGGTTGAGATCTATTATGTTCAGGTTTGTGGGAATTCTCAGTAAATGCCATGCGTAATTTACATTCAACTAGACACTTGGCTTGACACTGGGAATTTGGGAAACTAAGAAGCCTTCTCCAGTCAGTCGAGTAAACTTATGTCAAAGGGTGCTGGGTAGGAACCAGTGATAATGGTGAAAACCTATAACATGGGGTTGTAAACTAGCATTTTAGGACGGAAGACCTAAAAAAGATGCCAAGAGGAAGAAAATACCAGTGCTTTTTCTCCAACCACTCGGACCACATTCATTTTTGTAAATTATATTAATCTTGAACTAGAAAAGATTTCTCTGTGGTGTTCGGCTAATTACCTCCCCCTCAATACTGCTAAAACCAAATTTGTCATTATAAACCCCAGCAATAAGAGAGCAGTTCCATAAACAATAAGAAAATAGATCGAGTTACAGTTAAAACTAGAAGTCCTGTCATGAATAGCGCGCTTATCTAGGCTAAATTGCACGTTGGAATTGCGCGCAATTGCCATATCGAATGGCGTCCAAAGCACAGCAGGTTCTTCTGGTTACTCATAGTAAACACATGCAATGTTTCTGCTAATGGACCTCCGGGTTACCCGGAGGTCCATTAGCTGAAACATTGCCTGTGCACAGGCCATATGTACATAATATGGTTGCTTTAATTGGGCCATAACCCGCACATTAACGCGCATATCAACGTGCTATTTGTGCGCATTTCATGACAGGACTTCTAGTTTTAACTGTACTTCTGACCAAAATGAATCGTCATTAAAATTTCTAGGCATACATATTGATGAGCATCTCTCATATACAGTTAAAAATAGAAGTCCTGTCACGAATAGTGCGCTTATCTAGGCTTAATTGCGCATTGGAATTGCGCGCAATTTCCACATCGAATGGCATCCAAAGCACGGCAGGTTCTCCTGGTTACTCATAGCAAACACATGCCATGTTTCTGCCAATGGACCTCCGGGTTACCCGGAGGTCCATTGGCTGAAACATTGCTTGTGCATAGGCCATATGTACAGAATTTGATAGCTTTACTTGGGCCATAACGCATATATTAACGCGCATATCAACGTGCTATTTGTGCGCATTTCATGACAGGACTTCTAGTTTTAACTGTAAGGCTCACATTTCTAATTTGTGTGCAAAAATAGCTCGTGCAAACTATGTTCTTAAAGTAAAAACTATATTGCCACATGCTGCAATGAAAACGTTGTATTATACTTTAGTACACAGTCATTTGATTTATGGGGTCCATGTTTGAGGTAACTCGATAGGTATAAATAAGTTGTTTTTAATGCAAAAACACTGTATAACAATATAACTCTCACACAGATCCTTTGTTTCAAAAAGAAAAAAACTTTAAAGGTTAGCAATCTTTTTATGCTCCATACGTCTCTGCTTCTATTTGACTGGAGAAATAATAATCTCCCCGTGTCTTTTGATAATTTGTTCAGTGCTGTGGAAAATAGAAGTGGAAGATCCACCAGACAATCTGGCATGCTTCTTGAAGAAAGATATCGAACAAGATCTCTAGATGTCCTCCCAACATTCGCTTTCCCGAAAATTTCGATTAGACTGGATGAAAGACAGTGCAATATCCCACTTAGAGGCACATTTAGAAAGGAGTTGATAAAAAAATTAAGATCGTATGATGCTAATGTAAACTGTAATAGCCCATATTGCATAGATTGCTTAGGTACAAGTTTAATCATATCTTTTCGTCCTTTCTAATTATATGCTATTAACAGCTCGGTAATTTGGATTTTCCACAACCTTAATTTACTTACACAATTTTCCTATTACTAGTCATGTTTTCGATAAAATGACCGAAAGATATTCACTTTTACTGGCAATTATAACTGCTCAACAATTGTTTTTACCTGTGCGATTTGTGACATTCACATTCATCTTTCCTCAATGTTTTTTTGTGTTTTTCGGCGTCTGCTCTGTGTATTGGTTGTATTTGGTACGCTTGTTTGTTCTGTTCCCGACATGGTCTAGGGTCAGTGTACAGTACGTGGAGAGTGTATTATCACTAAATCACCCGCAGAGTGGAGATTTCACCCAAGCAATAATTGCAAATTTGTTGCAAAGCATAACAAGTACAGGCAAAGTATCAACCAATGAACCTCCGGGTTAAACCCGGAGGTCCATTGGCTGAAACATTGCTTGTGTTTTCTGTCCATGAAAACAAAACTTGAAAGTTATAGTTTGGGTGATAATTTCACTCTGCGGGTGATTTAGTTACAATCCACTCTCCACGTACTGTAGTGAGGGCTATGGTTAGCTTACCGGTAAGTTAACCCTATCCCTCACTACACTGACCATAGACCTACAATTGCCAGCTAAAGAGAAAACAAAATTTATGTAAACGCACACTTCAAAATGACGAGAATGCAGAAGAATCTCTGGCACCGTAACATTAAAAGGGTTTCAATTATCTCTAATCTCAGTCAAAAGTGAATATCTTTCAGGCATTTTATCAAAAACATGACTAGTAATAGGAAAATGCAGAAAAAAGGTGAGAAAAATGCGATGTTTTTACATAAAAGGAATAGTCCCCTATTCTTCAGCTTTACCCCACGCGTGTATTACGACCAGTCCATGGCGACTGTAGTCTGTACTGTGATGATGTGGGCTTTTACGAAAACTAGTCCAAACATGGCCTGAAAGTCTGTAATATAATTTTTGGGTTTGGTTCGTCCTTCCAAGGACGTACCAAAACCAAAAATTATATTACAGACTTCCAGGCCATGTTTGGACTAACGAAAACGAACTTCGTAAGTTTGGACAGATAAGCTGATAAGTTGGGATTGCACTCTGCGGAATCGTGCTTTTATTATCTGATAAAAAGTAACAAAAAAGCATTGAATAAGGCAATTTTGGTAGTGGGAATACTCGTATCGCTTGGTTTGTCGGAGAAATGGGTAGAAACATGCATCAACATGAGTTTCTTGAACCCTGGCAGCGTGGTTCGAAATTAGGTGATAAGATCAACTCCAACGCTACACTGAGCAAGTATTTAATTTATTTAGCTAAAACCAACAACCATAAACGAAAAAAAATTCTCCGCACATGTAAATGCCTGATTACAGTGATATATTTTTATTTGTAAGCGCTTTGTGGAATAGTCAAATGTTCAAATTACTTCCAAAACACGCCTTCGAAATTGTCAACAATACAACTTTAGAATCTGAAAGTTCCGTCAGTTGGACAAAATGAGAGACTGAGAGAGCGTTGTGAGGACATTTCATGTGATATAACAATCTTCGTTCTACAAAAGTTACGAAGCATCCCTGGACAAACAAGCAATGACATGATAAAATGTGCTGTTGAAACTGTGTGTTAACATTAAAAACAATAGAAAATGTGTCCGCTACAGTCCGCGACAGACCGATGAAACCCACCGTAATTGTGGGGACATGGAAATGTCCGCGCAACGTCTCTCAAATCACTCGCGGTCCGCGCAACGTTGGTCTAAAACAGAGAAAATGTGCTCACAGTTACGGTACCGCCAGTTCTGACTGTCTGTCTGTCTGTCTGTCTGTCTGCCTGTTTGCCTGTCTCCCACACACACACACACACACACACACACACACACACACACACACACACACACACACACACACACACACACACACACACTCTCTCTCTCTCTCTCTCTCTCTCCCGCTTTCTCTCTCCTCTCTCTCTCTCTCTCTCTCTCTCTCTCTCTCTCTCTCTCTCTCTCTCTCTCTCTCTCTCGGCACCGAAACTCGTAAGTTATTAAGGCAGGAAGACGAAGGGGCACTGGGTTGGGGCATCCATGCGTCGCATGGGTGGGAAGGGGGCTGCGAGTCACAAGATGGTTTGGGAATTTTAAAAAAAAAATTGGGAGTGAGGAAGGTTAACCCCCTCATGAAATTTCTACTTCACCGGCTGTGGGGTGCATTTCACACCCAGCATATACTTACATTTATAAGTAAAAGTTAAGGTACCACTGGCATTTTTTTAAATACCGCTAGCGCTTCTACTACTCCCTTAAATTTGAAAATAATTGCTCCCTTCCGCAGTGGTTTAGTGGTAATCTACTTCTCTTGTAATTATATGAACTCCAGCAGGTGAATTTCAGTAACACGCATCGGCACGAACCAGTGACATGAATGTTCTTCGCGTTAGCTCAACGATTGTCTGGGTCGAACGAAATAGGGGCGATTTGTCCTCCAATTAAAAGCAACTGATGAGTTGCGAATCTAAAAGGCTGTGTTTTGACTTTGAATAAACTTTAAAACTGTCGTATGTAACAATGTTATAGCGAATAAATGGGACAATTAAAACTCATTCTACCGTGTTTACTGTTGTTTTATCTTGTTATTCAATTCCAGTGAATGAAAGCGAACAGGATATTTAAATACCAAAAACTGAGGTCCTTATAGTAAGGGTGTCTGAAAACCTTGATTATGAAATTTAGGCCTTTATTCGTAGATTCTTCAAGCGATGGTCGGTGGGGTGGGGATGGGGATGTCATAGACCGGGACTCACACCTTTATTCAGTGGTTAATAACACTTCACATAACACATTGTGAAAAAGGCGGGGAACTTGCACGTTTTGATGATGATAATATAGCAGGCCAGGGGCGGCGTGGCAGGAGGGGCACGCCCCCCCCCCCCCACACACACACTTTTTTCACCAATTATAGGTACACAAACGGCATTTTCTGACATAATGTACATAACCCCTATAGACACAACACATTTCTTTCTCATCAATTCTCATTCGATTCATATATACTGTATTTCTTTTCTCGTTTACTTTTATCCTGTGATTTTGCAAAATATAAATTTGCATTCAAAGGCAAAGAACTAGTTCAATTCAATTCAATCCATAGTATACGAATTGGGGGGGGGGGGGGGGGGGGGGGCGCCATATAGGTTGTAGTGTGTACCAAAAGGTAAGATATATAAAGGCGAATGCTACTCTTAAATCAAAAACGAAAAAAATAAATCCACCACCACTACCCTAATCTGTGGTAACACCCGAAGACAGCCGATGTAATACGAAGACACCTGATGCCACATGATTCACTATGGATCGGTCAATATCCAATATCGCAAAATAATAACAATAAGGTTGAGGTTGAGGTCGCTGAGGTTAGTGTCTTAAATAGGGTGTGAATAAGGGTGAGGGGTAGCGTATATAAATTTATATATTTTGCACGAATAAGCCGCCCCGCAACTATTGATGCCCCCCCCCCCTCCCTCCCCGAGGAAAAATTATTTTCCAGCCTACACCCTAATGGTACCTATAAAGGTGTGACCCCCGCTTTTTGGTCTGACTCCCCACTTTTTTGGAGCTTCCGCCGCCTCTGTAGCAGGCCTATTTTACAGAGTTCAAAACAATATGTACTAACACACGAGCACATCTCGATACGATAATCATACAGTTTCTTATATGCTAGGTACCCTAGCTTGCACTAGGTCAAGCCATTGTATAGACTGATACAGGCTTGAATAAATGGAGTGATCTGATTGAGTCTAGATTTGGTCAAAGGCAGATATCAAGACAGAATCGGGGGGATGGGGGGGGGGGGGGGTACCACTAAGCTTGTAGTAGTGCCACAAGTCAATAGCAATTGTACGAGGTAGTAATGGCAAAAGACTGCAAGGGTGATAGAAGACTGTAGTATTGGGTAAATACAATAATATTGGATCACCCGACAGAAGTAGGAGATGTGGTTTTCGGCCCCTATCAGGTAGACCCCAGCTGGTGGACCCCGGAAGTGACATCATACCGCAATGTATTATGGGTATCACGTGGTTGTCATGGTAGCCCAGGTGAGCAGCCATGTTGTTACGTCATTGCCATGGTGACGGGTGATGTGAGTGCGCATGCGCAGCTCGTGTTGTTAGGGTGATATTTGTTTCCGTCGTCCATTTTGTTCGCAGGAGGCCGCCATCATTGTTTCTATGGTGGCACATGGTTGCTATGTTACCCAAATGCATCTTATAGGTTAGGGGTATGTTCGGATGGTATGTTCGCTTGTTCAAGAGTAATTTGTCGATTCGGAGAATTACCCAAATGAGCCCGAGAATGCCCGTAAATCACCGAAAAGTTCCCTTTTTAACCGAAACGCAACTGCCTGGGGTAACACGTAGTGCAATAGACCCTTGAAAGGTCGTGTTCCATTCAACTGGAGTATTTTTTGGAACGACTTCCTAAAATAATTACCTAAATAAACCCGACAATCCCTCCAAAGCACCGAAATCCACCGCAAACTACCGAAACCGACTTGGTAAAGCATCATTTTGGACAGGGATGTTTTATGAAGGCTCGAATTTTGTTATTCTGGGTCAAAATCCTCGTTTCTCCGACCTGCTTCCATAGAGTACTATTCCGTTCTTCTGGAGTATGACTCGCTTTCGTCCGTCTGTTTTGTTACTACTTCTGATAAAGGAACCAATCAGATTACTTCTCCGGAATTAAACAACCAATCAAATTGCTCTATTATCCTTAGCTCCCGTCCATCATCTTCTTCGTTCCAACGATTGTGATCTACGTACACAATGTGCGAATAGTACATGCAGCACATGCAAACTGTGCCAATATGTGGCTGAGTGCAAGTGCACAATGTGTGCACAAGACATGCAGCACATGCACACATACGGGTATTTGTGGACTAGTGGGGACCAGTGTTTGGGGACTAGCGAGGACCAGGCTTTGGGGACTAGTGGGGACCAGGCTTTGGGGACCAAGGCATGGGTACCAAGGTTTGAGGACCAGTGTCAGAAATATTGTCTAATCACCGTCTTAACCCAGTACCAAAGTTTCTGCTACCAACAGTGTTACCGTTGTAACCAAGGTCTTGACTTATTCCGCCAGTCTGCTAAATCCATCACTACTACTATGAAATGTGAGTGTACACAATGTGCAAATAGCACATGTAGCACACCAGCACATGCAAAATGTACCAATATGAGCCTGTATTCAAGTGCACAGTGTGCTCTCAAAACATGCAGCACATACGCACATACGAGTATTCAAGCACCAGCAAAGGCCAGTGTTTGGGGACTGGTGAGGACCAGGCTTTGGAGACTAGTGAGGACAAGGCTTTGGGGACCAAGGCATGGGTACCAAGGTTTGAGGACCAGTGTCAGAAATAATGTCTAACCATCGTCACTTAACTCAGTACTAAAGTTTCTCCTACTAATAGTGTTACCGTTTGCAACCAACGTCTTGGCTTATTCCACCACTCTGCTGAATCCATCACTACTACTATGAGATGTGCTTGTACACAATGTGCAAATAGCATATGTAGCGGCGCATCAGCACATGCAAAATGTTCCAATATGTGCCTGTCTGCAAGTGCGCAATGTGCTCACAAAACATGCAGCACATGCGCACATACGGGTATTTGAGGGCCAGTGAGGACCAGTGTTTAGGGACTAGTGAGGACTAGGCTTTAGGGACTAGTGAGGACCATTGTGAGGACTAGTGACTACTATGAGATGTGATTGTACGCAATGTGCAAATAGCACATGTAGCACATGCAAAATATACCAATATGTGCCTGTGTGCAAGTACACAATGTGTGCACAAAACATGCAGCACATGCGCACAAACTGGTATTTGAGAACCAGTGTTTGAGGACTAGTGAGGGCCAGGCTTTGGAGACTAGTGAGGACTAGTGACTACTATGAGATGTGATTGTACACACTTTGCAAATAACACACGTAGCACATGCAAAATTTGCCAATATGTGCCTGTGTGCAAGTGCACAATGTGCGCACAAAACATGCAGCACGTGCGCACATATGGGTATTTGAGGACACTGGTCATCAAATACCCGTATGTGCGCATGTGCTGCATGTTTTGTGCGCACATTGTGCACTCCTCACTAGTCCCCAAACACTGGCCCACACTAGTCCCCAAAGCCTGGTCCTCACAAGTCCCCAAACACTGGTCCCGAAATACCCGTATGTGCGCATGTGCTGCGTGTCTTTTGTGCTCATCGTGCACTTGCACACAGGCACATTTTGCATGTGCTACATGTGCTATTTGCACATTGTGTACGATCACATCTCATAGTAGTCACTAATCCTCACACTGGTCCCCACTAGTCCCCAAAGTCTGGTCCTCACTTGTCCCCAAAGGATGGCCTTTGCTGGTCCTCTAGTACTTGTATGTGCGTATGTGCTGCATGTTTTGAGAGCACATTGTGCTCTTGCACACAGGCACATATTGGTACACTTTGCATGTGCTGATGTGGTACATGTGCTATTTGCACATTGTGTACAATCACATCTCATAGTAGTAGTGGTGGATTTAGCAGAGTGGCGGAATAAGTCAAGACCTTGGTTGCAAACGGTAACGCCGTTGGTAGCAGAAACTTTAGTACTGAGTTAAGACGGGTGGTTAGACAAAATTTCGGACACTGGTCCTCAAACTTTGGTCCCACACTAGTTCCCAAAGCCTGGTCCCCACTAGTCCCAAAGCCTGGTCCTCACTAGTCCCCAAACACTGGCCCCCATTGGTCCACAAATACCCGTATATGCGCATGTGCTGTATGTCTTGTGCGCACATTGTGCACTTGCACACAACCAAATATTGGCACATTTCGCATGTGCTGATGTGCTGCATGTGCTATTCGCACATTGTGAACGTAGATCATAATCGTTGGAACGAAGAAGATGATGGACGTGATCTGATTGGTTATTTTATCAGAAGTAGTAACAAAACAGACGGAAGAGAGCAAGTCATACTCCAGAAGAACGGAAAAGCACTCTATGGAAGCAGGTCGGAGAAACGAGGATTTTGACCCGGAATAACACAATTCGATCCTGCATAAAATATCCCTGTCCAAAATGAAGCTTTACTAAGTCGGTTTCGGTAGTTTGCGGTGGATTTTGGTGCTTTGGAGGGATTGTCAGATTTATTTGGGTAATTATTAAGGAAATCGTTTCAAAAACAATACTCTAGATGAATCGAACACGACCTTTAAAAGGTCTATAGCCCTACGTGCTAGTCTAAACAGGTGCGTTTCGATTAAAAAGGGTACTTTCCGGTGATTTACGGGCATTCTCGGGCTCATTTTGGGTAATTCTGCGAATCGGGAAATTACTCTTGCGCAATCGAACATACCCTTCGAACATACCCCGATCCTATAAGACGCTTTTGGGTAACATAGCAACCACGTGTCATCATAGAATCAAAGATGGCAGCCTCCTGCATACAAAATGGTCGACGGAAACAAGTATCACCCCCACAAACATGCGCACTCACATGACCCACCACCATGACAATGACGTCAAACCATGGCTGCTCACCGGGGCTACCATGACAACCACGTGATACCCATAATACATTGCGGTATGACGTCACTTCCAGGATCCACAAGCCGGGGTCCACCTGATATGGGTCGAAAATAACATCTCCTACTACTCACGACAGATGGTGGTGACCATGGACAACTGGTGGCCTTGGAGCTTGGAAAGGTGTGGGTGGTCTAGAAAGACGGACCAAACAGGTACTAGAAACCATAACTATCATCAGATAGATATCCTGCAAAAGGTATCCTATAAAGGGTATCGTCAACAGGTATCTTCATAAAGTATCTTCAAAAGTTATCCTCAAATAGTACAATACTAAGTGTCCTCAAATACCGAGATGAGTCGTAGAGCTGTAAGTAGAGTCACTCGTTCGATCAATTGCTCTATATTTCATTGGCGCGATGAGATTTGAGTCGCTCGAGCGATCTGATGTAACTATCACGTCTTTCCTATTTTTCAGTAGGCGCGGCAGAAAACTATAGTGTCCGGTAAATAAAGTCGATCATAGGACAGTTCACGGTGACTTTTGGTAAGTCAACAGTAATGATCTTAGAGATGTAAAGGTCCAGAATCCAAGCTTTACCCATAACCCCAACAATACCCCTGGGCCTAGCATTAGTACACTACTTGTACCAACTGTGGGCCAGCACTAGAACACCTAAGATAGATATTTGTACTAAGGGCTAACAATAGGCATATGGGGTACAAAGGGTTTCTCCTATACTACTCTACCAGACAACCAAGCATAACACTGCGTACTTACTTAGGACAGTATAACGAGTAGGTGGATCAATAATACTATGAGCTACCACCGAATCCGCGGGAATACATACCTTACATCATATCAGGGTTGGGGTATTCGTATTCGTATTCGGTATTCAGTCGTATTCAATACATTTTTTCAAGTATTCGAATGTATTCAGTATTCATGCAATTTTAAAGTATTCGTATTCGTATTCGAATACAGTCAAATTTGAGGTGTATTCATGAATACTTTTTGAATACTTTTTGAATACTTTTCTTGTTTTTAATATACACGTATACAGTATTTGTAAAAAAAAATATTGTGATTATCTCTATTAGAAAGTAGTAAAGAATTAAACTAATACTTTTGAAGTGCTTTTTAACAGCAACAGGTTAATTCACTTTAATGGTTGTTTCAAACAGCTTGTTTGTTTCACTGTAAACTGAACATTGTAATTGTACAGATTATTCTTAGGACAAAGGATATCGGTCTGGCCAAAGTATTGATTTTTAATCCCTAAACAACTCCATTATCCAATTAATACCAATCTAATATTTTTCTACAGTAATAGTAGAAATAAGGTGTAGACTGATAGATCTATAAAATTATTGTGCTTGAATTACCACATTTTTCCAATAGTGCAGTAATTGCTTAATTGATTTTTGTGAATAGCACTGGCAAGTTTTTTTTATTCTCACCAGCAATGTATGTTTAAATATTAATAAAAGACATGAAGCAAAGAGGCCACAATTAGCCACGATTAATAGACATTATTGGGGGTCATAAAATGCAGTTTAGAAGAAACAACTTTAAAAAATACCCCAAAAATTGTGTTAATTTCTCACAGTTCCCTATTTAGTGATTTTATTTTTCCATTTTTTCCTTCCAAACTGCATCTTATGACCCTACTTTGGGGTCATAAGATGCAGTTTAGAAGAAAAAAAATCCTGAAAAAATTGGCGTTGATAGTATGAAATGGCGATATATATATATATATTTAAAACGAGCTCATTCCAATGAGGGGGTCATAAACTATGTTTTTCAGACAAAAAGTTAAAATGTCATGTAGAAAAATGGTAAAAATTGGTATTCTTGTTCTGTAATTTTTACATAGAAGTGTTGAAAAACTAATTCTTCACCTATAATCCCTTATACCCTTAATCCCAATAAGAATGATCAAATTATCATCCATTTACAAGAAATAATTTTAAAAAGTATTCAAGTATTCATATTTGTATTCATGATACATTGTAAAGTATTCGTATTCGTATTCAAATACATTTGAAATTTGTGTATTCGTATTCGTATTCATAAAATTTCAAAGTATTTGTATTCGTATTCAATACATTTACAATGTATTCGCCCCAACCCAGCATCATATACTACTACTTTATACAACCATGCATTAACCCCCCCCCCCCCCCCACCTCCACCCTCCCCACAATACTGCTTGACCTTGCATTAGGTACTACCCCTACCAGTTATAGGATAATATAAAGCCTTAGATAGATAGCGGTATTAAGGACTAATAGTAGACCAACAGTGATATAGACCGTGCATCCTATACCACCACACTAGACAACCACCCTGCATTACCCCACCTCACGTCACAATACCGCTTGGCCTTGCAAAACGTACTACCTATACACTCTGTGGACCAGGAGACCACCCTAGATAAATAATGGAATGAAAGGCTAAAATTGGACCAGTAGCGATGCAAACCGCACAACCTGTACTTCCACACTAGACAACCATGCATTACCCCCACCACAATACTGCCTAGGCTCGCATTATGTACTACCAGCTACAAAAATATACAAAGCATTGGGTCGATAAGTTGTACCAAGGATTAACAGGGGTATATAGCATCCAGACTACACTACAGTTCTAAACAACCAAGGACAACCTCGCCATACCACACTGGACGACCATGCATTACCTTCACCCTGCCCACGATACCACCTGGACTAGCATAACGTACTGCCTATACAGGTCAAAGCATTTGATCAATTAGTGGTACCAAGGGCTAAAAGGGGATCTGCATGGGGCATATACGGCTACTGCCATATCAGGCCAGTTCGAGAAACCTGACACCCCTGACTCGAAGTAAAAAGCGGCCAACGTTTCTATGAAGTCGCGAGCGCATCGTGGCATCGCGACGTCAATAGCAACATCAACCGTTTCACGGCGAAAACTTTCAAGAAAACTCGCCTTCCCCCATCGATATTCCATCACATAGTCATACTATATACCCACAGACCTGCGTGTATATGCATACCTATGCATACCTTAGCATACTATACATGCAGGACGTACACCAATTGCAGGATAAAGACGGATAGGGCACAGGAAAGAGTTGCTCCGCCAAAAGCTCCGGTTCCTATGGTGATTTAACTCTAGCTGTTCCGACAAAGCTCCGGGTGGCCGAGCATGATTCACACGTGCTATACTGCTGGTTGTGTAAAGTGGACCTTCATCCTTGCGGGTAACAAAACTCATAAGTGGCTAAGATAGCGAGTGAGGGGGCTATACAAAAAAAATCGGTCTTTGACGATGGTTTCAGATTTACATTTATTTATTGGTCTATAAAGGTGCTTTCAGTCTCTGTGACTATGCCATGGTCACCACGCAGGTGCAATGTCAAGTTTATCAAACAATTCTTACCTTTCATTCCCACTTTAGAGCACACACTCCCCAGACTTTAATTAACGAGTCATATTTCAACAGTAAAACGGAACTTGTTTACAAACGTAAACAAGAATTGCTCAAATTCTCGGTGTTTAATTTCTAATTTATTTTATATCATTAAAAGAGAATCCAGTGAAACGATTCGTAACATATAATTGTTTTTTGGTCATGCTCCATTATTCCGATCCGACCAGTCACCCAGCGCGTATGTATCGGCGCCACTGATTGGTTAGCGGAATGTGTTGATTGACAGGATTTCAGCATGATGCTGAATTAATTTAGCACGATGCTTAATATTTGAGCATGATGTGAATTAATTAAGCAAAATGCTAAATTATTTTGCACGATTTCACGAATGCTACATAAATAATACACAATGATGCCGGATTAATTAAGCATGATCCTGAATTACGAGAGGTTCATGCATTTTAATTCGGCATGATGCTTAACTATTTGAGCATGATGCTTTCTTATTTTTCACTATTTTATGAATACTGCAGAAATAATATAGCATGATCCTGAATTAATTTCGCATGATGCTGAATTACGGGAGGATTGGGCATATTAAGTTAGCATGGTGCTTAATTATTTAAGCATCATGCTATTTTATTTTGCGCGATTTAACGAATGCTGCATAAATAATATAGCATGATGCTGAATTAATTTAGCATGATGCTGAATTGCGGAGGATCATGCACTTTAGTTGAGCATGATGCCAAATTATTTAAGTATCATGCTATATTATTTTGCGCAATTTAACGAATGCTGCATAAACAATATAGCATGATGCTGAATTAATTTAGCATGATGCTGAATTACGGGAGGATCATGCACTTTAATTGAGCATGATGCCAAATTATTTAAGTATCATGCTATATTATTTTGCGCAATTTAACGAATGCTGCATAAACAATATAGCATGATCCTGAATTATTTTTGCATGATGCTGAATTGCGGGAGGATCATGCATTTTAATTAAGCATGATGACCGATTATTTAAGCATGATGCTGTACTATTTGGTATGATTTCACGAATGCTACATAAATAACATAGCATGATGCTGAAATCAAGTCCGCGTACTGGAGGGTCATACATTTTATTTTAGCATGGTACTCTAATAATTGAGCATGATGCTATATTGTTTGGTATGATTTCATGAATGCTGCCTCAATAATTAAGCATAATGCCTGAATAATTAAGAACGATGCTTAAATAATTAACCATCATGCTATATTATTTAGGCATCATGCTACATTCTTTGAGCATCGTGCTATATTATCTAACAGTATGCCTAATTCATGGATTTATGAGCCTGTCCGTACGTCATACCTGTGTTACAAGAATCACTCCATCAACTAGCATTGATATTGTTTGTGTATTTACGGCATATAAAACTTTACAATTGTAATATATTTCTAATCACAGTGACACATGAATATGTACCGCAGGAAAATAACATAGCCAGAATGGCTGTCTGCCTGTTATCTCCCGTTTCAAAAATATTTCATCGCTGCAACCGACTGTAAATGTTCATTTAGAGATTTTAGTGTTTTTCTTTCACGTTAAGTAACAATGGTGGGAGGAAGGTGGGGTTGGTGGTGAGAAGGTTGATGTGTTTGGAGGATATCCGTACTTTCGTGCGTCTGCAGACTTGGCAGTAAGCCAAACTCATTTGTGGACGAGATAACCAGACAAGATAACGAAAGTAATCTAAGGTGCTCACAAGGCCTAAATATGTTATCTATGCGTATCATATAACGGGTATCACAATACACATTATTACTTTACATTTGGGATCATTTCTTCTATCCCCTGGCATTTCACATTAGTAGAATAAGGATAAGGTCACGTATAGCTGGTTAATTATATAACTAAGCTGCCCAAATTTTGCGAACTTTATCCCGTACATTGTTTGTCAAGTCAATTCATAGAGTAGAGTAGTGAACAAAGCAGGTGGCTACTGAGGCGATGGTCTAGTCAACCCACTGATAGACATTAGGTCAAAAAGACAATCACCTCAGTAGGTTCCAATCTGACAATATGGGCAATATGGATTGTTACATTGGACATTAACTGTAAATGAAGATGAAAGCTTTGAAATTAATTTTTTTTCAAAACTTGATCCAATTATTAATGTTACGTAGTTCAGATTCCAGCTCGTTCCATATTTTGGGGAAGTTTAAGATGGGTAACTTATGCAGTTTATTTGGGCAAGATCGGTTGATAAATGCGACTTGGAGCAACTCAGCACCTTTGGGCTCCAAGGGTGCCCAATTTTTGGAGGGTCAGGTACTTAATTTTGGTGGCAATCCTCATGAATCTATTTGTGCCACCCCACAAAGCAGTTTATTTGGCGAAAATCAGTTGCTAAATGCCATTTGGAACAACACAGCATTTTTGGGCTCCTAGGGTGTCCAATTTTTGGAGGTTCAGGCACCTAATTTTGGTAGTAATCTTCATGAATCTATTTGCGCCACCCCAGAATTACAGTTTATTTGGCGAAAATCGGTTGATAAATACGATTTGGAGCAACTCAGCACTTTTGGGCTCCTAGGGTGCCCAATTTTGGGAGGGTGAGGTACCTTATTTTGGAGGCAATCTTCATGAATCTATTTGTGCCATCCCACAATGCAGTTTATTTGGCGAAAATCAAATACGATTTGGAACAACTCAGCACTTTTGGGCTCCTGGGGTGCCCAATTTTGGGAGGGCGAGGAACCTAATTTTGGTGGTAATCTTCATGAATCTATTTGTGCCACCCCACAATGCAGTTTATTTGGCGAAAATCGGTTGATAAATACGATTTTGAGCAACTCAGCACTTTTGGGCTCCTAGGGTGCCCAATTTTGGGAGGGTGAGGAGCCTAATTTTGGTGGCAATCTTCATGAATCTATTTGTGCCACCCCACAATGCAGTTTATTTAGCGAAAATCTGTTGATAAATGCGATTTTGAGCAACTCGGCACTTTTGGGCTCCTAGGGTGCCCAATTTTGGGAGGATAAGGAGCCTAATTTCGGTGGCAATCTTCAGGAATCTATTTGTGCCACCCCACCATGCAGTTTATTTGGCGAAAATCGGTTTATAAATACGATTTGGAGCAACTCAGCACTTTTGGGCTCCTAGGGTGCCCAATTTTGGGAGGGTGAAGTACCTAATTTGGGTGGCAATCTTCATGAATCTATTTGTGCCACCCCACAATGCAGTTTATTTGGCGAAAATCGGTTGATAAATACGATTTTGAGCAACTCAGCACTTTTGGGCTCCTAGGGTGCCCAATTTTAGGAGGGTGAGGAGTCTAATTTTGGTGACAATCTTCATGAATCTATTTGTGTCACCCCACAATGCAGTTTATTTGGCGAAAATCGGTTTATAAATACGATTTTGAGCAACTCAGCACTTTTGGGCTCCTAGGGTGCCCAAAATTGGGAGGATGAGGTACCTAATTTGGGTGGCAATCTTCATGAATCTATTAGTGCCACCCCACAATGCAGTTTATTTGGCGAAAATCGGTTGATAAATGCGATTTTCAGCAACTCAGCACTTTTGGGCTCCTAGGGTGCCCAATTTTGGGAGGGTGAGGAGCCTAATTTTGGTGGCAATCTTCATGAATCTATTTGTGCCCCCCCCAATGCAGTTTATTTGGCGAAAATCGGTTGATAAATACGATTTTGAGCAACTCAGGACTTTTGGGCTCCTAGGGTGCCCAATTTTGGGAGGGTGAGGTACCTAATTTGGGTGGCAATCTTCATGAATCTATTTGTGCCACCCCACAATGCAGTGTATTTGACGAAAATCGGTTGACAAATACGATTTTGAGCAACTCAGCACATTTGGGCTCCTAGGGTGCCCAATTATGGGAGGGTGAGGAGCCTAATTTTGGTGGCAATCTTCATGAATCTATTTGTGCCACCCCACAATGCAGTTTATTTGGCGAAAATCGGTTTATAAATACGATTTTGAGCAACTCAGCACATTTGGGACCCTAGGGTGCCCAATTTTGGGAGGGTGAGGTACCTAATTTGGGTGGCAATCTTCATGAATCTATTTGTGCCACCCCACAATGAAGTTTATTTGGCGAAAATCGGTTGATAAATGCGATTTTGAGCAACTCAGCACTTTTGGGCTCCTAGGGTGCCCAATTTTGGGAGGGTGAGGAGCCTAATTTTGGTGACAATCTTCATAAATCTATTTGTGCCACCCCACAATGCAGTTTATTTGGCGAAAATAGGTTGATAAATACGATTTTGAGCAACTCAGCACTTTTGGGCTCCTAGGGTGCCCAATTTTGGGAGGGTGTGGAGCCTAATTTTGGTGACAATCTTCCTGCATCTATTTGTGCCACCCCACAATGCAGTTTATTTGGCGAAAATCGGTTGATAAATACGATTTTGAGCAACTCAGCACTTTTGGGCTCCTAGGGTGCACAATTTTGGGAGGGTGAGGTACCTAATTTGGGTGGCAATCTTCATGAATCTATTTGTGCCACCCCACAATGCAGTTTATTTGGCGAAAGTCGCTTGATAAATACGATTTGGAGCAACTCAGCACTTTTGGGCTCCTAGGGTGCCCAATTTTGGGTGGGTGAGGAGCCAAATTTTAGTGGCAATCTTCATGAATCTATTTGTGCCACCCCACAATCCAGTTTATTTGGTGAAAATCGGTTTATAAATACGATTTTCAGCAACTCAGCACTTTTGGGCTCCCAGGGTGCCCAATTTTGGGAGGGTGAGGTACCTAATTTGGGTGGCAATCTTCATGAATCTATTTCTGCCACCCCACAATGCAGTTTATTTGGCGAAAATCGGTTGATAAATGCGATTTTGAGCAACTCAGCACTTTTGGGCTCCTAGGGTGCCCAATTTTGGGAGGGTGAGGAGCCTAATTTTGGTGACAATCTTCATGAATCTATTTGTGCCACCCCACAATGCAGTTTATTTGGCGAAAATCGGTTGAAAAATACGATTTTGAGCAACTCAGCACATTTGGGCTCCTAGGGTGCCCAATTTTGGGAGGGTGAGGTACCTAATTTGGGTGGAAATCTTCATGAATCTATTTGTGCCACCCCACAATGCAGTTTATTTGACGAAAATCGGTTGACAAATACGATTTTGAGCAACTCAGCACATTTGGGCTCCTAGGGTGCCCAAGTTTGGGAGGGTGAGGAGCCTAATTTTGGTGGCAATCTTCATGAATCTATTTGTGCCACCCCACAGTGCAGTTTATTTGGCGAAAATCGGTTTATAAATACGATTTTGAGCAACTCAGCACATTTGGGACACAAGGGTGCCCAATTTTGGGAGGGTGAGGTACCTAATTTGGATGGCAATCTTCATGAATCTATTTGTGCCACCCCACAATGAAGTTTATTTGGCGAAAATCGGTTGATAAATGCGATTTTGAGCAACTCAGCACTTTTGGGCTCCTAGGGTGCCCAATTTTGGGAGGGTGAGGAGCCTAATTTTGGTGACAATCTTCATGAATCTATTTGTGCCACCCCACAATGCAGTTTATTTGGCGAAAATCGGTTGATAAATACGATTTTGAGCAACTCAGCACTTTTGGGCTCCTAGGGTGCCCAATTTTGGGAGGGTGAGGTACCTAATTTGGGTGGCAATCTTCATGAATCTATTTGTGCCATCCCACAATGCAGTTTATTTGACGAAAATCGGTTGACAAATACGATTTTGAGCAACTCAGCACATTTGGGCTCCTAGGGTGCCCAATTTTGGGAGGGTGAGGAGCCTAATTTTGGTGGCAATCTTCATGAATCTATTTGTGCCACCCCACAATGCAGTTTATTTGGCGAAAATCGGTTTATAAATACGATTTTGAGCAACTCAGCACATTTGGGATCCTAGGGTGCCCAATTTTGGGAGGGTGAGGTACCTAATTTGGGTGGCAATCTTCATGAATCTATTTCTGCCACCCCACAATGAAGTTTATTTGGCGAAAATCGGTTGATAAATGCGATTTTGAGCAACTCAGCACTTTTGGGCTCCTAGGGTGCCCAATTTTGGGAGGGTGAGGAGCCTAATTTTGGTGACAATCTTCATGAATCTATTTGTGCCACCCCACAATGCAGTTTATTTGGCGCAAATCGGTTCATAAATACGATTTTGAGCAACTCAGCACTTTCGGGCTCCTAGGGTGCCCAATTTTGGGAGGGTGAGGTACCTAATTTGGGTGGCAATCTTCATGAACCTATTTGTGCCACCCCACAATGCAGTTTATTTGCCGAAAATCGGTTGATAAATACGATTTGGAGCAACTCAGCACATTTGGGCTACTAGGGTGCCCGATTTTGGGAGGGTGAGGAGCCTAATTTTGGTGGCAATCTTCATGAATCTATTTGTGCCACCCCACAATGCAGTTTATTTGGCGAAAATCGGTTGATAAATACGATTTTGAGCAACTCAGCACTTTTGGGCTCCTAGGGTGCCCAATTTTGGGAGGGTGAGGTACCTAATTTGGGTGGCAATCTTCATGAATCTATTTGTGCCACCCCACAATGCAGTTTATTTGGCGAAAATCGGTTGATAAATACGATTTGGAGCAACTCAGCACTTTTGGGCTCCTAGGGTGCCCAACTTTGGGAGGGTGATGTACCTAATTTGGGTGGCAATATTCATGAATCTGTTTGTGCCCCCCCACAATGCAGTTTATTTGGCGAAAAGCGGTTGAAAAATACGATTTTGAGCAACTCAGCACTTTTGGGCGCCTAGGGTGCCCAATTTTGGGAGGGTGAGGAGTCTAATTTTGGTGACAATCTTCATGAATCTATTTGTGCCGCCCCACAATGCAGTTTATTTGGCGAAAATCGGTTTATAAATACGATTTTGAGCAACTCAGCACTTTTGGGCTCCTAGGGCGCCCAATTTTGGGAGGGTGAAGTACCTAATTTGGGTGGCAATCTTCATGAATCTATTTGTGCCACCCCACAATGCAGTTTATTTGGCTATAATCGGTTGATAAATACTATTTTGAGCAACTCAGCACTTTTGGGCTCCTAGGGTGCCCAATTTTGGGAGGGTGAGGTACCTAATTTGGGTGGAAATCTTCATGAATCTATTTGTGCCACCCCACAATGCAGTTTATTTGACGAAAATCGGTTGACAAATACGATTTTGAGCAACTCAGCACATTTGGGCTCCTAGGGTGCCCAATTTTGGGAGGGTGAGGTACCTAATTTGGGTGGAAATCTTCATGAATCTATTTGTGCCACCCCACAATGCAGTTTATTTGACGAAAATCGGTTGACAAATACGATTTTGAGCAACTCAGCACATTTGGGCTCCTAGGGTGCCCAAGTTTGGGAGGGTGAGGAGCCTAATTTTGGTGGCAATCTTCATGAATCTATTTGTGCCACCCCACAGTGCAGTTTATTTGGCGAAAATCGGTTTATAAATACGATTTTGAGCAACTCAGCACATTTGGGACACAAGGGTGCCCAATTTTGGGAGGGTGAGGTACCTAATTTGGATGGCAATCTTCATGAATCTATTTGTGCCACCCCACAATGAAGTTTATTTGGCGAAAATCGGTTGATAAATGCGATTTTGAGCAACTCAGCACTTTTGGGCTCCTAGGGTGCCCAATTTTGGGAGGGTGAGGAGCCTAATTTTGGTGACAATCTTCATGAATCTATTTGTGCCACCCCACAATGCAGTTTATTTGGCGAAAATCGGTTGATAAATACGATTTTGAGCAACTCAGCACTTTTGGGCTCCTAGGGTGCCCAATTTTGGGAGGGTGAGGTACCTAATTTGGGTGGCAATCTTCATGAATCTATTTGTGCCATCCCACAATGCAGTTTATTTGACGAAAATCGGTTGACAAATACGATTTTGAGCAACTCAGCACATTTGGGCTCCTAGGGTGCCCAATTTTGGGAGGGTGAGGAGCCTAATTTTGGTGGCAATCTTCATGAATCTATTTGTGCCACCCCACAATGCAGTTTATTTGGCGAAAATCGGTTTATAAATACGATTTTGAGCAACTCAGCACATTTGGGATCCTAGGGTGCCCAATTTTGGGAGGGTGAGGTACCTAATTTGGGTGGCAATCTTCATGAATCTATTTCTGCCACCCCACAATGAAGTTTATTTGGCGAAAATCGGTTGATAAATGCGATTTTGAGCAACTCAGCACTTTTGGGCTCCTAGGGTGCCCAATTTTGGGAGGGTGAGGAGCCTAATTTTGGTGACAATCTTCATGAATCTATTTGTGCCACCCCACAATGCAGTTTATTTGGCGCAAATCGGTTCATAAATACGATTTTGAGCAACTCAGCACTTTCGGGCTCCTAGGGTGCCCAATTTTGGGAGGGTGAGGTACCTAATTTGGGTGGCAATCTTCATGAACCTATTTGTGCCACCCCACAATGCAGTTTATTTGCCGAAAATCGGTTGATAAATACGATTTGGAGCAACTCAGCACATTTGGGCTACTAGGGTGCCCGATTTTGGGAGGGTGAGGAGCCTAATTTTGGTGGCAATCTTCATGAATCTATTTGTGCCACCCCACAATGCAGTTTATTTGGCGAAAATCGGTTGATAAATACGATTTTGAGCAACTCAGCACTTTTGGGCTCCTAGGGTGCCCAATTTTGGGAGGGTGAGGTACCTAATTTGGGTGGCAATCTTCATGAATCTATTTGTGCCACCCCACAATGCAGTTTATTTGGCGAAAATCGGTTGATAAATACGATTTGGAGCAACTCAGCACTTTTGGGCTCCTAGGGTGCCCAACTTTGGGAGGGTGATGTACCTAATTTGGGTGGCAATATTCATGAATCTGTTTGTGCCCCCCCACAATGCAGTTTATTTGGCGAAAAGCGGTTGAAAAATACGATTTTGAGCAACTCAGCACTTTTGGGCGCCTAGGGTGCCCAATTTTGGGAGGGTGAGGAGTCTAATTTTGGTGACAATCTTCATGAATCTATTTGTGCCGCCCCACAATGCAGTTTATTTGGCGAAAATCGGTTTATAAATACGATTTTGAGCAACTCAGCACTTTTGGGCTCCTAGGGTGCCCAATTTTGGGAGGGTGAGGTACCTAATTTGGGTGGCAATCTTCATGAATCTATCAGTGCCACCCCACAATGCAATTTATTTGGCGAAAATCGGTTGATAAATGCGATTTTCAGCAACTCAACACTTTTGGGCTCCTAGGGTGCCCAATTTTAGGAAGGTGAGGAGCCTAATTTTGGTGGCAATCTTCTTGAATCTATTTCTGCCACCCCACAATGCAGTTTATTTGGCGAAAATCGGTTGATAAATACGATTTTGAGCAACTCAGCACTTTTGGGCTCCTAGGGTGCCCAATTTTGGGAGTGTGAGGTACCTAATTTGGGTGGCAATCTTCATGAATCTATTTCTGCCACCCCACAGTGCAGTTTATTTGGCGAAAATCGGTTGATAAATGCGATTTTGAGCAACTCAGCACATTTGGGCTCCTAGGGTGCCCAATTATGGGAGGGTGAGGAGCCTAATTTTGGTGACAATCTTCATGAATCTATTTGTGCCACCCCACAATGCAGTTTATTTGGCGAAAATCGGTTGATAAATACGATTTTGAGCAACTCAGCACATTTGGGCTCCTAGGGTGCCCAATTTTGGGAGGGTGAGGAGCCTAATTTTGGTGGCAATCTTCATGCATCTATTTGTGCCACCCCACAATGCAGTTTATTTGGCGACAATCGGATGACAAATACGATTTTGAGCAACTCAGCGCATTTGGGCTCCTAGGGTGCCCAATTTCGGGAGGGTGAGGAGCCTAATTTTGGTAGCAATCTTCATAAATCTATTTGTGCCACCCCACAATGCAGTTTATTTGGCGAAAATCGGTTTATAAATACGATTTTGAGCAACTCAGCACATTTGGACTCCTAGGGTGCCCAATTTTGGGAGGGTGAGGTACCTAATATTGCTGGCAATCTTCATGAATCTATTTGTGCCACCCCACAATGAAGTTTATTTGGCGAAAATCGGTTGATAAATGCTATTTTGAGCAACTCAGCACTTTTGGGCTCCTAGGGTGCCCAATTTTGGGAGGGCGAGGAGCCTAATTTTGGTGACAATCTTCATGAATCTATTTGTGCCACCCCACAATGCAGTTTATTTGACGAAAATCGGTTGACAAATACGATTTTGAGCAACTCAGCACATTTGGGCTCCTAGGGTGCCCAATTTTGGGAGGGTGAGGAGCCTAATTTTGGTGGCAATCTTCATGAATCTATTTGTGCCACCCCACAATGCAGTTTATTTGGCGAAAATCGGTTTATAAATACGATTTTGAGCAACTCAGCACATTTGGGATCCTAGGGTGCCCAATTTTGGGAGGGTGAGGTACCTAATTTGGGTGGCAATCTTCATGAATCTATTTCTGCCACCCCACAATGAAGTTTATTTGGCGAAAATCGGTTGATAAATGCGATTTTGAGCAACTCAGCACTTTTGGGCTCCTAGGGTGCCAATTTTGGGAGGGTGAGGAGGCCTAATTTTGGTGACAATCTTCATGAATCTATTTGTGCCACCCCACAATGCAGTTTATTTGGCGCAAATCGGTTCATAAATACGATTTTGAGCAACTCAGCACTTTCGGGCTCCTAGGGTGCCCAATTTTGGGAGGGTGAGGTACCTAATTTGGGTGGCAATCTTCATGAACCTATTTGTCCCACCCCACAATGCAGTTTATTTGCCGAAAATCGGTTGATAAATACGATTTGGAGCAACTCAGCACATTTGGGCTACTAGGGTGCCCGATTTTGGGAGGGTGAGGAGCCTAATTTTGGTGGCAATCTTCATGAATCTATTTGTGCCACCCCACAATGCAGTTTATTTGGCGAAAATCGGTTGATAAATACGATTTTGAGCAACTCAGCACTTTTGGGCTCCTAGGGTGCCCAATTTTGGGAGGGTGAGGTACCTAATTTGGGTGGCAATCTTCATGAATCTATTTGTGCCACCCCACAATGCAGTTTATTTGGCGAAAATCGGTTGATAAATACGATTTGGAGCAACTCAGCACTTTTGGGCTCCTAGGGTGCCCAACTTTGGGAGGGTGATGTACCTAATTTGGGTGGCAATATTCATGAATCTGTTTGTGCCCCCCCACAATGCAGTTTATTTGGCGAAAAGCGGTTGAAAAATACGATTTTGAGCAACTCAGCACTTTTGGGCGCCTAGGGTGCCCAATTTTGGGAGGGTGAGGAGTCTAATTTTGGTGACAATCTTCATGAATCTATTTGTGCCGCCCCACAATGCAGTTTATTTGGCGAAAATCGGTTTATAAATACGATTTTGAGCAACTCAGCACTTTTGGGCTCCTAGGGTGCCCAATTTTGGGAGGGTGAGGTACCTAATTTGGGTGGCAATCTTCATGAATCTATCAGTGCCACCCCACAATGCAATTTATTTGGCGAAAATCGGTTGATAAATGCGATTTTCAGCAACTCAACACTTTTGGGCTCCTAGGGTGCCCAATTTTAGGAAGGTGAGGAGCCTAATTTTGGTGGCAATCTTCTTGAATCTATTTCTGCCACCCCACAATGCAGTTTATTTGGCGAAAATCGGTTGATAAATACGATTTTGAGCAACTCAGCACTTTTGGGCTCCTAGGGTGCCCAATTTTGGGAGTGTGAGGTACCTAATTTGGGTGGCAATCTTCATGAATCTATTTCTGCCACCCCACAGTGCAGTTTATTTGGCGAAAATCGGTTGATAAATGCGATTTTGAGCAACTCAGCACATTTGGGCTCCTAGGGTGCCCAATTAAGGGAGGGTGAGGAGCCTAATTTTGGTGACAATCTTCATGAATCTATTTGTGCCACCCCACAATGCAGTTTATTTGGCGAAAATCGGTTGATAAATACGATTTTGAGCAACTCAGCACATTTGGGCTCCTAGGGGTGCCCAATTTTGGGAGGGTGAGGAGCCTAATTTTGGTGGCAATCTTCATGCATCTATTTGTGCCACCCCACAATGCAGTTTATTTGGCGACAATCGGATGACAAATACGATTTTGAGCAACTCAGCGCATTTGGGCTCCTAGGGTGCCCAATTTCGGGAGGGTGAGGAGCCTAATTTTGGTAGCAATCTTCATAAATCTATTTGTGCCACCCCACAATGCAGTTTATTTGGCGAAAATCGGTTTATAAATACGATTTTTGAGCAACTCAGCACATTTTGGACTCCTAGGGTGCCCAATTTTGGGAGGGTGAGGTACCTAATATTGCTGGCAATCTTCATGAATCTATTTGTGCCACCCCACAATGAAGTTTATTTGGCGAAAATCGGTTGATAAATGCTATTTTGAGCAACTCAGCACTTTTGGGCTCCTAGGGTGCCCAATTTTGGGAGGGCGAGGAGCCTAATTTTGGTGACAATCTTCATGAATCTATTTGTGCCACCCCACAATGCAGTTTATTTGGCGAAAATCGGTTGATAAATACGATTTTGAGCAACTCAGCACTTTTGGGCTCCTAGGGTGCCCAATTTTGGGAGGGTGAGGTACCTAATTTGGGTGGCAATCTTCAGGAATCTATTTGTGCCACCCCACAATGCAGTTTATTTGGCGAAAATCGGTTGATAAATACGATTTGGAGCAACTCAGCACTTTTGGGCTACTAAGGTGCCCAATTTTGGGATGGAGAGGAACCTAATTTTGGGGGCAATCTTCATGAATCTATTTGTGCCACGCCACAATGCAGTTTATTTGGGGAAAATCGGTTGATAAATACGATTTTGAGCAACTCAGCACTTTTGGGCTCCTATGGTGCCCAATTTTGGGAGGGTGAGGAGCCTAATTTTGGTGGCAATCTTCATGAATCTATTTGTGCCACCCCGCAATGCAGTTTATTTGGCGAAAATCGGTTGATAAATACGATTTTGAGCAACTCAGCACATTTGGGCTCCTAGGGTGCCCAATTTTGGGAGGGTGAGGAGCCTAATTTTGGTGACAATCTTCATGAATCTATTTGTGCCACCCCACAATGCAGTTTATTTGGCGAAAATCGGTTGATAAATACGATTTTGAGCAACTCAACACTTTTGGGCTCCTAGGGTGCCCAATTTTGGGAGGGTGAGGTGCCTAATTTCGGTGGCAATCTTCATGAATCTATTTGTGCCACCCCACAATGCAGTGTATTTGGCGAAAATCGGTTGATAAATACGATTTTGAGCAACTCAGCACTTTTGGGCTCCTAGGGTGCCCAATTTTGGGAGGGTGAAATACCTAATTTGGGTGGCAATCTTCATGAATCTATTTGTGCCACACCACAATGCAGATATTTGGCGAAAATCGGTTGATAAATGGGATTTTGAGCAACTCAGCACTTTTGGGCTCCTAGGGTGCCCAATTTTGGGAGGGTGAGGAGCCTAATGTTGGTGACAATCTTCATGAATCTATTTGTGCCACCCCCAATGCAGTTTATTTGGCGAAAATCGGTTGAAAAATACGATTTTGAGCAACTCAGCACTTTTGGGCTCCTAGGGTGCCCAATTTTGGGAGGTTGAGGTACCTAATTTGGGTGGCAATCTTCATGAATCTATTTGTGCCACCCCACAATGCAGTTTATTTGACGAAAATCGGTTGACAAATACGATTTTGAGCAACTCAGCACATTTGGGCTCCTAGGGTGCCCAATTTTTGGAGGGTGAGGAGCCTAATTTTGGTGGCAATCTTTATGAATCTATTTGTGCCACCCCACAATGCAGTTTATTTGGCGAAAATCGGTTTATAAATGCGATTTTGAGCAACTCAGCACTTTTGGGCTCCTAGGGTGCCCAATTTTGGGAGGGTGAGGAGCCTAATTTTGGTGACAATCTTCATGAATCTATCTGTGCCACCCCACAATGCAGTTTATTTGGCGAAAATCGGTTGATAAATACGATTTTGAGCAACTCAGCACTTTTGGGCTCCTAGGGTGCCCAATTTTGGGAGGGTGAAGTACCTAGTTCGGGTGGCAATCTTCATGAATCTATTTGTGCCACCCCACAATGCAGTTTATTTGGCGAAAATCGGTTGATAAATACGATTTTGAGCAACTCAGCACATTTGGGCTCCTAGGGTGCCCAATTTTGGGAGGGTGAAGTACCTAATTTGGGTGGCAATCTTCATGAATCTATTTGTGCCACCCCACAATGCAGTTTATTTTGCGAAAATCGGTTGATAAATACGATTTTGAGCAACTCAGCACTTTTGGGCTCCTATGGTGCCCAATTTTGGGAGGGTGAGGAGTCTAATTTTGGTGACAATCTTCATGAATCTATTTGTGCCACCCCACAATGCAGTTTATTTGGCGAAAATCGGTTGATAAATACGATTTTGAGCAGCTCAGCACTTTTGGGCTCCTAGGGTGCCCAATTTTGGGAGGGTGAGGTACCTAATTTGGGTGGCAATCTTCATGAATCTATTTGTGCCACCCCACAATGCAGTTTATTTGGCGAAAATCGGTTGATAAATACGATTTTGAGCAACTCAGCACTTTTGGGCTCCTGGGGCGCCCAATTTTGGGAGGGTGAAGTACCTAATTTGGGTGGCAATCTTCATGAATCTATTTGTGCCACCCCACAATGCAGTTTATTTGGCGATAATCGGTTGATAAATACTATTTTGAGCAACTCCACAATACAGTTTATTTGGCGAAAATCGGTTGATAAATGCGATTTTGAGCAACTCAGCACATTTGGGCTCCTAGGGTGCCCAATTTTGGGAGGGTGAGGAGCCTAATTTTGGTGGCAATCTTCATGCATCTATTTGTGCCACCCCACAATGCAGTTTATTTGGCGACAATCGGATGACAAATACGATTTTGAGCAACTCAGCGCATTTGGGCTCCTAGGGTGCCCAATTTTGGGAGGGTGAGGAGCCTAATTTTGGTGGCAATCTTTATGAATCTATTTGTGCCACCCCACAATGCAGTTTATTTGGCGAAAATCGGTTGATAAATACGATTTTGAGCAACTCAGCACTTTTGGGCTCCTAGGGTGCCCAATTTTGGGAGGGTGAAGTACCTAGTTTGGGTGGCAATCTTCATGAATCTATTTGTGCCACCCCACAATGCAGTTTATTTGGCGAAAATCGGTTGATAAATACGATTTTGAGCAACTCAGCACTTTTGGGCTCCTAGGGTGCCCAATTTTGGGAGGGTGAAGTACCTAATTTGGGTGGCAATCTTCATGAATCTATTTGTGCCACCCCACAATGCAGTTTATTTGGCGAAAATCGGTTGATAAATACGATTTTGAGCAACTCAGCACTTTTGGGCTCCTATGGTGCCCAATTTTGGGAGGGTGAGGTGTCTAATTTTGGTGACAATCTTCATGAATCTATTTGTGCCACCCCACAATGCAGTTTATTTGGCGAAAATCGGTTGATAAATACGATTTTGAGCAGCTCAGCACTTTTGGGCTCCTAGGGTGCCCAATTTTGGGAGGGTGAGGTACCTAATTTGGGTGACAATCTTCATGAATCTATTTGTGCCACCCCACAATGCAGTTTATTTGGCGAAAATCGGTTGATAAATACGATTTTGAGCAACTCAGCACTTTTGGGCTCCTAGGGCGCCCAATTTTGGGAGGGTGAAGTACCTAATTTGGGTGGCAATCTTCATGAATCTATTTGTGCCACCCCACAATGCAGTTTATTTGGCTATAATCGGTTGATAAATACTATTTTGAGCAACTCAGCACTTTTGGGCTCCTAGGGTGCCCAATCTGGGAGGGTGAGGAGTCTAATTTTGGTGACAATCTTCATGAATCTATTTGTGCCACCCCACAATGCAGTTTATTTGGCGAAAATCGCTTTATAAATACGATTTTGATTAACTCAGCACTTTTGGGCTCCTATGGTGCCCAATTTTGGGAGGGTGAGAAGCCTAATTTTGATGGCAATCTTCATGAATCTATTTGTGCCACCCCACAATGCAGTTTATTTGGCGAAACTCGGTTGATAAATACGATTTTGAGCAACTCAGCACTTTGGGCTCCTAGGGTGCCCAATTTTGGGAGGGTGAGGTACCTAATTTGGGTGGCAATCTTCATGAATCTATTTGTGCCACCCCACAATGTAGTTTATTTGGCGAAAATCGGTTGATAAATACGATTTGGAGCAACTCAGCACTTTTGGGCTTCTAGGGTGCCCAATTTTGGGAGGGTGAGGAGCCTAATTTTGGTGGCAATCTTCATGAATCTATTTGTGCCTCCCCACAATGCAGTTTATTTGGCGAAAATCGGATGATAAATGCGATTTTGAGCAACTCAGCACTTTTGGGCTCCTAGGGTGCCCAATTTTGGGAGGGTGAGGAGCCTAATTTTGGTGACAATCTTCATGAATGTATTTGTGCCACCCCACAATGCAGTTTATTTGGCGAAAATCGGTTGATAAATACGATTTTGAGCAACTCAGCACTTTTGGGCTCCTAGGGTGCCCAATTTTGGGAGGGTGAGGTACCTAATTTTGGTGGCAATCTTCATGAATCTATTTGTGCCACCCCACAATGCAGTTTTTTTTTGGCGAAAATCGGTTTATAAATACGATTTTGAGCAACTCAGCACTTTTGGGCTCCTAGGGTGCCCAATTTTGGGAGGGTGAAGTACCTAATTTGGGTGGCAATCTTCATGAATCTATTTGTGCCACCCCACAATGCAGTTTATTTGGCGAAAATCTGTTGATAAATGCGATTTGGAGCAACTCAGCACTTTTGGGCTCCTAGGGTGCCCAATTTTGGGAGGGTGAGGAGCCTAATTTTGGTGGCAATCTTCATGAATCTATTTGTGCCACCCCACAATGCAGTTTATTTGGCGATAATCGGTTAGTGTCGAATGTCGAATAAGGAACCGGGAATAAGTAACGGTTGTCACGTTCGTAACTTCGTGGCATACTGCACGTCGATGGTTCGCCTGTCTTCAACCAATCTAACCCTACCTGTGCCGCAGTGCGGAGTTACAATGTTGGGGAGCTGGCAGCTGCTCGACGTCGCTCGGTGGTTCTCTCCGGGTACTCCGGCTTCCTCCACCCGAAAAACTGTCACCGACACGATATGACCTTGGCTGTTAAAGTGTCGTTAAACATAAATAAATATTTAAATAGTTCGGAGTTCAATCAAGCGCGTTTTAACAACGCGTGTTATACATCAAAATGTTCCTCTTGTTACGAGATATACACCACAGTGTTGCAATTTTTGGATAGGCTGTACGATTTCACGAAATCTGGAATTTCTGAATTATAAGAAAAGTATATGTCCAGCGTTGAGAGGTATTTGTATATCTCACCTAGATCCATTTCCAGAGAGTAAAAGTTTAACGTTCCGATGTTTGCTTCTGTTTCTTGAAAACTCTTTTTCGCGTTTTGTGACAAAAATGCATTTTTACTGAAGAATCGGAGAAAATTGAAATTTTCACTTTATTGACAGAATATGTTAAATTTGCCATCAAAATTGATTCACATTGGTCTGATAGGCTTCCGCTGCAGCTTAGGGAAGGTTTTGGCAATATTCATGGTATCCTAGAAAGATTTGGGGGAAAAGTGTTGTCTTTGAAATTGAGTGATTTTTTGAATTATTCTTGTATGGTGTCGGAAACAAAGACTGCTAATTTTCAGATCTTATTCTACATGAGTAGTATATAAGGGACAATTGGGGCCTTATTCCCCAGACTTTTGTCCGAGCAGTAGTGTTAAATTCCCATAGGAACCGGACTTTTGCCGGAGCAACTTTTTCCTGTACGAAACGTCGGTTCCATCCAGCTTGACCCAGCAAGTTGTGCACTACTGCATACATATATATACTATACTATGGTATGTTTGGCGATGTGTGTACACACATGGGGCTCTGGATAAACATGGTAAGGGTATGTGGTGCAAAATTGATGGTGCAGGTGAGTTTTCTTGCAAGATTTCCCTGCGAAACGGTTGACGTTGCTATTGACACCGTGACGCGACGTCATAAAGAGGTTAACCGCGGGTGTTGTCCACTTGGATTTGTCGTATGGGGGTGATGTCGTAGTATAGTATGGCTAGTATATACCCATGTAGGTATACTATTCGCCTCTGGTACTACTAATCGATCTAATGGTTCATAGTATCCAATGACTGGTATAGATAGGACGTAATGCTAGTCCAGGTAATATTGTGGAGTGGTCTGGGGAAATGTATGGTCGTCTAGTGCGGTATTGCAAGATGGTCCTTGGTGGTTAAGAATGATGGTATAGTATGGGCGTTATATATCCCTGTGGTTCCCACTTTAATCCTTGCTGTATTAACCTACCGATTGTTTTGTACTATTCTTTGACTTATATAGGTAGTATGTAATGCTGGGCCAGGCGGTATTGTAGGGTAGGTAATGAAAGGTCGCCTATTGTCGTACTATAGTAGGTATGTGTTGTACCCATACGTGTCCCATGTTAGCCCTTAGTACTATTAATCCACCTAATGACTGATATTATCCCATGACTGGTATAGGTAGTATGTAATGCTGGGCCAGGCGGTATTGTAGGGTAGGTAATGCAAGGTCGCCTATTGTCGTACTATAGTAGGTATGTGTTGTACCCATACATGTCCCATGTTAGCCCTTAGTACTATTAATCCACCTAATGATTGATATTATCCCATGACTGGTATAGGTAGTATGTAATGCTGGGCCAGGCTGTATTGTAGGGTAGGTAATGCAAGGTCGCCTATTGTCGTACTATAGTAGGTATGTGTTGTACCCATACATGTCCCATGTTAGCCCTTAGTACTATTAATCCACCTAATGATTGATATTATCCCATGACTGGTATAGGTAGTATGTAATGCTAGGCCAAGCGGTATTGTGGGTAGGGGTAATGCCTGTATTGTTTAGAACGGCGGTATAGTATGGGTGGCCTGTACCCCTATAATTACCCTATTAGTCACTGGTATTATTAACCAACCGATTGTTTTGTATTATTCTATGACTGATATAGGTAGTACGTTATGGTGGCGAAAGCGGTATTGTGGGTGTGGGGGTAATGCCTGGTAGATTCGAACTGTAGTATTGTGTGGGCAGTATGTACCCTGTAGGTTTCTTGTTAGCCGTTGGTACTACGAATCCACCTGATGCTTCACATTACCCTATGACCGGTATAGATAATACGCAATGCTAGGTTCAGCAATATTGTGGGATGGGGATAATTTCTGTTAGTTTAGAACGGTAGTACAGTCTGATCGGAATTTACTACAGAAGAATCCATCTTAACCCTTCGTAGCATTAACCTGCCGAATACTTTGTATTATCCTATTATTGGTTTAGGCAGTAGGTAATGCTAGATCAAGCAGTATTGTGGGGGTGGTAATGTATGGTTGTCTAGTGCGTTGGTGTAGGGTATACGGTTTATACGTCAGTTGGTCTGCTGTTAGTATTTGGTATTAGTAATCCACTGAATGTAGTTTACCATCGGGGTTTGGTATAGGAAGTGTGTAATGTTAGGCTAAGCGATATTGTGAGGTAAGATTAGAACTGAAGTTTTTGATGTACGGTCTGTACCACATAGGTCTACTGCTACTCCTTAGTACCAGAAAACCACCAAATGGTTTGTACTACCCTGTGTGTAGTTCAGAATACTAGGTCATTTGAGTGTGTTGTAAGCTTGGTTTTTAGCATCGCAGTTGAGAATGGATGGTCCTGTAAACTTTATAAGATTTAGCCAAGGATAGAGATCGTGACCTGAGACAGCTATCAGGCCTGCAGTGGTGCTCAAGTCAGCAGTACTGATATAAGGTTACAAGGGTGGTAGAATACTATAGTATTGAGTACATACGGTGGAAGCGGATCACACGGCAGATAAATTATGGACAAGTGGTGGCCTTGGAGCTATGAAGGTGATGGACGGCATAAAAGCTGTATAGGAGCTGTATACGAGCTTGGAATCCCATTTATGGAATCCCACTTATGGAATCTCTTTTACGGAATCCCTATGGAATCCATTTTTGAGAAACGCTGTCCTTCGGCACCTCTTTTTCGAGATAAGTCGGAGAGCAGTTTGTGGAGTCACTCTTTCGAGCATTTGCTCTTTTCAGCTCCAGAAAAATAAAATTCAACTTCTAATACTCGCCATATTACGTCATTTCCGGGAGGAGTTATTTCCCTTTCTGGTGACAGCCCTGCCCCACCCCCCCCCCCCACCCCCCAAATAAATTATTGCAGAGTGGGAAGTAGGTTCATCCTTGCCGCGATAAAATATTTATGGAATTCCAGAAGTTAGCAGTGATTTATTTATTTACACTGTATTACAGTCATTTATTTATATTTAAATATTTACAGCATCAATCTAAACATAGCATCATCTCAATGGCATCTAATATGAATATAACATCAAACATCAATCATGACCCTGAAAAATAGAAATAACAAACATCAGTACATGGTTTTATAGGCTTGTAAGAAAGAATTGCCAAAGAGGAAAATCACACAAATGAAGAATTCTCACGTATTTCAATGTATGTTCATCAGTGGGTTGATTGGCGCTGGGAACACCGATCACAAAACAAGTGTTCATTCTATTGATATCTTTTATAAACAATTACATAAACTGTCTTATTAAACCGAACTACAAAGGTTATCTTTATATTTCCAAACAAAGCCTCCACAATAACATTGGTACTGATAACCCGACAGACCAGATCCGAGTGACGAAAAAAAGAGAATTTCCAGCCATCAAACACGAACTGAACTGCACGGATGAGAACACCTCACAAAACCCCATTAGCCCAAAAGCAACCAAGTCGCAACGACACGGCCCTCGCAAATGAAATTTATACAGCATAAAAGAATTGCAACGGATTTGGTAACAGCAGTTGAAATATAATATACAACAATAGTTTTAAATTACTCTGTTATAATTCTCCTGTTCATAACAGAAGGTTAATTCAGTTTTTGTTGGCTTCTGGTCATTCCCATGTTCAAATGAATCAATGTAACCTATTGGTCTACGCCGTAGTGCATTGTGCTGTTGTTTCATTCGTCGCGATAAAAGCGAGGGATCAGTCAGATTCTAGTATTCGAAATCTTTCCCCGCGCAATAAGTCTATTTCGAAACAGCCATCTTGGAATTTTAATCTATGCAAAGTCACAGTTCTCGGGGTGTAAACAAAGCGATTTCCATGTTCATCGCGTTGAGTTCTTTGTCAGCCAAGTCAACTAGTTTTGTGAAATATCAAGTACAAATTCGTGGAACCGTTTTGATCATTCGAATTTACTGAAGGGGCAACCCTAAGCGATGTGATATCGCAGGTTTGAAGACTTCTTTCACGGAGGCGAGGACTTGTTTTGCGTGGCAACAAGGGAACACTCTTTGAACGGAGGCTCTCGGCTTCGGGAAAATTCTCAAAAGTTGTTGAAACAATGTCCATGGCCACAAGGTGCATTCAAGCACCATTTTAGTCGATAGAAACTCAATTCGAAATAATGTAAAAAGTTCTCATATAATATTGCCATTGCCTTAACCTTGGCTAAATGTTTTTTTTTGAATTAGCGCTAATGAACATAATGTGGTCCGACGCACTTTATCCGCTCTCTTCTCCCATTGCTTAAAACGTGTTTTCTTGAAATTTTTACACCACCTGACCTGTGACCTTGCATAGATTAGAAGCTAAGATTCGAAAAAGTTTCGAAAATGGCTTATTATCCAATACAAGAGCGGTCTCGCTCACAATGCGCCGTCTATTTTATGTTTAGATAAAAAGCTTTGATCTAGCTGGTAAACCTATACACTAGGTTAGTTATGGGAACACTTTATAACCCGTAAAAAGGTTAACCATAATGGGTACCGTCGTTTTTAGTCCCGTTCAACAAGGCCTTGGTAAGAATCAACGTTTCTGACAGTGATTCTCTCCAGGTCCGAGGTCCATCAGCATTTACTGAACATATGTTGAGTGGTATTTAAACCTCTTTTAGATAAAAGTGTAGTGGGTCCGTGGTTTTTGATTCACCATTCATATTCATGTCCATTCCATATCATACTATTTTTTTTTTTTGGGGGGGGGGGGGGAGGTTCTTAATACACCACATATAAACTGCTGTTCCTATTTTATTATGTATTCATCCAGATCACAACACATAACTTAATGTTTATTCTACCTCCAGAGTTAAGTTATATTTTATCCATGCGTCCATGGTTTGCTAGTTGGCCCAGATCCTCACGAATCTGAAGATCAACAGAGAGATTTCGGCCAGTGTTCTAGCCCTTGTGTAGTCGTTCAACCCACCCCCTGATACAAATTGGCGAGGATATCAGAATCTGGTTATTGCAGCTACTTATATTATGGCTAATTCTTTTAAAAAAAGGTCTATATTCTTTGAACGATCAAGATGAATATAATTCACTGTTAAAGTAGAGGGCGATTGCTGGTTTGCCCATTTTATTGGCAGGTGGTTGTATTGTTACAAATGCAAGGGCTTTCCCCCGATGAGTGCAAATGTAAAACTTTGGAATCCTACTTTATGGTTTTAGTTGCCCCAATGACCCCAAGTATACCACTGCTGGTGAAGTGGAAGCTCATAAGGTTTATGTATTTAAGCTTTGAAGACAAAGTTATTCTATCACTGAGTTAAAGTCTATTTTTATAGACTGTTCATTCTGTTGTTTTATTTTTCCCTGCACCAGACCCTCAAGATATCACTGAAACTGGGATTAGCAGGGGCCGAAACACCCCTCCCCCTACACACACACACACACACACACACACACACACACACACACACACACACACACACACACACACACACACACACACACACACACACACACACACACACAGAGTCTTGTTTTCCCTACATACCGAGCGAAACGCGTCGAGACAGACGGATTATTTTCTACCTTTGCTGAATTCATTATTTATTTATTTTCACTGTATTTTATATTTAATTTTTCATACCTTTCACACAATGTAGAGGTTCAGAAGCTAAAACACACAATTTCTACGTTATGTAAAATATTTTCCGTCATAAACCTCCGTCGGGGGATATTCATTCCAACTGGTAACATTCGTGAGGCATCATAATCTTTGGCGTTATTTTTTATTTATTTCTCCAGTCTCAATATATTTTATAAAACCATTTTTCATATTATTTTCACACACTTCTGAAGCCAGTAAAGCAAACCGCTCCGATTGGTTATACTTAAATCAAAGCCAACCAATAGGGCTTCGTGGGGTCAGTAAAGCAAACCACTCACTGACTGATTAAAAATCAGTGAAAGCCAGTCAATAGGGCTTCATCTAATTTGTTTGGACGACACAAACTGAGTTGTGAAAACAAACTTTGGACACTCAGGTTGAAAAGAATTATCTTGATGAGTGACATTTGTCAGCTTGTCACCGAGTTTAATTATGTACTGAGCTGTGAAAAACACCCCAGCCCACATATGGATATATACCAGGCATGTCCTCCCCAAGTTGGAATCATTTTCCTCAAAGTCTCCTTGAAGAAGCAAAAACAAGCGAAACGCGTCGAGACAGACGGATTATTTTCTACCTTTGCTGAAGACTACAACCAATCCAGGTATCTTCTCTAATAGGTAATATCTAGATTTCATTTTAATTTATTTCATTTCTTCATTTTAATTTCATTCTAAATTCATCTACCTATTCTTCAAATGGCTCAAAAAAGACAGAAGCATCAGGGAAAGGGAGTTGCCCAGTCTGGAAGAGGCCAGGAACAATCGTTCCAGGCCTATTCTAGATTGGTCAAGGCCCTTTTCCAGGTGATTCAGTGTATGCACCATATTGGGCTCCTAGAGCAGCATTTGGCCAACCGGGATTTCCCGAAACAGTTGGAGAAGAAAGTAGATGAGTTAGGTGGCTTTCTAAAGCCGGCTCTTCCCACCCCACACATTTTTTCTGTTTTTCGACAGATTAGTGTGGGATGGGCCAACCAAACGTTAAATGCTTTAGTTGAGCATTACAAGATAAATTTAAACCAGTTGAAGTCTAAGATAACTTTGGCTATGCGACCACCTCCTGGACTCGAAAAAATAGACTTCAACAGCGCTTCGGCGCGTGCCTTGATCTGGGCTCAAAAAAACTTTAAAAATAAGTTGACAGATAAGACGATTTCGGCCTATGAGTCTTACATTTCGGAACTTCGCCCAGCGTCTGGAGTAAGGAACAATACGGGAGGGAGCAAGCAAACTCCGGCCCGTGTTGTCCCTCTACCCCAACGCGAAAAGCAAAATAAGAAAAGATCAAGGCAAAGCACTTCTCCCTCTTCTTTTCCTTCTACTTCTTCTTTCTCTCAGAGTAAGCGCCTCAATTTGCAAACATCTCCGGTCCATATTGTGACTGAAGATGCTCGCAAATTGAGTAACGCTGTCTCGCCTCGTCCTGTTCCTCTACCTCCTACTCCTCCTCAGCCTTTCTTCTCTGGTTCTCCTAGTGCTCTCACTAGAACTCCTCCTCCTCCTTCTGTTTCTTCTCCTGCTTCTGTTTCCTCTCCTGCTTCTGTTTCTTCTCCCCCTTCTCCTGCCTCTAGTGTGGTTCAGCCAGGTATATCGTACTCAGAGAAAGTCAAATCACCGAGCCGCAACTCGGGCCGCTCATTTGATTCTAAATTCTCCCAGTTTCGGCATAAAAGCGGAGTTAATTTTGACAAAAGGAATTGGCGCCTTCCCGATGTTTGTAAAAACATCCTTATGATTGGAAGTTCAAATTTAGGACGCATTGATCGAAATCCCCATCCGGACATCCAGGTGGAGTGTTACCCCGGCGCCAAATTCAATCATCTGCGCTCTATGTTTAAAGGGCACAGGGGCCAGTCCAGTCCCCAAAAAATATTATTAAATATTGGCGTGAATTCTCGAAACGATAATTCTGATCTCGTAGTTAAGCAGTTGCGGAATATGCTTAGCGATATCAGGGTCAAGTTTAGATCAGCAAAAATTTATTTCGCTGAACTAAACTTTTCGCAAAAACTCCCTCAGGCTGAGAGGAGAACCCTGAGCATCATCAACGAAACCATTCGGAAAGTGAAGGACGTTAACGTGATACCAAAAATTGATGACGCGAAGTTTGATGTTGCTCAGGATTTAATCCATTGGACCACGAGAACCGCCAATATTATGTACGATCACTGGTTGAACCACCTAAATTTAAACTAAGTAAAGGCAAAGGTAACAGCCGCCTAACAGATGTGGGATTAGGAACTAATGTGGTTAACCTGTCTGGCACCAATGACCTAACAACCCAAGAGAAATCTCTTTTAGATCGCGGTTTGACTTTTGTACCAACACCAAAGCCTAAAACTGATAACCAAACAAATTTACCATCATACAACTGTAATTTTCTTAGGCAAATGAAATTAGCCGACCGCTTTAGAAACTCCAGCGGTCGGAAACTTCCTTTTACAGAATCATCTGGTTGGTCACCTCCAGATAGTGAAGTAGATCCCGAAATTATTGAGGCTAGCAAACGAATCATCAAAAAGGTGTTCAGCATGAACATACTCTCCGATAAAGACAATTTAACAGCTGGTGAACGGAGAGCCCTCACGAAACTTCGAAAAAATAAGAAATTAGTAATTAAACCAGCCGACAAAGGTGGGTCTAGTTGTTCTATCTCGGGATAATTATATAAAGGAAGCCATGAGACAACTCAGCAATACTAAACATTATAAGAAAATAGATTCACTTATTTGGCCTAGTAATATCGAAAAATTCAATAAGATCTTAAAATTTCTCCTCGACGAAGGTCACATTACCAAAAAACAATTGAAATATTTAACAGCTAAGCTCAGTGCTCAAACAAGACAATTTTATATCCTACCAAAGATCCACAAGGACCGTTCTTCATGGACGGATGACTTAACTCCACCCGGGAGGCCAATTGTATCAGATTGTAATTCGGAATCTTATGCGATCTCGGAATTAATTGATTATCATCTGAAACCTATAGCAAATAGACATCCGAGCTATCTAAAAAATACACAGGATTTCCTGTCAAAAATTTCGAAATTGAAAATATCGAAAAATGCAATTCTGGCTACTTTGGATATCGACAGTATGTATACGAACATTGATATTGATAAAGGTGTTAAATCAGTTAAAAATGCATTTGAAAAATATCCGGATGCGAAACGCCCGGATGAACAAATTTTGGATCTTTTAGAGCTGAGCTTAAAAGGTAATGACTTTCAATTCAATGGAGAATATTTTCTACAAATAATGGGTTGTCCTATGGGCAAAAGATTCAGTCCTAATTTTGCAAGCATTTATGTAGCGGAATGGGAGGAAAATGCCTTAAGCAAATGTGCAAAGCATCCTCTCGTATATCTCAGGTATTTAGATGACATTTTTATTATTTGGGAACATTCAAAAGAAGATTTTGATGAATTTTTAGAAATTTTGAACAATCACGATCCAAATATTAAATTGAAAGCTACTATCAGTGAAAATTCTGTTGATTTTCTCGATGTGACCGTGTATAAAGGCAAGCAATTTCAGGCGTCCGGTCAGTTAGATTATAAAGTGTATTTTAAACCAACTGATTCACATCAATTGTTGCACACAAAATCATTTCATCCTCAACATACATTTAAAGGTATCATCAAATCACAACTCATTCGTTTCCACCGCAATTCAAGTGATAAGGTAAATTTCAATGAGGCTTGTTCTACTCTATTTGGCGCCCTCAGATCGAGAGGGTACTCGCTGCGCCTCTTGCGTAGCCTGAAATCCCAAACCCTGAAAAAGCTCGAAAGTCCAGCTGAAACTACCGATTTCGAACCACTGAAGATTGAACACAACAGACCGTTGCAGAATGGTAGTGGCGTGGTATTTAATTGCAAAAAGCCTCGTTGTAGACTGCATACTTTTATGCCTGATCAGAAAGAGGAATTTTCCTCCGAACAAACCAAAAATCATTATCAGATCCGTAACCCCCTCCATTGTGATTCACCAAACATTATTTACCTTATCACTTGTAAGCGATGTAGGAAACAGTATGTTGGTCAAAGTCAAAATCCTTTTCGAGAACGTGCTACTAGACACAAACAGGATATAAAACATAATGCTGATGCCCCAGTAGCACAACATTTTAACCTTCCTGGCCATTCTTTGGACGATTTCGAAATCCACCCTATTGAACAACCACCAATTAAAGACACATTAGAAGAAACGGATGAATTTAGAAAAAAACGTGAAGCTTTTTGGATCAATACGCTTCAAACCCTCTGGCCATTTGGTATGAACATATCAGAGGGCGAATGCGAAAGGAGGTCCATCATTCCTTTCACTTTAACGTACAACAGAATGAATATCGAAATAGCAAAAATGTTAAAAGATGAATTCAATTTTACCAATGCTAAATTAAATGAACCTTTGAATCTTCGACCTGTCATCGCCTATAAGAAAAACAAAAGCTTGCGTAACATCCTTGTAAGGACTAAATTAGAGCCCATCAATGAATAACATCAATTATTGCCAGTCAGTTTAACCAGTTCCTAAGCTCATCACTTAGTTTAAATCAATTTTGTGTAATTTTTTGTCATGTTTGAAACCCATCAGGGTTCAGTAAATGAAAACAATTTTTCGGCGGCATATTAAAAGAAAAAAACGTTTCAGTAGGAAATGTCTGTGCCAGTGCGATTTTTTAAACCTCAAACACACACACACACACACACACACACACACACACACACACACACACACACACACACACACACACACACACACACACACACACACACACACACACACAGAGTCTTGTTTTCCCTACATACCGAGGTACCCCATTGTCTGTCCTTTGTGTGGACTAACGGTTTCAACCTCGTTTTGCCGGTACAGTTCTGGGAAAACAACCGAGATAAAGGGTTTCTTTTGTCTTTTGTACCTCGGTAAGGCGAAACACGCAAACTCTTTTGTCTAGTTACCTCGTCAAGTTGGTAAGACAAACCCACACACACACACACACACACACACCACACACACACACACACACACACACACACACACACACACACACACACACACACACACAGTCTTGTTTTCCCTACATACCGAGGTACCCCATTGTCTGTCCTTTGTGTGGACTAACGGTTTCAACCTCGTTTTGCCGGTACAGTTCTGGGAAAACAACCGAGGTAAAGGGTTTCTTTTGTCTTTTGTACCTCGGTAAGGCGAAACACGCAAACTCTTTTGTCTAGTTACCTCGTCAAGTTGGTAAGACAAACGCACACACACACACACACACACACACACACACACACACACACACACACACACACACACACACACACACACACACACACACACACACAGTCTTGTTTTCCCTACATACCGAGGTACCCCATTGTCTGTCCTTTGTGTGGACTAACGGTTTCAACCTCGTTTTGCCGGTACAGTTCTGGGAAAACAACCGAGGTAAAGGGTTTCTTTTGTCTTTTGTACCTCGGTAAGGCGAAAAACGCAAACTCTTTTGTCTAGTTACCTCGTCAAGTTGGTAAGACAAACGCACACACACACACACAAACACACACATATGTTGGTCAAAGTCAAAATCCTTTCCGAGAACGTGCTACTAGACACAGACAGGATATAAAAATAATGCTGATGAAAAATATCCGGATGCGAAACGCCCGGATGAACAAATTTCGGATCTTTTAGAGCTGAGCTTAAAAGGTAATGACTTTCAATTCAATGGAGAATATTTTCTACAAATAATGGGTTGTCCTATGGGCAAAAGATTCAGTCCTAATTTTGCAAGCATTTATGTAGCGGAATGGGAGGAAAATGCCTTAAGCAAATGTGCAAAGCATCCTCTCGTATATCTCAGGTATTTAGATGACATTTTTATTATTTGGGAACATTCAAAAGAAGATTTTGATGAATTTTTAGAAATTTTGAACAATCACGATCCAAATATTAAATTGAAAGCTACTATCAGTGAAAATTCTGTTGATTTTCTCGATGTGACCGTGTATAAAGGCAAGCAATTTCAGGCGTCCGGTCATTTAGATTATAAAGTGTATTTTAAACCAACTGATTCACATCAATTGTTGCACACTAAATCATTTCATCCTCAACATACATTTAAAGGTATCATCAAATCACAACTCATTCGTTTCCACCGCAATTCAAGTGATAAGGTAAATTTCAATGAGGCTTGTTCTATTCTATTTGGCGCCCTCAGATCGAGAGGGTACTCGCTGCGCCTCTTGCGTAGCCTGAAATCCCAAACCCTGAAAAAGCTCGAAAGTCCAGCTGAAACTACCGATTTCGAACCACTGAAGATTGAACGCAACAGACCGTTGCAGAATGGTAGTGGCGCGGTATTTAATTGCAAAAAGCCTCGTTGTAGACTGCATACTTTTATGCCTGATCAGAAAGAGGAATTTTCCTCCGAACAAACGAAAAATCATTATCAGATCCGTAACCCCCTCCATTGTGATTCACCAAACATTATTTACCTTATCACTTGTAAGCGATGTAGGAAACAGTATGTTGGTCAAAGTCAAAATCCTTTTCGAGAACGTGCTACTAGACACAATCAGGATATAAAACATAATGCTGATGCCCCAGTAGCACAACATTTTAACCTTCCTGGCCATTCTTTGGACGATTTCGAAATCCATCCTATTGAACAACCACCAATTAAAGACACATTAGAAGAAACGGATGAATTTAGAAAAAAACGTGAAGCTTTTTGGATCAATACGCTTCAAACCCTCTGGCCATTTGGTATGAACATATCAGAGGGCGAATGCGAAAGGAGGTCCATCATTCCTTTCACTTTAACGTACAACAGAATGAATATCGAAATAGCAAAAATGTTAAAAGATGAATTCAATTTTACCAATGCTAAATTAAATGAACCTTTGAATCTTCGACCTGTCATCGCCTATAAGAAAAACAAAACCTTGCGTAACATCCTTGTAAGGACTAAATTAGAGCCCATCAATGAATAACATCAATTTTTGCCAGTCAGTTTAACCAGTTCCTAAGCTCATCACTTAGTTTAAATCAATTTTATGTAATTTTTTGTCATGTTTGAAACCCATCAGGGTTCAGTAAATGAAAACAATTTTTCGTCGGCATATTAAAAGAAAAAAACGTTTCAGTAGGAAATGTCTGTGCCAGTGCGATTTTTTAACCTCGAACACACACAGGCGAGTGCCAGAGTTCATATATGCCCAAAAACAAAATAGGTTCCAATTTCAATCATGTGTATGTATTTCCTAAATAAAATTATTATTTATTTATTTATATATTTATTTATTGATTATTTTTAATTTATTTGATTGATTCATTTATTTAAATTATTATTATTATTATTATTATTTTTATTTTTAGTTTTAATTTTTCATACCTTTCACACAATGTAGAGGTTCAGAAGGTAAAACACACAATTTCTACGTGGTGTAAAATATTTTCCGTCATAAACCTCCGTCGGGGGATATTCATTCCAACTGATAACATTCGTGAGGCATCATGATCTTTGGCGTTATTTTTTCATTTATTTCTTTAGTCTCAATATATTTTATCAAACCATTTTTTAAATATTATTTTCACATACTTCTGAAGCCAGTAAAGCAAACCGCTCCCAATTGGTTTTACTTAAATCAAAGCCAACCAATAGGGCTTCATGGGGTCAGTAAAGCAAACCACTCACTGACTGATTAAAATTCAATGGAAGCCAATCAATAGGGCTTCATCTAATTTGTTTGGACGACACAAACTGAGTTGTGAAAAACAAACTTGGGACATCTCAGATTGAAAAGAATTAATTAGATGAGTGACATTTGTCAGCTTGTTACCGAGTTTAATTATGTACTGAGCTGTGAAAAACACCCCCAGCCCACATATGGATATATACCATGCATGCCCTCCCAAAGTTGGAATCATTTTCCTCAAAGTCTCTTTGAAAAAGCCAAACCAAGCGAAACGCGTCGAGACAGACGGATTATTTTCTACCTTTGTTGAAGACTACAACCAATCCAGGTATCTTCTCCAATAGGTAATATCTAGATTTCATTTTAATTTATTTCATTTCTTCATTTTAAATTCATCTACCTATTCTTCAAATGGCTCAAAAAAGACAGAAGCATCAGGGAAAGAGGGTTGCCCAGTCTGGAAGAGGCCAGGAACAATCGTTCCAGGCCTATTCTAGATTGGTCAAGGCCCTTTTCCAGGTGATTCAGTGTATGCACCATATTGGGCTCTTAGAGCAGCATTTGGCCAACCGGGATTTCCCGAAACAGTTGGAGAAGAAAGTAGATGAGTTAGGTGGCTCTCTAAAGCCGGCTCTTCCCACCCCACACATTTTTTCTGTTTTTCGACATATTAGTGTGGGATGGGCCAACCAAACGTTAAATGCTTTAGTTGAGCATTACAAGATAAATTTAAACCAGTTGAAGTCTAAGATAACTTTGGCTATGCGACCACCTCCTGGACTCGAAAAAATAGACTTCAACAGCGCTTCGGCGCGTGCCTTGATCTGGGCTAAAAAAAACTTTAAAAATAAGTTGACAGATAAGACGATTTCGGCCTATGAGTCTTACATTTCGGAACTTCGCCCAACGTCTGGAGTAAGGAACAATACGGGAGGGAGCAAGCAAACTCCGGCCCGTGTTGTCCCTCTACCCCAACGCGAAAAGCAAAATAAGAAAAGATCAAGGCAAAGCACTTCTCCCTCTTCTTTTCCTTCTACTTCTTCTTTCTCTCAGAGTAAGCGCCTCAATTTGCAAACATCTCCGGTCCATATTGTGACTGAAGATGCTCGCAAATGGAGTAACGCTGTCTCGCCTCGTCTTGCTCCTCTACCTCCTACTCCTCCTCAGCCTTTCTTCTCTGGTTCTCCTAGTGCTCTTACTAGAACTCCTCCTTCTGTTTCCTCTCCTGCTTCTGTTTCCTCTCCTGCTTCTGTTTCCTCCCCCCCTTCTCTTGCCTCTAGTGTGGTTCAACCAGGTATATCGTACTCAGAGAAAGTCAAATCACCGAGCCGCAACTCGGGCCGCTCATTTGATTCTAAATTCTCCCAGTTTCGGCATAAAAGCGGAGTTAATTTTGACAAAAGGAATTGGCGCCTCCCCGATGTTTGTAAAAACATCCTTATGATTGGAAGTTCAAATTTAGGACGCATTGATCGAAATCCCCATCCGGACATCCAGGTGGAGTGTTACCCCGGCGCCAAATTCAATCATCTGCGCTCTATGTTTAAAGGGCACAGGGGCCAGTCCAGTCCCCAAAAAATATTATTAAATATTGGCGTGAATTCTCGAAACGATAATTCTGATCTCGTAGTTAAGCAGTTGCGGAATATGCTTAGCGATATCAGGGTCAAGTTTAGATCAGCAAAAATTTATTTCGCTGAACTAAACTTTTCGCAAAAACTCCCTCAGGCTGAGAGGAGAACCCTGAGCATCATCAACGAAACCATTCGGAAAGTGAAGGACGTTAACGTGATACCAAAAATTGATGACGCGAAGTTTGATGTTGCTCAGGATTTAATCCATTGGACCACGAGAACCGCCAATATTATGTACGATCACTGGTTGAACCACCTAAATTTAAACTAAGTAAAGGCAAAGGTAACAGCCGCCTAACAGATGTGGGATTAGGAACTAATGTGGTTAACCTGTCTGGCACCAATGACCTAACAACCCAAGAGAAATCTCTTTTAGATCGCGGTTTAACTTTTGTACCAGCACCAAAGCCTAAAACTGATAACCAAACAAATTTACCATCATACAACTGTAATTTTCTTAGGCAAATGAAATTAGCAGACCGCTTTAGAAACTCCAGCGGTCGGAAACTTCCTTTTACAGAATCATCTGGTTGGTCACCTCCAGATAGTGAAGTAGATCCCGAAATTATTGAGGCTAGCAAACGAATCATCCAAAAGGTGTTCAGCATGAACATACTCTCCGATAAAGACAATTTAACAGCTGGTGAACGGAGAGCCCTCACGAAACTTCGAAAAAATAAGAAATTAGTTATTAAACCAGCCGACAAAGGTGGGTCGGTAGTTGTTCTATCTCGGGATAATTATATAAAGGAAGCCATGAGACAACTCAGCAATACTAAACATTATAAGAAAATAGATTCACTTATTTGGCCTAGTAATATCGAAAAATTCAATAAGATCTTAAAGTTTCTCCTCGACGAAGGTCACATTACCAAAAAACAATTGAAATATTTAACAGCTAAGCTCAGTGCTCAAACAAGACAATTTTATATCCTACCAAAGATCCACAAGGACCGTTCTTCATGGACGGATGACTTAACTCCACCCGGGAGGCCAATTGTATCAGATTGTAATTCGGAATCTTATGCGATCTCGGAATTAATTGATTATCATCTGAAACCTATAGCAAATAGACATCCGAGCTATCTAAAAAATACACAGGATTTCCTGTCAAAAATTTCGAAATTGAAAATATCGAAAAATGCAATTCTGGCTACTTTGGATATCGACAGTATGTATACGAACATTGATATTGATAAAGGTGTTAAATCAGTTAAAAATGCATTTGAAAAATATCCGGATGTGAAACGCCCGGATGAACAAATTTTGGATCTTTTAGAGCTAAGCTTAAAAGGTAATGACTTTCAATTCAATGGAGAATATTTTCTACAAATAATGGGTTGTCCTATGGGCAAAAGATTCAGTCCTAATTTTGCAAGCATTTATGTAGCGGAATGGGAGGAAAATGCCTTAAGCAAATGTGCAAAGCATCCTCTCGTATATCTCAGGTATTTAGATGACATTTTTATTATTTGGGAACATTCAAAAGAAGATTTTGATAAATTTTTAGAAATTTTGAACAATCACGATCCAAATATTAAATTGAAAGCTACTATCAGTGAAAATTCTGTTGATTTTCTCGATGTGACCGTGTAAAAGGCAATCAATTTCAGGCGTCCGGTCATTTAGATTATAAAGTGTATTTTAAACCAACTGATTCACATCAATTGTTGCACACTAAATCATTTCATCCTCAACATACATTTAAAGGTATCATCAAATCACAACTCATTCGTTTCCACCGCAATTCAAGTGATAAGGTAAATTTCAATGAGGCTTGTTCTATTCTATTTGGCGCCCTCAGATCGAGAGGGTACTCGCTGCGCCTCTTGCGTAGCCTGAAATCCCAAACCCTGAAAAAGCTCGAAAGTCCAGCTGAAACTACCGATTTCGAACCACTGAAGATTGAACACAACAGACCGTTGCAGAATGGTAGTGGCGCGGTATTTAATTGCAAAAAGCCTCGTTGTAGACTGCATACTTTTATGCCTGATCAGAAAGAGGAATTTTCCTCCGAACAAACGAAAAATCATTATCAGATCCGTAACCCCCTCCATTGTGATTCACCAAACATTATTTACCTTATCACTTGTAAGCGATGTCGGAAACAGTATGTTGGTCAAAGTCAAAATCCTTTTCGAGAGCGTGCTACTAGACACAAACAGGATATAAAACATAATGCTGATGCCCCAGTAGCACAACATTTTAACCTTCCTGGCCATTCTTTGGACGATTTCGAAATCCATCCTATTGAACAACCACCAATTAAAGACACATTAGAAGAAACGGATGAATTTAGAAAAAAACGTGAAGCTTTTTGGATCAATACGCTTCAAACCCTCTGGCCATTTGGTATGAACATATCAGAGGGCGAATGCGAAAGGAGGTCCATCATTCCTTTCACTTTAACGTACAACAGAATGAATATCGAAATAGCAAAAATGTTAAAAGATGAATTCAATTTTACCAATGCTAAATTAAATGAACCTTTGAATCTTCGACCTGTCATCGCCTATAAGAAAAACAAAAGCTTGCGTAACATCCTTGTAAGGACTAAATTAGAGCCCATCAATGAATAACATCAATTATTGCCAGTCAGTTTAACCAGTTCCTAAGCTCATCACTTAGTTTAAATCAATTTTGTGTCATGTTTGAAACCCATCAGGGTTCAGTAAATGAAAACAATTTTTCGGCGGCATATTAAAAAGAAAAAAACGTTTCAGTATGAAATGTCTGTGCCAGTGCGATTTTTTAACCTCAAACACACACACACACACAGTCTTGTTTTCCCTACATACCGAGGTACCCCATTGTCTGTCCTTTGTGTGGACTAACGGTTTCAACCTCGTTTTGCCGGTACAGTTCTGGGAAAACAACCGAGGTAAAGGGTTTCTTTTGTCTTTTGTACCTCGGTAAGGCGAAACACGCAAACTCTTTTGTCTAGTTACCTCGTCAAGTTGGTAAGACAAACGCACACACACACACACACACACACACACACACCCTCACACACACACACACACACACACACACACACACACACACACACACACACACACACACACACACACACACACACACACACACACACACACACACACACAAACACACACATATGTTGGTCAAAGTCAACATCTTTTCCGAGAACGTGCTACTAGACACAAACAGGTTATAAAAATAATGCTGATGCCCCAGTAGCACAACATTTTAACCTTCCTGGCCATTCTTTGGACGATTTCGAAATCCACCCTATTGAACAACCACCAACTAAAGACACATTAGAAGAAACGGATGAATTTAGAAAAAAACGTGAAGCTTTTTGGATCAAAACGCTTCAAACCCTCTGGCCATTTGGTATGAACATATCAGAGGGCGAATGCGAAAGGAGGTCCATCATTCCTTTCACTTCAACGTACAACAGAATGAATATCGAAATAGCAAAAATGTTAAAAGATGAATTCAATTTTACCAATGCTAAATTAAATGAACCTTTGAATCTTCGACCTGTCATCGCCTATAAGAAAAACAAAAGCTTGCGTAACATCCTTGTAAGGACTAAATTAGAGCCCATCAATGAATAACATCAATTTTTAGTTTAAACAATATTTATTGAAAAAGATAAGTTAACTGTATACATGAAAACAAGTGTAAACATATTGAATGTTTTGTACATAAAATTCAGTGAATACATTTAACACCTGAAATGTCAAACTAACTTGTTGTAGTAGGGGATTCGGAAGAAAGCTGAATGCTTATGTAAACCGTCTCCCAAGTCTGCAAGATTACACAATTTCAGTTAGACAGATAGAACGGGTGGGTCTGTTTCGATATTGTTTAAACGAGAAAAAAAAATGAAGAAAGTAGATCGAGAGGAACAGTGATGAACAGTGAAGGAGAAGGATGACAATTGAAAAGGGCCAACTTGAATGCAAAAGACATCAACATTGATCGACAACAGTTAGGGAACTGACTCACTTGGAAATCGCAGCCTAACGCTAATATAAGACGAGGGTATTCTAATGGACAACGGATGGGGGGGGGGGGGGTGCGAGCGCTGATAACATTTTTCATTTCAGTAAGGGACACGACTCCGGAGGACCGCCACCAGCACCATGCACCGCCGGGAAACGAACAGTGTCTTGCAAGTGGAAGACGCATTATTCGTTAGCATGCAATGTCTTGTTCAATAATGTACGAACCACCTCTCGTCACCCGCGGCACAGAGCGCGGCAACATTAACCCGGAACCCTACCCCCACCCCCCCCCCCCCCACCCCGCCCCATGAAAAGACCCAACAGTGTGAGAAGCTAATAACCAGGCCCTCAACCCGCAGATATTTCTTTTGATATAGGCTTTTACTAAAAAAGAAGAAAACATCAATTTTTGCCAGTCAGTTTAACCAGTTCCTAAGCTCATCACTTAGTTTAAATCAATTTTATGTACTTTTTTGTCATGTTTGAAATCAGTCAGGGTTCAGTAAATGAAAACAATTTTTCGGCGGCATATTGAAAGAAAAAAACGTTTCAGTAGGAAATGTCTGTGCCAGTGCGATTTTTTAACCTCAAACACACACTACATATTTTGTATGCTCATGAGCGATCTCAGTAATTTGAGTCAGATAATTTGAGCGGGTCTGAGCTGATCTGTTAACTCTGCCCGAATACTTACGGAGGTGGAAAATACCCGATAAAGGCTTTTTAACATCTTGTTAAAGATAAACTTATTTTGAGACTGGTAAAGGTATTGAAGGTTAAATGTTAAGCCATATTATTGGAAACTTGGAAGTGCTAGTGTAGCTCAAAAAGCTTATTCATGAAATGCTATGAGCTGTATTGGTAGTAAAAAAAATGTCTGCAGATGAATTACAATTATTCAAAAAATACCATCATTTTCCGGATTCATTATTAAGATTACTCATTTGGTGAATCAGTCTATGGAGAATATGGGGAAACTCGGTCATGGGTAAATAGAAAGGGAAGTCAAGTTATATGTCCTTTAGTACAAAGTAATATTGAGTGTTTACGGGATTTTCCCCCACAATTTCCCTTTCAACTTCTTGTAATATTTAATGTCAAGTTTAAATTTAATAAACAGGGCCAAGTTAGGGGTTCGTTAAGGTATTAACTATTAAGTAAACTTAATTCAAGAAAGAATCTTTTAGTAAAACGACACTGAAAGTTAAAATTCTAGATGATTGCATTGCCCATAAGTTTGAATACATTTTGTGTTACAGAAGTCGTGACCAGAAAAAGGTTGCTTTTACCAGATAAGACATCGCAGTTGCCTATTTAAAGAAGGTCGTACACAGTCTGTTGGTGTGCCAATTTTTTATTGACAATAGGCATTCACATGGGTGGAACCTTACATATTAAACAGTAATCGCGACGTGCAGGAGTTTGTATATATTTGTATATTTCTCTTTTAAGTTATGGTCCAGGCAGCTTGGGTTCTGATAATAATTTGTGGTTTGTCGTCGGTAGTAAGGGTACTATTTTGTAATATTACACACATAATACTTATCAATGCGATACATCATTTAACTGGTGAAAACTGAAACTGAAGCTGTTACTGATATGTCAAACTGAACTAACCCCAGAGATGTACATTAGAGTGTCATATATAGGGCAAGCAATTTACAGTAGGGACAAGAATTGCAATCCTAAAGACTGTTGTTTTGTGGCGAGTGGCCAATCTTTAGTGCGTTTGCTTGAATGCACAGTTCAAACTAGAAGTCCTGTCACGAACTGTGCGTTTATGCGCGCAATTGCCATATCGAATGGCATCCAAAGCACAGCAGTTTCTCCAGGTTACTCAGAGCAAACACAGGCCATGTTTCTGCCAATGGACCTCCGGGTTACCCGGAGGTCCATTGGTTGAATCATTGCTTGTGCACGGGCCATGTGTACAGAATTTGATAGCCTTACTATGTTCATAACGCGTAGATTAACACGCAGATTGGCGTGCTATTTGTGCGCATTTCATGACAGGACTTCTAGTTTTAACTGTAAAAGCTTCCATTGAATGCTAGTGTAAAATAGTTGGTTGCTGAGAATTATGTTCTCCGTGGATAGCACAAAATATAATTTCCAAATTGACCATTAAACTTACAATGGGACACAATTGTGAGCAGTTTCTTTAAAAGTGGGTGTCGCTGTTTATTTTGCTCAAATGTAGATGTATGTCGTTGGTAATAATTGATGGTTAATAGTGGAAGAACTGGAAGCTATCACATCAGTCAGATTACTAGAAACCACGTGGCCTTGCTGACCTTTAGAACGTTACAATTATATTTGTTAAGGTTTGCAATTATTGGTGACATTGAAAAATCTGCGAAAAATAGTTTCATTCAGAATTTCATCTACTTTCATATAATTGTATTTTGGATATTTCATCTATCTTACTGGGAAATTAACCAGCATATTCAGTATTTCGCATTTGAGAATTTCTGTAAAACCATAAAGCAATGAAAGCAATTAGAATTGCTGTTATTGTTGTACATTTAATTTGTTTGCTCCTCCCTGTAGAAATTGAATGTCTGTTTTACATTGATGGAGTGTACAGTGCATCATCACAAGAACCTGGAAACGGAACAGGCGATGTAGCATGTAGTGCGTTGGACAAAATTCTTGATTTTCAGATTCTGGTGACGCAGTTTTGCCATGCCTATCGGTGTTAGCGGAGAGAGCGGAATCTGATGAACGTGTTGCATCAGATCGAAGTTGAGTGGTGATAAGGCAAGAGAACATCACTTCTCCAGAACAGAACAGCATATGCTTTAGCGTGCTGTGAAGAACAAGAGCATTATCTTAATATCGAGTAGAGAAAAGAAACTGGAAACATTCCAGCAGTGAACACCAGAGTACTACTTCAGAAAAAGCAGAAATACAAGATCAAGACTTTACATAATTTCTAAAAGAGATAATAACTTTAAATGTATAATAGTCGATAGAGGAATCATGTGTAATTTTATAACACCTTGTTCATCTCCTTCATATCATCAGTTTAAATTTTGCATGTTATGTTTTCAGTGGAATGGGTTTGGTAAGCCGTGTCTTGTGGAAGTTTATGGAGGAATGTTTTATGTGGAACGCCACACGTTAAATGAAAATTATAAAATATTAAAGATTTATTGGAAATCTATTTAACACATGTTACACATTTGTTCTTTTTAAGGATGGGGGAGTGTAACAAATTTGGTAACAGCAGCTGAAATATAATATGCAACAATAGTTTTAAATTACACTGTTATAATTCGCCTGTTCATAACAGAAGTTTAATTCAGTTTTTGTTGGCTTCTAATCATTTCCATGTTCAAATGAATCAATGTCTTATTGGTTCACGCCGTAGTGCTTTGTGCTGATGTTTAATTCGTCGAGGTGAAAGCGTGGGATCAATCAGTTTCCAGTATTCGAAATATTTCCAAGCGAACTTATCCAATATAAGAGCGGTCTCGCTCATAATTCATGTCCACTTTATGTTTGGAAAATAAGTTTCCATCTAGCTGGCCAAACTTAAACTTATACACTAGGTTAGTTATGGGGACACTTTATAACCCGTAAAAAGGTTAACCATAAGGGTTACCGTCATTTTAACCCTTTACCCAACGTAACGGCCAAAACCTGCCAGCGCTATTCTCAAAAATCGCCAGTTAATTTTCATTATTTTTTTCATTTTTTGTCTCAAAAACATAGGTTATGACCCCTCGTCATATGTTGGGTGGAATTTAAACCTCTTTGGGGTGAAAGTGTATTGGGCCTGTGGTTTATGATCCATCATTCATATTCATGTCCATTTCATATCATACTATTTTTTGGCTTCTTTATAAATCACGAAACAACTGTTGTTCCTATTTTATTGTGCATTTGTCCAGTCCACAACACAAAACTTAATGTTTATTCTACTTCCAGTGTTGAATTATTTTTTTGCCCTGCCTCCATGGTTTGCTAGTTGACCCAGAACCTCTCGAATCTGAAGACCCACAGGGAGACTTCAGCCAGTTTTCTAGTATTTATTTATTTATTTATTTATTTATTGGTGTTTAAGGTCACATATTTCTGCACAATGGCTAACCATGACCGGGACAATATTACGGGAGGAGGAAGCCGGAGTACGTGGAGAGAACCACCGATCAGCGGTAAGCAACTGTCAGCTTCCCAACATACCAACTCCACACAGGCAGGGTTAGCATTGGTTGAAGACAGGTGCACCATCGACGTGCAGTACGCCTTAGTACACAACGTCACCGTGCCCCACCCCCCCCCCCCCCCCCCGTGGGCAATTGGGGTGAAATGTCTTGCCCAAGGACACAACGCGGTTGCCGCAGGTGGGATTCGAACCGAGGACCTCTCGGCTTGCAGCCTGCACCTCTACCAACTGAGCCACCGCACCCCTGTCAGGTTTCTTACCCCCGTGTGAGTCGTTCACCCCACCCCCTGTTACATAATAATATATAAATCTGTTTTAATTTTAAGAGTCCATCTGTAAATAAGTTAATGGAACAATTAAATTAAATTTGCACACTGTCACAAAATAACATAGCAGTATACTTATATGACAATCGACAGAGTTAATACTAATACTTAACACTGTGGCGTTAATTACGATCGAAGTAGGAAAATGTCAAATTTAAATTTCTCTGTATAAAGCTGAAATCGTGAAATGTTTTAGAACTTGCGATTAACCTCTTTGTCCGCTCTATGGATGGACCGAATCAGTGTGGTATCTGTAGGTACTAAAGGAGTTAAATGAAAGTTGATAATGCATTTATTTGTATTTCTTGGAGAAGCTACATAAAACGTAGAAAAAAAACGCATGTACATGATGTAAAAAATATTCGGGTCACTCCTACAGGTGACAAGTGCCTAACTCGAATATAATGCACTGAAAGCATTAGCGCCACTTGTTATTCAGTACCACATTTCCCCCCTTCTTGAAAAAAATGTATAGCATGTAGGGGCAGCGTGTGGAAGGCGGGGCAGGGGAATGTCTATGAAACCGCGTAACGGGCCCCTATGCAAAAACATGGAGTATAGTCAATTGTCATTATATATCCTACCACATAGTTTACAACTTTAAAGCTTCAGAACACGACTTTGTTTGGAAAACATGTGTCGCTCTTTTTTTTCTTTTTCGAGTATGACATCTCTAGGATACGAAAGCATTTATAAACGCAGTGTTTTCGATTGAAAGCAAAAATGGGAACATTATTGGGTTTGTGTACCAAATGTGTATACCTACATGAAAACAAAATTGCTGAAAATTACGGAAAAATATTGCGGACTACTATACGCTTTTAAGTAAGTTTGTCAAAAAAGTTTGTCAGCTCCATTTTTTTCTCCAAATCTTAAAACTTATTCTTTTTTGTGAAGGTTTTATTGTTTGTTTTTTATTCGTTGCAAGTGTTTTTTTGTTTGACCTGTATGATCCTTCCAAGAAGAGGGGCATGAGTAGTTTCATTGAATCTAAATTCCATCTCTTCAAAAATGCTGGCATTCGATTTTAATACATGGGCAAAGCTAATCTTTGTCCTTCTAATGTTCTGAACGTATTTCGGATCTTAAAATTTCGTACAAAACGAAATGCTTTTTCTGTGGAACGTGGCGGTTGGATGTTATGTTCTGACATAATTATACAGCATAAATCAAATACGTCTTTATCACAACTGTATGGCGCGTGAGAAACACACTCTTCTGATGCAACTTCAATGTGTTGGTAGCTCACGGTGCATTTATAATCTTCTGACCCAAACTGTTGAGGAAGCCGGTACAAAGTAATTGGTCTATCACATGGGCATGCACGGCTGCGGTAGGAACGGATCCATTGACTATTCCAGATCTGAACAACACTATCCAATTCTTCCTGCAAAAGATAGGTTTATCTATATGAATAAAGGTGAAAATATGTCTGTCTGTACGTATGTTCGCTATCTACTTCTAAACCATTTGGTCTATTTTAATGAACCTTGGTATGGCAGATCCCCTACCTATGAGGAGTATCCTTAGGGAGTTTAAATTTACTGCAGTTAATATCTAGATATATCCGAGCATGACGGCTGTAACCATTGGGGCAATCTTAATGAAAATTGATATGGACGATACCCTACCTATGGGAGCGCCCTACGGAGGGTACAAGATATATCTTGCAAAATATATATAACCCCCTACTACTCCTAAACCATTGCCCCAATTTTAATTAAACTCATGTCGTGTACACTGCCCATATGAACACAGAAATTGAGACCCCACTAATTACATTACGAGGTGGGGTCTCAAAACCCCACCACGTGACTTCAATTTGTCTATAATTAACTTGTGTTTTTTTGCAAGTGCGGTAATCAGGTTTATTCTTCCACCAAAAATAGTTTCAGTTCATTGTTGTTTAGTGATTGTTAGGTATTGCACTCAAGTATAAATTGAATACGTATACTCCATACATGTTTTTTGATAATAAAACGCATTAATATGGCAGAAAAAACGATCAAAATATGGAGTCTGAATCGTGTTTTAATCTCGCATGAATATGTCAAACTGTGTGATGGGATGTTTGGATGACGTCGGTTTATCTTTTGATCTCTCAGTCACCGGCTCTTAATTAGATCAATTTTTTTCACAGTCAGTGAAAAATTACCTTTACTTTTACTTGAAATATTAAAAAGATAGTTCAATATTTGAAAAAGTTATTAAAAGCTATTGCGATTCCGAATGTTGTTCATCAAAATCGATTCAGAACTCGAGGAATTACGAAAAAATAAATATTATACCGTACTGAAATCATGAATGTGAGTTGAAAAAATTATAACTTGACCAGCACAATATCTGGCCATTTCCCCGACGGTCTTTTACCTAACTGTAGCTATTGACGGAGAAAAATCATGTTACCGGTACTGAATTTTGAATAAATTGTGGGTTGGGTAGGAAGGGAATCCGATTTAAGATTTTAAATATTAGAGTCCAGAGTGGAATGTTAAAATGTACATGTTGAGAGTGGAATTAACATACATAAACTACATTAACGAAAAAGGAATGCTTGTGGTGACCCTGAGACGTTTCAGCCCAACACACTTCGAAATCCATATATTGAAGCAGCTGCATGCACTAGCAAGGAAAACTGGCCAAGATGGGGGGTGGGGGTGTGGGGGGGGGGGGGTGCAGACGGGCAAGCAATCGATGATATAGGCCTATTTGCGCGTGTGGGTTTATGGGAGTCTGGGATCTAATTGCCTCGTTTCGGGGATAGGGAGGGAAGGGGGGGGGGGACTATTTACTTCACCATTTAGGAGTGGTATGGATGACTGAATCTTACACTACCAAGACACTGAAATTTGTGATGTGCTGGCTGCACGCAAAAATCAGGGGTGGCGCCAGAAAATCTCCGATAGAGGAACTAAAGTCTCCTGCCTGAAAGACCTATTTTAATTTTGGGGGGTTTCAAGACACCAACCAAAAAATTATAATACGAAATTTCGGGGCATGTTTGAGCTAGGGTTATGATGTGTGGTGGTCTGGCTTGTCGATCGGCATGTCATTATTGAAAAATAAACAAAATATTATTTTCTATTGATTTTATTTACATATGGTTATAATTATGATTGCTGAATTAATAAAAAGAAATTGAAAATGTTGATTTGTCTCTATTTTTTCTCAACCTTGTCATGTGCAGAGGTGTTAAAACAGATGTTGGTTTGAAGGACAGTTCTGTGCTTTGTCGCGCCACTCAAATGTTATTTCACACCTTGTGCAGATGGTAGTTTAATCTACTATATTTAATTAATCACTTCAATCCCGACTACTTTAATGTAGTAGTAGAATATTTTATTTAAGTGTCACTTTTCAATACTCATACATAATATACTTTGAGTATTTACAAAATATTTATATGAAATCCGGCCTATGAAGGCTTATGAGACACATTTTCATCAAAAGTAGGTCTTTTTGTATAGTAGTTCATAAAATAACCCCCCCCCCCCCAAAAAAAAGAAGCTCCAAAAAACAAAAAACCAAAACACATGCATGCACACCAACACAGACACACAACCTTGCGCCCCCCCCCCCCCCACCTCCCCCCCCCCCCCCACACACAGAGTAATATGCAGACATACGCCCACATGCACTTGGGTATACTTTCGTGTACTAATTTTCTTTTACTTTTTCTTACTCCCCCCCCCCCCCCCCCCCCCATCACATATATCTGTCTCTCTCTATCTCTTTCCGACTGAAGTGTACTCTCTCTTAGAATGGCACATTCGCAGATATTTTAATTCGGTATCTCCCTTATACTCACCCGCGTATTTTTACATACACACAGGCTTAGCTATTATTATTTATTATTTATTAGGGTTTAATGACACATTAACAGTCAGGGTCACATCATGTCGGTGGCAGTTTTACGGGTGGAGGAAGCCAGAGTACCCGGAGAGAACCACAGAGCAGCGACGAGCAGCTGTCAGCTCCCCAACATCGTAACTCTGAACTCTGCACCGCGGCACAGGCAGGGTTAGATTGGTTGAAGACATGCGCACCATCGATGTGCAGTACGCCTTAGTTCACATCGTCATCCACATAGTCATCGTGCCCCCATGTAGGCAATCGGGGTTAAGTGCCTTGCCCAAGGACACAACGCAGGAGCACGAATCAGTCGCTGAAATGGTCACCCATCCAACTAATAACCGCGCTCGACGTTGCTTAATTTCGGTGATCTGACGAGACCCGGTTACCGCGACACCACCGCCCCCCCCCCCCCCCCCGGCTTAGCTATTTCAATTGATAATACAAATAACAACAATGTAGAGGAACATTGAAAAAGCTGCAAATGCAAAGAGTACAAAAGTAAGTACAAACCCCTACAGAATTGGATGAAGGATATTTGTTTTGGTATGCAAATATCTCCCGTCCACCCCCCTCCTCCCCCCCCCCCCCTGTGAAATAATCATTAGTTTCAGTCACGAGTGAGATACTTTTTGGTATCCATTCAAAAACACTATATTTTCTTTTTACTACATCCTTTTTATAAGAATCTTTAATTACGTAGCCCGACAAGAGTAAGACGGGAAAGAGGATGGGCTGGTCGCAGGAGGCTTTTTCGCCCCCACTTCCCACCCAAGAAAAACACGGTTCATCACATGATGGCCTACAGCCGTAAACAAAATGTGAAATTGGGATCTTCGCGAATATTAGTTGTTTTTTCTCAAGTCTGGTTGATTTATTTCCTCGATCAAATCTATCGCGCAAACACAACAGTTTAGTTTCGAAAGTGACGAGGACTTTGTACTTAACCAAATGGAACTGACTCTTCTATTCCCAGTTTACAATTTCAAACCACAGCAATAGTCGCTGTCTGCCTCCTCCAAATTCCAATTTTAATTTAAAATAAATTATCTAGTACCAGTAACAAACACAATAGTCTTGCCAGTTGACGTCACAAGACAGTATTTATTAATCAGCAGAGAAACTGACATGCAAAAGCAATTAAGCTAATTCTTAACGCTCGTGACCACGACGGGTCACAGTGTTTTGAAAACTGTCTTCCACTGATCAAACACTGCGGTCCACTGGAACTCCACGACGGAGAACACACCCGGCGGCGTTTTTGTTTCAATCCACGTTGAACGTACTGTAATGTTAGTTATAAGAAACCAAATGAAGTTAAAAGATTAAAAAAGACAACTCATTTACGTAAATATCTATGTGCAAAAAACAAACTTATTTATGTTAATATCTATGTGCAGTGTATTATGTTTCTATAGTTTATCGCTTTAAAAGCTGAAAGACTTGAATGAAATAAAATATATCAAAGCCAATGTTCTTGTTGCTCTGTTTTCAATGAAGATAAGTAATTAATTGTACACGCCTACTCATAAATAGTTCCTCTATAAATAGACAGCACTAATCTAAATTTAGCATCAATAACTGGGGTTTTAATTGACCAGTCTCATATGGGTGCTGTACACGTAATGTTGGTATGGAAGATCCCCCGTCTATGGGGAGTATCCTAAGGATGTTAAAATTTTCCTGGGATAAATGTGCAGATAAATATGTATGACCCTTAAATTTTCCGTCCGAAAGACGGTTTACTGCGGCTAGTTTGAAATAATCAGCTTATACCCCCACGCAGTCCACTGGCGTTCCCCAAGAGAACTGCTGACGGATTGCGCAATCTGATCAAATCATGTGTCATACGACACGTGATTCAGATAATGTGACTTTACGACAAGCGATTTGGTAAAACATAATCTTTTCTCATGACTACGGAAGCCCCGCGGGGACATTTTTTGTTACCACTTGTTACTTATTTGTTATTACTATTTATTATTACTTATTTATTGTGCCTTATTTGTTATTACTTAATTGTTATTACTTATTTGTTATGCCTTATTTGTTATTACTTAATTGTTATTTGTTTTGAGTTATTGTGTTATTCGACCAATTTAAACAACGTCAGGCAACAGGACGGACTTTATTCTGCTTCCGTACAAACCTCTGATAGATTAATTAATTTTACATAATGCCATTTTATTTTGAACTTTGGCTTACAAGGACCAAAAAACCTGAATTTCTTCCTGAAAGGTTTATTGTTTTTAACTCAACTTGACGAAGTCGAGTTAAGCTATTGCCATCACTTGGCGTACGTCGTACGTACGTGACTATGTGAATACGTACGTCCATACTTCCTTTGACGCACCCTACAGACCGCATTTCTGATTCGATACTAATGCCATTTTATATGCAGGTTTGGGTTTGACTCCTAGATGAGAACGTCCCTTTCTGGGATTCGCCACCAAGAAATATGGCCATCAGCTGCTATCTTGGATTTGAGGTAGAAATTGATCGGCACGCTTTGGAGACCGCATTTCTAATCCGATCGTCATGAAATTTTACCCACTTTGCCTGATCCCATGGAGGATCTCATCTGTCATATGTCACGTGACCCAGTGACGCCATATTGGTTGTCGTGGCAGAGCGCGTGAGCGGCCATCTTGTGACGTCATCACCATGGCAATGGGCTGTGTTAGTGCGTATGCGCAGTGGGTGTTATAATGACACGTGTTCACGTCGTCCATTTTTAATACTGGAGGCAACCATCTTGGTTTCTATGGTGACACGTGGTTGCTATAGGACCCAATGTCCCACAATAGAACGGGGATTGTCTGGGGGTATGTTCGATTGAACGGGAGTATAACAAATTACCTAAATGAGCCCGACGATGACCGAAAATCAGAGAACAACATTTTGTACCGAAAAGAACCTGTCCAGACTAGCATGTAGTGTTATAAGGCACCCACATGGTGTGTCGGATATTGAACTGGAGTATTATACTGGCTCAGATTCTTTCGGTTTCTAGTTAGAATTATCCAACTGACTACGACAATGATTTATCTAGCTCGGATTCTATAGAGAATCCTCATTTTCGTCTACTTAGACCATCTACTGTCTATTCAATGACCTTCCCTGGTCTGTTATTTCCGTGTAATGACTTATATCTGCTCTAGTTAACCAGTTACTGACCATCACTGGCTGTTCCAAACTATGCATGGCCTTTATCTTAGTACATTCAGTCCTTCCCTGGTCTGTTATTTCCGTGTAATGACTTCTATCTGCTCTAGTATACCAGTTACTGACCATCACTGGCTGTTCCAAACTATGCATGGCCTTTATCTTAGTACATTCAGTCCTTCCCTGGTCTGTTATTTCCGTGTAATGACTTATATCTGCTCTAGTATACCAGTTACTGACCATCACTGGCTGTTCCAAACTATGCATGGCCTTTATCTTAGTACATTCAGTCCTTCCCTGGTCTGTTATTTCCGTGTAATGACTTCTATCTGCTCTAGTTAACCAGTTACTGACCATCACTGGCTGTTCCAAACTATGCATGGCCTTTATCTTAGTACATTCAGTCCTTCCCTGGTCTGTTATTTCCGTGTAATGACTTATATCTGCTCTAGTATACCAGTTACTGACCATCACTGGCTGTTCCAAACTATGCATGGCCTTTATCTTAGTACATTCAGTCCTTCTTTTGGTCTGTTCTGACATGACTGCTATCTAACCTAGTCTGCGTATGTCTGGCTATTCCTGGCTTCCCCCATGCTACAAATGCCTCTGTATCTTAGTAGATTCAATGTTTCCTTAGCCTCATCAATCCGTATTATGACTTCAGTCTACTCTAGTCTACCTATATCGGACTATCTCTGGCTTCTCCCAAGATATGTATGACTCTGTGCCGACCTGGGTTGTTTGTATCAATGTAGGTCTGCTGTTAACCCGTATTACTGCTAATCCACCAATTACCTGATACGGCCGCGTGACTGGAATGACTAATACTTAATGTTATGTTATGTTATGTTGTGTTGTGGGGTTTGCTTGATTGTCTGGTGTTGCTGTATAGGACGCACAGTATGTATCCCTCTTGGTCTACTGTTATACCTTGGCACTGACTGCTACACCATCTTATGCTAGATGGGCAGTGTGATTGGAATAGATACAGGCTGCTTATGCTGGTCTACTATTAGTCCTCAGTACGGCTAATCCACTTCATGTCTTATGCCATCGTGTGGTAGGCAAAGGTGGTACGTAATGCCACGTACTAACTATTCCAACCACCCAGCCGCCTCTGGCAGTTAGTGGATTATCAGTAATGGGGGCTAACAACAGACCAACATAGGTAAAAACAACCCGGGTCAATTGTATAGGTCGGTACAGAGCAATACATATCTTCGGAGAAGTCACAGGTAGCCAGATGTAGGTAGACTGGAGTACTGTTCAGTCATAACACTGCTAGAAGAGGCCAAGGGATGATTGAATCTACTAAGGTACAGGGGTATATATAGGTTGGGAGAAGTCAAGAATAGCCAGATATATGCAGATTAGAGTAGATAGCAATCATATCACGGGTAGAACAGGCCCAAGAAGGATTCAATCTACTAAGATAAGGGCCATACATGGTTTGGTGCAGACAGGAATAGTCAGTAACTGATATACTAGAGCAGATACAAGTTATTACACAGGTAGAACAGGCCCGGGAATAATGGGAATAAGTTATAGAATAGGCATTAGATGTCTAAGTAGTCGGAAACGAGGATTATGTTTAGAATCCGGACCAGATAATTCATTGTCGGGCTCATTTTGGTTAATTCTAGGTAGAAGCCGAAAGAATCTGAGCCAGTATAATACTCTCATTCAATCGACCACACCCTGTGGGTGTCTTATAGCACTACGTGCTAGTCTGGACAAGTTTGTTTCGGTAAAAAAGTTGTTTCTCATATTCTGGCGATTTCCAGTCACTGTCGGGTAATTCTTTATACTCCCATTCAATCGAAAATACCCCAGAACATAGTCCAGTCCTTTAGTATGACATTGGGCCCAATGGTAACCACGTGCCACCTTGAAAACAAGATGGCGGCCTCCAGTATTCAAAATGGACTGCGAAAACACGCGTCACCCTAACAACAAGCGCTGCGCATGCGCACTAACACAACCCACCAAGCATTGCTGCTCACGCTCGCTACCTGACAACCCAACATGACGTCACTTGGTCACGTGACTATGACGTCAGATTAGATCGGGCAATTTGAGGAAGGTCCCGTACATGACATACTACTTACGCAGGTTCGGGTTGAACCACAGACGAGAAGGTTGACCCCCTAGATGAGAAAGATTTTTTGACTGCACAAACCTCTGTATGTCGGCTGCATACTGCTCCTCCTCCACCCGAGTCTTAAGGGGTAATGTATAGCCGTTTTACGGACTAGTGTCCTTCTAGCCCTTTGTCGGGGAGGTAATCCCCTTCTGTCTGGGAAATGCTATAGCGCCACCTTGCAAGCCACTAGTCCGTAAGCAGGGAGGGTGATCGAACCGACTTCTGTGTTTGTCCCTCTAGTGATGTGTTAGGCCTCCAAAAATGTACCTGTACTCAAGGTCCCCCCACATCACCCCTCTCCCATTGCAAGTTCCTTTTTGCAATGCTATCATGTTTTCAATCCTGACTCCATGTTTGGGGCAGAACATAGTCTCTGTAACACTGCTAAATATTGTCCCTCCTTCACCCTGGGACATGAACCCCGAGGTTGGTGGGTGGGTCAGTGGGGGGGGGGGGGGGGGCAGTATATAGCCGTCTTACAGACTAGTGTATATTGTATATCTATCCCTTTGTGGAGGAGGTCATTCCCCACCGTTTGGTAAATAATAGCACCACCACCACCTCAATCCACCCATAGCAGAGAGGATAGTCGAACCACTGGTTTCTTTGCCACTTCTGTTTAGTTTCTCTAGTCATTTGTTAGGCCTCCAAGAATGTACCTGCATTCAGGGTCTACCACCCAGCCCACCCACCTCTAATTATCCTTCGCAATGCTGGTCTGCAAGTTTGGGGCACAACAGAGTCTCAGTAAGGCGGCTTTTTACTGCCCCTCCTCCACCCTGAGACATACACCTCGGGGTGTGGAGGTGCAGTATACAGCCGTCTTACGGACTACTGTATATCTAGACGATGGTCGACGAGATCATTGCCGGCTGTCTCAGAAATACTAGCTCCACGATTGCAAACCACCCATAGCAGAGATGGGGATCGGGCCCTCCTCCACCCTGAGACATACACCTCGGGGTGTGGAGGTGCAGTATACAGCCGTCTTACGGACTACTGTATATCTAGACGATGGTCGACGAGATCATTGCCGGCTGTCTCAGAAATACTAGCTCCACGATTGCAAACCACCCATAGCAGAGATGGGGATCGGGCCCTAGGATTGTTCTTCCCACTTCTGTTTTTGTCCTTCCAGTCATTTGTGTAGTCTCCCAGGATGTACCTGTACATGTATCACATATTGCGATCGTCATTTCATGTCTGGGACACAACATAGTCTTTGAAGGATGACTATATACTACCCCTCCTCTACCCCGGGGCTGGGAGAGGGACAGTATATAGCCGTCCTACAGACTAGTGTATACCTACTACCTAGCCCCTTGTCAGGGAGGTCATCGCCCAATGTCTGGAAAATGCTAGTGCACCCCTGCAACCCACCCATAGCAGGGAGGGTGATTGGGCCATTGGTGTTCTCCCAACTTCTGTTTTTGTCCCCCCCCCCCCCCTGAACCCCGGACTGGGAGAGGGACAGTATATAGCCGTCTTACAGTCTATAGTGTATACCAACTACCTATCCCCTTGCCAGGGAGGCCGATACTCATTGTCTGGGCGATGCTAGTGCCACCACTGCAACCCACCTCTAGCAGGGAGGGTGATCGGGCCCTTGGTTCCCTCTCCACTTCTGCTTTTGCTCCTCCAGTCATTTGTTTGGCCTCCCAGAATGTGCCTGTACAGTGTACATGTATCACATATTCGTTAAGCTGAGCTAAAACAATACACATTTCAGGAAGAATTTCAGGTTTTATTGGTCTTTGAAAGCCAAAGTTCAAAATAAAATGGCACTATGTGAATTTAATTAATCTATAAGAGGTTTGTACGGAGGCAGATGAACGTCCGTCCTCTTGTCTGTCGTTGTTTAAAATGATCGAACAGAACAATAACTCACAACAAATAACAACTAAGTAATAACAAATAAGGAATAACAAATAAATAAAAACAAATAAAATAAGATGTTGTAACCAACAATGTCTCTCCATGGCTTCCGTACATGACTTCTCGAACAGAATTTGTGGCTGCGATTCACCATTAAGGATCTATAGTGATGGAAATCAGTTTACCCTGAATTTCCGAAGCCTGATATTCCATAAATATGAATGAATATACACAAATTATACATCAAAATGAAGATTATCATGCATACAACACGAAACATATATGCGTTCACCTCACAGTGTTGATAGCAAGCATCAGTGGTTCCTCGAAGTCTGAAACCGTATTCGTACGAGAACTGACAATCGAATAATATTTCATGAGATCAACTCGTGCCCAAATATGCTTCAGACATCCAACTTATCCAAGCACAAACCTGGGAATTCAAATCTTTTCACAACAGTGGCGTAGTAAATATTTCGACCCAAAACCAATTTTGCGGTACATTTGGAGTGAATTTTAATTTTCATAAAATCACTGAATATTGATAAGCGTGCAGTGGTAGTTTGGAATAGAATATACGAAAATGCTTTCGAAATTCGGATTCACAGTTCAATTCCAAGAATATTTTCTGTTATAAGGTTGCTGTAAAGTTTAACGCAATCCCTGTCTCCGATGCATAATGGTAGATGCCGTCGAAAAAAAAACTCATTTTTCAGAATTTCGTAGGTTTAGGTGACAATTTACTCCATTCCTAATTCATTGAGCGCTGAATGTTTTCTATGCCTGCATGCAGCAAGCATAGCATGACAACTTCTGTTTTATACGTCATTATCAAAAGTTTAACCCTTGGCACATTTAGGAGTTCCCATGTGGGTATATTCGGAATAATTGTTATTTTCGTAAAATCAATCCCTGAATATATTGGTAACCGCGCAATGGCCTTTCAGTGGTGCTACATGAAGCCACAAATAGATAAGGTTGAAAATTTCATCAAATAGACAAATATAATACCGAACTCAGCCGGTGACAGGTAAATAATGAATGGAAAAGTCGTTGAGTTGAGAATAAGGTAGGGACGAATCGTGCCCTCGGTTTCCACCTGATCTACGGTATTTCCACGCGGTCTCGGCACTTGACAAAGATACTGAACTGTCGGGCATTGAAAGTAGGAAACATTCTGAGAATTTCAAGTTGCTGCCTTGCATGATCGGGACATAATTGGAATATATCCGACATTGTATCTGTCGGATATATTCCAATTATGTCCCGATCACTTCACCCCGACTGTCCGCATGGGGCACCATGACGCCGTGTACTAAGGCATACTGCACGTCGATGGTGCGCATGTCTTCAACCAATCTAACCCTGCATGTGCTACAGTGCGGAGGCACTATGTTGGGGAGCTGGCAGCTGCTCGTCATTGCTCGGTGGCTCTCTCTGGTTGTAAAGTTTAACCGTATCCCATTCTGGTTGCATAAAAGTAGGTACCGTCCAAAAAAACTCCAATTTTTTCAGAATTTGGTAAGTTTAGGTGACGATTTAGTGCATTTTTAATTGCGTGAGCTCTGAATGTTTTCTATAGCTGCTTGCAGCAGTCGAAGTATGACAACTTTTGTTCTATATGTTATTATTAAAAGTTTAACCCTTGGCAGATTTGAGACTTCCCATAAGGGTACTGTCGGAATATTTGTTATTTTCGCCAACTTCAAGAGCAAATTTTTCTAATTACAAGGTGGTAGTTGTAATAATTTTTTTGGTATGGCTAGATGCAACAATGATTGTGGAAGAAAGTTACTGTTTACTTCTTAATCGATAGATGCAACAATGATTGCGGAAGAAAGTTACTGTTTACTTTTTAATCTCAGATTTAACCCGCTAGCACAATGAGGGCGAGAATAAGAGTACCGTTTGAAAATGCCAAAATTTGCCATTTTTGGTTGCCTGTTCTATTATTTTGGAAAGGGTTAATTTCAAACACTTTTCATGTACGCATTCACAATTGACTATCGAGCATATTTGCTGTTGTTAGTTTGGTTGTAAAGTTTAATCCTATCCCATTCTGGTTGCATAAAATTAGGTACTGTCCAAACAATTTCCAATTTTTTCAGAATTTGGTAAATTTAGGTGGCCATTTACTCCATTTTTAATTGCTTGAGCTCTGAATGTTTTCTATAGCTGCTTGCAACAGTCAAAGTATGACAAATTCTGTTCTATATGTTATTATTAAAAGTTTAACCCTTGGCAGATTTGAGACTTCCCATAAGGGTACTGTCAGAATAATTGTTATTTTCGCCAACTTTTACATGCACTTTCTCAGCACTGGAGCCATATTGTCTCAAAACCCTTTCCATGAGAGGATTGGACCTTCATCCAAGAACAATTTTGCTGTTATATATTTTATTCAAAGTTTTAACCTTCACCCAGTTTTCGGGCCTTGAATTTGAGTGCCCTAAAATTCTCCATAAAATTGGCTAATTTGGAGCTCACTTTTCTTCCATTTTCAAAAGGAATATCGAAAAATGATTTACATGTTAGTATTTACAATTGCCTACCGAGCATATTTGCTGTTGTAAGTTTGGTTGTAAAGTCTAACCCTATGCTCGTTCTGTTTGCATAAAGATAGGTGCAGTCCAAAAAAAACTCTCGTTTTCAGAATTTGGTAAGTTTAAGTGACGATTTACTCCATTCCTAATTGATTGAGCGCTGAACGCTTTCTATGGCTGTATGCAGCAGTCATAGTATGACAACTTTTGTTTTATATGTCATTATTAAAAGTTTAACCGTTGGCAGATTCGAGACTGCCCATATGGGTATGGTCGGAATAATATTAATTTTCATAAAATCACTGAATATTGATAAGCGTGCAGTGGTAGTTTGGAATAGAATATACGAAAATGCTTTCGAAATTCGGATTCACAGTTCAATTCCAAGAATATTTTCTGTTAAATGGTCGCTGTAAAGTTTAACGCAATCCATGTCTCAGATGCATAATGCTAGATGCCGTCAAAAAAACCTCATTTTTTCAGAATTTCGTAGGTTCAAGTGACAGTTTACTCCATTCCTAATTCATTGAGCGCTGAATGTTTTCTATGCCTGCATGCAGCAAGCATAGCATGACAACTTCTGTTTTATACGTCATTATCAAAAGTTTAACCCTTGGCATATTTAGGAGTTCCCATGTGGGTATAGTCGTAATAATTGTTATTTTCGTAAAATCAATCCCTGAATATATTGGTAACCGTGCAGTGGCCTTTCAGTGGTGCTACATGAAGCCACAAATAGTTAAGGTTGAAAATTTCATCAAATAGACAAATTTAATACCTAACTCTGCCGGCGACAGGTAAATAATGAATGGAAAAGTCGTTGAGTTGAGAATAAAGTAGGGACAGATCGTGCCCTCGGTTTCCACCTGATCCACAGTATTTCCACGCTGTCTCGGCACTTGACAAAGATACTAAACTGTCGGGCAGGGACAGTAGGAAACATTCTGAGAATTTCAAGTTGCTGTCTTGCCTGATCGGGACATAATTGGAATATATCCGACATTGTATCTGTCGGATATATTCCAATTATGTCCCGATCACTTCACCTCGACTGTCCGCATGAGGGCACCATGATGCCGTGTACTAAGGCATACTGCACATCGATGGTGCGCATGTCTTCAACCAATCTAACCCTGCCTGTGTTACAGTGCGGAGGCACTATGTTGGGGCGCTGACGGCTGCTCGTCATTGCTCGGTGGTTCTCTATGGGTACTCCGGCTTCCTCCATCCATACAACTGTCACCGACATAGTATGACTTTGGCTGTTAATGTGTCGTTAAACCCTAATAAATAGATAAATAAATAAATCCAGTACAAGTTTTGCTCGTACAAATATTAGGACCGTCAGACAAAATTCATTTTCTGATTAATTTCGTACTTTTCTGTATTCACCTTCCCTGAGTAAAATTGGTGGTATACCTTTTCAATCTCAGATTTAACCCTCAAGCACAATAAGAGTGAGAATAAGTGTACCATTTGGAAATACTCCAATTATCCAACTTTGGTTACTCTCTACTATCATTTTGGAATGGTTAATTTGAGACACTTTGCTTTGCTATATGCAGAGATGTCTAATCAATAAATCCGGCTTTAGTTATGTTCTGGGACTTAATGAAACATGTGCTTTGGCCACTTAAAAATAGCACTGTCTGCAAAAAATGACTTTGAGTGAATGCGCACTTGTCCAAAACAAAAAGGAAAGAGCTCTTTGAACTTTCCATAACTGTTTTCAAAAAGCAATGGGGAACAAATTTTGTGTTATATGTTTTGGTATTTCCTGTTATCCAATACCAGTTTGGCCGTACAAATATGAATACCGCCAGGAAAGAAATCACATTTTCTCAGTGGTAGACTGTTCGACTTCTGTGATAGAGTTCCCGAGTTTTATCCCTGTCTGGGACGACCCACAAACTTTATCCCGGCTGCCAACATGGGGCACGATGATGCCATGTACTAAGGCGTACTGCATGTCAATGGTGCACATGTCTTCAACCGCTGGTACCCTGCTTCATAGGAGCTTGAACATAATTAGAAGGTTGAGCTGACAGTTGCTCGTCGATGCTTGGTGGTTCTCTCTGGGTCCTGCGACTTCCCTCACCCGTAAAACTGTCACGGTCACGATTAGCCATTGTGGATAAGTATGTGACCTTGAACACCAATAAATAAATACCGTCAGGGAAACCCTCTGTGAAATCCTTCTGTCAATAAATAGCAAAGTAGTAATGTAATGCAAGAAATATTAACAAGCTGTTCAACATCCCTTTAATCAACTCATTTTGACTTGAATTGTACCCATCACTGTGTATACTAGCTCTCTATATGGTTTAAACGATATCAAATAAACAACTAATTTGTGTGTGACAGTAACTCATATTACATGTATTTCATTGTATCTGAAGCAGATATGTTGGAAAAATTGTGAAATCATGATGAAGGAAGCTTACCCTCGTTTGTTGACAAATCCCACACATTCACAAACAGACAAAATGATAGAGAATAAATTAATAATTGATATTTAAGGTCACTTTCAGCATCTACAGCTATATCATGACCATAATATAGGTATGTATTCAAGTCCAGGTATTCATTGCATAGACGTACAGGGCTATTGTTTAGGGATGGGGGGGGGGGGGGGGGGGGGTAGTGAACCCTTTTGGCCCGAAAAAGTTGAATCTCAGGAGGAAATGCCAAATGTGGGTCTGGGAGGGAGGTGGGGGGGGTCTCCCTCCCATTGAGTACCTGGAGAGAAAGGATAGTATACACATCATCTCACTGGACACTCTGATCCAATAGAAAGGAGAGTATACACAGGATCTCACTGGACACTCTGGAACAATAGAAAGGAGAGTATACACAGGATCTCACTGGATACTCTGATCCAATAGAAAGGAGAGTATACACAGGATCTCACTGGACACTCTGGAGCAATAGAAAGGCGAGTATACACAGGATCTCACTGGATACTCTGGAGCAATAGAAAGGAGAGTATACACAGGATCTCACTGGATACTCTGATCCAATAGAATGGACAGTATACACAGGATGTCACTGCATCCTCTGGTGCAATAGAAAAGAGAGTATACACAGGATCTCACTGGATACTCTGATCCAATAGAAAGGAGAGTACACACAGGATCTCACTGGACTGTCTGATCCAATAGAAAGGAGAGTCTACACAGGATCTCACTGTATACTCTGGTGCAATAGAAAGGACAGTATACATAGGATGTCACTGGATACTCTGATCCAATAGAAAGGACAGTATACACAGGATGTCACTGGATACTCGACCCAATAGAAAGGACAGTATACACAGGATTTCACTGGACACTCTGATCCAATAGAAAGGAGAGTATGCACAGGATCTCACTGGATACTCCGGTCCAATAGAAAGGAGAGTCTACACAGGATCTCACTGGACACTCTGATCTAATAGAAAGGAGAGTATACACAGGATCTCACTGGATACTCTGGTCCAATAGAAAGGAGAGTATTCACAGGATCTCACTGGATACTCTGGTCCAATAGAAAGGAGAGTATACACAGGATCTCACTGGATCCTCTGACCCAATAGAAAGGACAGTATACACAGGATCTCACTGGATACTCTGATCCAATAGAAAGGAGAGTATACACAGGATCCCACGGGATATTCTGATCCAATAGAAAGGATAGTTAGTCTACACATGATGTCACTGGATACTCTGACCCAACAGAAAAGATAGTATTCACAAAATCTCACTGGATACTCTGGCCCAGTAGAAAGGATACTATACAAAAGATCTCACTGGATACTCTGATCCAATAGGAAGGAGAGTATACACAGGATCTCACTGGATCATCTGATCCAATAGAAAGGAGAGTATGCATAGGATCCCACGGGATACTCTGATCCAATAGAAAGTATAGTTAATCTACACAGGATGTCACTGGATACTCAGACCCAATAGAAAGGATAGTATACACATGATCTCACTGGATACTCTGATCCAATAGAAAGGACAGTATACACAGGATCTCACTGGATACTCTGGTGCAATAGAAAGGAGAGTATACACAGGATGTCACTGGATACTCTGATCCAATAGAAAGGATAGTATACACATCATCTCACTGGACACTCTGATCCAATAGAAAGGAAAGTATACACAGGATCTCGCTGTATACTCTGGTGCAATAGAAAGGAGAGTATACACAGGATCTCACTGGATACTCTGATCCAATAGAAGGACAGTATACACAGGATGTCGCTGGATACTCTGACCCAATAGAAAGGATAGTATACACAGGATCTCACTGGACACTCTGATCCAATAGAAAGGAGAGTATACACAGGATCCCACGGGATACTCTGATCCAATAGAGAGGATAGTTAGTCTACACAGGATGTCACTGGATACTCTGACCCAATAGAAAGGATATTATACACAGAATCTCACTGGATACTCTGACCCAATAGAAAGGATAGTTAGTCTACACAGGATGTCACTGGATACTCTGACCCAATAGAAAGGAGAGTATACACAGAATCTCACTGGACATTCTGATCCAATAGAATGGAGAGTATACATAGGATCCCACGGGATACTCTGATCCAATAGAAAGTATAGTTAGTCTACACAGGATGTCACTGGCCAAATAGAAAGGATACTATACACAGGATCTCACTGGATACTCTGATCCAATAGAAAGGATAGTATACACAGGATCCCACGGGATACTCTGATCCTATAGAAAGTAAAGTTAGTCTACACAGGATGTCACTGGCCAAATAGAAAGGATACTATACACAGGATCTCACTGGATACTCTGATCCAATAGGAAGGAGAGTATACACAGGATCTCACTGGATACTCTGATCCAATAGAAAGGAGAGTATACACATGATCGCACTGGATACTCTGATCCTATAGAAAGGATAGTATACACAGGATCTCACTGGATACTCGGATCCAATAGAAAGGAAATTATACACAGGATCTCACTAAATACTGTGGTGCAATAGAAAGGAGAGTATACACAGGATCTCACTGGATACTCTGATCCAATAGAATGGATACTATACACAGGATCTCGCTGGATACTCTGACCCAATAGAAAGGAGAGTATATACAGGATCTCACTTGATACTCTGATCAATAGAAAAGAGAGTATACACAGCATCTCACGGGATATGATCCAATAGAAAGGATAGTATACACAGGATCTCACTGGATACTCTGATCCAATAGAAAGGAGAGTATACACGGGATCTCACTGGATACTCTGATCCAATAGAAAGGATAGTATACACAGGGTCTCACTGGATAATCTGATCCAAAGGATAGTATACACAGGATCTCACTGGATACTCTGATCCAATAGAAAGTATAGTATGCACAGGATCTCACTAGACACTCTGATCCATGGAAAAGAGAGTATACACAGCATCGCACTGGATACTCTGAAACATTTGCGAGATATTTCTCTCTATCGCACTTTAATTTGTCAGAATGAGCAGAATCAGTTTTTTGTTTTGTCTTTTTGACATTGTTTTGGCTTGAGTTTTGATGTTTGGTATTTTGAATCATAGCGTGGCGTTTATTTGAATGAATATTTGTTTGACTAGTTTTCTTATTTTGTAGCCACTTCAATCTGTCTTGCGTTTCCAAAAGGTTTAGTCAGATTAAGTTTAGATTCCACAACGTGCGTTCTTTTATTCCGTTATTTATAGTTTTCTCGATCACTTGATCCCAAATTATTTCATTCCCAAGATCTTTAAATTCACAATTTACAATAAGTTCTCGTAATGCAGCAACATATTCTCATCAGTTGTTTCCCTTTACTGAGGAGCCGAGCTCTCTGTCTGAAACAATATCGTTCGGCAACAATGTTGACAGTTGGTATAAAATAATCATGTAATACCTCCAAATTTCGCCCTACGAATTTGAAATTTTAATGTGAAAAATAGTCGTTGCACTCTCACACCCAAAACAATGCAACAATAAAGCATTTTGTCCTGTCTCGGGCAGTGTATCTGCACCTGATGCACACAAATATGTGACAAGACTTTCCTGCCACTGAGTCCATGGTGATGGAGGAGAACTTGGGGCAGGCAGAAAAATGGTGGTAGTAATATAACAATAACATGATATTCAAGGGCATTACGGTTCATTAGCGTCCCAACAGAAATGATTAACATATTGAGGTCTTATAAGCGACACGACACGAGAGCCGCTAATAGGACAGAGGGTTGTTAATCGTTCCTGGTGGAGGGTGGGGGTGCTAAAAGAACGGTAATGACCGAGAATATCATGATATTACAATTATTACCACTTGAAGGGAGGGACATGCAAGTAGCCTCAAAATAACTCCAAGGCAATAGTTTAATCAAAGCCAAGTATTATTCAACATACTTGTCATTTAATCGAGAAATATACTTATATTTCAATGTGAATAGAAAATGAAGAATTAAGTTGAGAGTTTCAACATTGCATATTCATGAGATATTGGCATTTACTTTTTAAAGTTTTTTAAAAACCAAGTACGAAATAACTGAATCAAAAAGTCCAGCATCTGTATTTGGCAGCTTCAAAAAGTAGAATGATACATATCTATACTAACCTTATATCATTATGTAGAATGATACACATCTATACTGACCTTATATCATTATGTAGAATGGTACATATCTATACTAACCTTATATCATTATGTAGAATGATGCACATCTATACTGACCTTATATCATTATGTAGAATGATACACATCTGTACTGACCTGATATCATTATGTAGAATGATACACATCTATACTGACCTTACATCATTATGTAGAATGATACACATCTATACTGACCTTACATCATTATGTAGAATGATGCACATCTATACTGACCTTATATCATTACATGTATGTAGAATGATTCACATCTATACTTACCTTATATCATTATGTAGAATGATACGCATCTATACTGACCTTATATCATTATGTAGAATGATACACATCTATACTGACCTTACATCATTATGTAGAATGATACGCATCTATGCTGACCTATATCATTATGTAGAATGATACACATCTATACTGACCTTATATCATTATGTAGAATGATACGCATCTATGCTGACCTTATATCATTATGTAGAATGATACACATCTATGCTGACCTTATATCATTATGTAGAATGATACACATCTATACTTACCTTATATCATTACGTAGAATGATACACATCTATACTTACCTTATATCATTATGTAGAATGATACGCATCTATGCTGACGTTATATCATTATGTAGAATGATACACATCTATACTGACCTTACATCATTATGTAGAATGATGCACATCTATACTGACCTTATATCATTACATGTATGTAGAATGATTCACATCTATACTTACCTTATATCATTATGTAGAATGATACACATCTATACTGACCTTATATCATTATGTAGAATGATACACATCTATACTGACCTTACATCATTATGTAGAATGATACGCATCTATGCTGACCTATATCATTATGTAGAATGATACACATCTATACTGACCTTATATCATTATGTAGAATGATACGCATCTATGCTGACCTTATATCATTATGTAGAATGATACACATCTATGCTGACCTTATATCATTATGTAGAATGATACACATCTATACTTACCTTATATCATTACGTAGAATGATACACATCTATACTTACCTTATATCATTATGTAGAATGATACGCATCTATGCTGACGTTATATCATTATGTAGAATGATACACATCTATACTTACCTTATATCATTATGTAGAATGATACACATCTATACTTACCTTATATCATTATGTAGAATGATACGCATCTATGCTGACGTTATATCATTATGTAGAATGATACACATCTATACTTACCTTATATCATTATGTAGAATGATACGCATCTATGCTGACCTTATATCATTATGTAGAATGATACGCATCTATGCTGACCTTATATCATTATGTAGAATGATACGCATCTATGCTGACCTTATATCATTATGTAGAATGATACGCATCTATGCTGACCTTATATCATTATGTAGAATGATACACATCTATACTTACCTTATATCATTATGTAGAATGATACACATCTATACCTTCCTTATATCATTATGTAGAATGATGCACATCTATACTTACCTTATATCATTATGTAGAATGATAACATCTATACTTACCTTATATCATTATGTAGAATGATACACATCTATACTTACCTTATATCATTATGTAGAATGATACACATCTATACTTACCTTTTATCATTATGTAGAATGATACACATCTATACTTACCTTATATCATTATGTAGAATGATGCACATCTGTACTTACCTTATATCATTATGTAGAATGATACACATCTATACTGACCTTATATCATTATGTAGAATGATACGCATCTATGCTGACCTTATATCATTATGTAGAATGATACACATCTATACTTACCTTATATCATTATGTAGAATGATACACATCTATACTTACCTTATATCATTATGTAGAATGATACACATCTATACTGACCTTAGATCATTATGTAGAATGATACGCATCTATGCTGACCTTATATCATTATGTAGAATGATACACATCTATACTTACCTTATATCATTATGTAGAATGATACACATCTATACTTACCTTATATTATAGCATTATGTAGAATGATACACATCTATACTTACCTTATAGCATTATGTAGAATGATATACATCTATACTGACCTTATGCCATTATGTAGAAATATACACATCTATACTGACCTTATATCATTATGTAGAATGATACACATCTATACTGACCTTATATCATTACATGTATGTAGAATGATACACATCTATACTGACCTTATATCATTATGTAGAGCGATACACGTCTATACTGACCTTATATCATTATGTAGAACGATACACCTCTATACTGCTCTTATAGCATTATGTAGAATGCTACACATCTATACTGACCTTATATCGTTATGTAGAATGATACACATCTGTACTGACTTTATATCATTATGTAGAATGATACACATCTGTACTGACCTTATATCATTATGTAGAATGATACACATCTATACTGCTCTTATAACATTATGTAGAATGATATACATCTATACTGCTCTTATATCATTATGTGGAATGATACACGTCTATAGTGACCTTATATCATTATGTAGAACGATACACATCTATATTGACCTTATATCATTATGTAGAATGATACACATCTGTACTGACTTTATATCATTATGTAGAATGATACACATCTATACTGACCTTATATCATTATGTAGAATGGTACACAACTATACTGACCTTTTTTCATTATGTAGAAATATACACATCTATACTGACCTTATATTATTATGTAGAATGATACCCATCTATACTGACCTTATATCATTATATAGAAATACACACATCTTTACTGACCTTATATTATTATTCGGCTCTTAATGTTCCATTGCAACTGTGCACTCATTTCGACTTGGATGAAAATGAACAAGGGAAACGATACGTCAATTGAAAATAATTCGATGTGAGATCACGTGACCTATCGGGCAGCGGCGGAAAATCCAATTTTTTTTCATTGTCCACCCGCGGCTTGATACGTCAAGTGACTGGCCTCATAAAACAATATTAATACATTAGAGAATGCCCTGTTAAGTGGTAGTAATATGGATGATGGAGGAAGAAAAACTGCCGGATTCTAAATGACATGAGATTCTTAATTTTTAGCTACTTTTCTAGACAACACCAGTAACCGGCATTTGTCAGGTCATTGTCTTTCGGTGTTTCTATTTTAATATTTAGAATTTATTGGTGTTTTTCTGACTGATTGTTTATCTGTATGGCAAGTCATCGCATCCTCATCGCCAATTTGTTGTATCTCCACGTGCTTAAGGAATTGAATGAAAATTAATAATGCATATATTCGTATTTTTGTAGAAGCAATATACAACGTAGAACAGAAAGCATGTACATAGAAATACTGATCTACCAATATCACGGCATTCTCTTCGGAGGATCATGAGAAGAAGATTTTTAAAGATTAATTAGGCTTTTGAGTATTAACCAGAGCCCAAAGATGGCAGCATCTTCATTTGAACAAAGTAGAAAGGGTATACTCCAAAGATGGTCTGTATCATATATGTTTCAATTTGTCCGAGTGGTTTTGAAGAACACATGTTTAAAAAATTAACGGATGACGGACGCCAAGTGATGGTAACAGCGCCCACTGAGTTTCAATAGCGCCCACTGTGCTGAAAAAATGTTACTCTGCAGACATATCCCAAATCTGGAGAAAATAATTGCGAGGATTCAAAACTCATGACTGAAAGGGTCAAAAAAGCCTTTTAAATGTGGAATAACATAATTTAATTTTTGAGCCGTTACATTCGTTACCCTGGCTAACAGAATATTTTCGGTCAAACTATCATTTGTTAGCCAATCTCCAACTATCACAGATCAGCCAATCTCAAACTATCAAAGATTAGCCAATTTCAAACTATCAAAGATTAGCCAATCTCAAACTATCAAAGATTAGCCAATCTCAAACTATCAAAGATTAGCCAATCTCAAACTATCAAAGATTAGCCAATCTCCAATTATCAAAGATTAGCCAATTTCAAACTATCAAAGATTATCCAATCTCAAACTATCAAAGATTATCCAATCTCAAACTATCAAAGATTATCCAATCTCAAACTATCAAAGGTTAGCCAATTTCAAACTATCAAAGATTAGCCAATCTTAAACTATCAAAGATTATCCAATCTCAAACTATCAAAGATTATCCAATCTCAAACTATCAAAGATTAGCCAATCTCAAACTATCAAAGATTAGCCAATCTTAAACTATCACAGATTAGCCAATCTTAAACTATCAAAGATTATCCAATCTCAAACTATCAAAGATTAGCCAATCTCAAACTATCAAAGATTAGCCAATCTTAAACTATCACAGATTAGCCAATCTTAAACTATCAAAGATTATCCAATCTCAAACTATCAAAGATTAGCCAATCTCAAACTATCAAAGATTAGCCAATCTTAAACTATCACATATTAGCCAATCTTAAACTATCAAAGATTAGCCAATCTTAAACTATCACAGATTAGCCAATCTTAAACTATCAAAGATTAGCCAATCTCAAACTATCAAAGATTAGCCAATCTTAAACTATCACAGATTAGCCAATCTCAAACTATCAAAGGTTAGTCAATCTCGAACAATCAAAGATTAGTCAATCTCAAACTATCAACGATTAGTCAATCTAAACTATCAAAGATTATCCAATCTCAAACTATCAAAGATTATCCAATCTCAAACTATCAAAGATTAGCCAATCTCAAACTATCAAAGATTAGCCAATCTTAAACTATCACAGATTAGCCAATCTTAAACTATCAAAGATTAGCCAATCTCAAACTATCAAAGATTAGCCAATCTTAAACTATCACAGATTAGCCAATCTTAAACTATCAAAGATTAGCCAATCTTAAACTATCACAGATTAGCCAATCTTAAACTATCAAAGATTAGCCAATCTCAAACTATCAAAGATTAGCCAATCTTAAACTATCACAGATTAGCCAATCTCAAACTATCAAAGGTTAGTCAATCTCGAACTATCAAAGATTAGTCAATCTCAAACTATCAAAGGTTAGCCAATCTCAAACTATCAAAGATTATCCAATCTCAAACTATCAAAGATTATCCAATCTCAAACGATCAAAGATTAGCCAATTTCAAACTATTAAAGATTAGTCAATCTCAAACTATCAAAGATTAGTCAATCTCAAACTATCAAAGATTAGCCAATTTCAAACTATCAAAGATTAGCCAATCTCAAACTATCAAAGGTTAGCCAATCTCAAACTATTAAAGATTAGTCAATCTCAAACTACCAAAGGTTAGTCAATCTCAAACTACCAAAGGTTGGTCAGTCTCAAACTATCAAAGATTAGTCAATCTCAAACTATAAACGGTTGGTCAATCTCAGATTACCAAAGATTAGACAATCTCAAACTATCAACGGTTGGTCAGTCTCAAACTACCAAAGGTTAGTCAATCTCAAACTATCAACGGTTGGTCAATCTCAGATTACCAAAGATTAGACAATCTCAAACTATCAACGGTTGGTCAGTCTCAAACTATCAAAGGTTGGTCAATCTCAAACTACCAAAGGTTAGTCAATCTCAAACTACCAAAGGTTGGTCAGTCTCAAACTATCAAAGATTAGTCAATCTCAAACTATCAACGGTTGGTCAATCTCAGATTACCAAAGATTAGACAATCTCAAACTATCAAAGATTAGCCAATCTCAAACTACCAAAGATTACCCAATCTCATACTATCAAAGATTAGCCAATCTCAAACTATCAAAGGTTAGCCAATCTCAAACTATTAAAGATTAGTCAATCTCAAACTATCAAAGATTAGCCAATCTCAAACTATCAAAGATTAGTGAATCTCAAACTATCAAAGGTTAGTCAATCTCAAACTACCAAAGGTTGGTCAGTCTCAAACTATCAAAGATTAGTCAATCTCAAACTATCAAAGATTATCCAATCTCAAACTATCAAAGATTAGTCAATCTCAAACTATCAAAGGTTAGCCAATCTCAAACTATCAAAGATTATCCAATCTCAAACTATCAAAGATTATCCAATCTCAAACGATCAAAGATTAGCCAATTTCAAACTATTAAAGATTAGTCAATCTCAAACTATCAAAGATTAGTCAATCTCAAACTATCAAAGATTAGCCAATTTCAAACTATCAAAGATTAGCCAATCACAAACTATCAAAGGTTAGCCAATCTCAAACTATTAAAGATTAGTCAATCTCAAACTACCAAAGGTTAGTCAATCTCAAACTACCAAAGGTTGGTCAGTCTCAAACTATCAAAGATTAGTCAATCTCAAACTATCAACGGTTGGTCAATCTCAGATTACCAAAGATTAGACAATCTCAAACTATCAACGGTTGGTCAGTCTCAAACTACCAAAGGTTAGTCAATCTCAAACTATCAACGGTTGGTCAATCTCAGATTACCAAAGATTAGACAATCTCAAACTATCAACGGTTGGTCAGTCTCAAACTATCAAAGGTTGGTCAATCTCAAACTACCAAAGGTTAGTCAATCTCAAACTATCAAAGATTAGTCAATCTCAAACTATCAAAGATTATCCAATCTCAAATTATCAAAGATTATCCAATCTCAAACTATCAAAGATTAGCCAATCTCAAACTATCAAAGGTTAGTCAATCTCAAACTATCAAAGATTAGCCAATCTCAAACTATCAAAGATTATCCAATCTCAAACTATCAAAGATTATCCAATCTCAAACTATCAAAGATTATCCAATCTCAAACTATCAAAGATTAGCCAATCTCAAACTATCAAAGATTAGCCAATCTCAAACTATCAAAGATTATCCAATCTCAAACTATCAAAGATTAGCCAATCTCAAACTACCAAAGGTTAGTCAATCTCAAACTATCGAAGATTAGCCAATCTCAAACTACCAAAGATTAGCCAATCTCAAACTATCAAAGATTATCCAATCTCAAACTATCAAAGATTAGCCAATCTCAAACTACCAAAGGTTGGTCAATCTCAAACTACCAAAGGTTAGTCAATCTCAAACTATCAAAGATTAGTCAATCTCAAACTATCAAAGATTATCCAATCTCAAACTATCAAAGATTATCCAATCTCAAACTATCAAAGATTATCCAATCTCAAACTATCAAAGATTAGCCAATCTCAAACTATCAAAGATTAGCCAATCTCAAACTATCAAAGATTATCCAATCTCAAACTATCAAAGATTAGCCAATCTCAAACTACCAAAGGTTAGTCAATCTCAAACTATCAAAGATTAGTCAATCTCAAACTATCAAAGATTATCCAATCTCAAACTATCAAAGATTATCCAATCTCAAACTATCAAAGATTAGCCAATCTCAAACTATCAAAGGTTAGTCAATCTCAAACTATCAAAGATTATCCAATCTCAAACTATCAAAGATTAGCCAATCTCAAACTATCAAAGGTTAGTCAATCTCAAACTATCAAAGATTAGTCAATCTCAAACTATCAAAGATTATCCAATCTCAAACTATCAAAGATTATCCAATCTCAAACTATCAAAGATTAGCCAATCTCAAACTATCAAAGGTTAGTCAATCTCAAACTATCAAAGATTAGTCAATCTCAAACAATCAAAGATTATCCAATCTCAAACTTTCAAAGATTATCCAATCTCAAACTATCAAAGATTAGACAATCTCAAACTATCAACGGTTGGTCAGTCTCAAACTATCAAAGATTAGCCAATCTCAAACTACCAAAGGTTAGTCAATCCCAAACTATCAAAGATTAGTCAATCTCAAACTATCAAAGATTAGTCAATCTCAAACTATCAAAGATTAGCCAATCTCAAACTATCAAAGATTACCCAATCTCATACTATCAAAGGTTAGCCAATCTCATACTATCAAAGATTAGCCAATCTCAAACTATCAACGATTAGACAATCTCAGATTACCAAAGATTAGACAATCTCAAACTATCAACGGTTAGCCAATCTCAAACTACCAAAGGTTAGTCAATCCCAAACTATCAAAGATTAGCCAATCCCAAACTATCAAAGATTAGTCAATCCCAAACTATCAAAGATTAGCCAATCCCAAACTATCAAAGATTAGTCAATCCCAAACTATCAAAGATTATCCAATCTCAAACTATCAAAGATTAGCCAATCTCAAACTACCAAAGGTTAGTCAATCTCAAACTATCAAAGATTAGCCAATCCCAAACTACCAAAGATTAGTCAATCTCAAACTATCAAAGATTAGCCAATCTCAAACTATCAAAGATTAGACAATCTCAAACTATCAAAGATTAGCCAATCTCAAACTACCAAAGGTTAGTCAATCTCAAACTATCAAAGATTAGCCAATCTCAAACTATCAAAGATTAGACAATCTCAAACTATCAACGGTTGGTCAGTCTCAAACTATCAAAGGTTGGTCAATCTCAAACTATCAACGGTTGGTCAGTCTCAAACTACCAAAGGTTAGTCAATCTCAAACTATCAAAGGTTAGTCAATCTCAGATTACCAAAGATTAGACAATCTCAAACTATCAACGGTTGGTCAGTCTCAAACTATCAAAGGTTGGTCAATCTCAAACTACCAAAGGTTAGTCAATCTCAAACTATCAAAGATTAGTCAATCTCAAACTATCAAAGATTAGCCAATCTCAAACTATCAAAGATTAGACAATCTCAAACTATCAACGGTTGGTCAGTCTCAAACTATCAAAGGTTAGCCAATCTCAAACTACCAAAGGTTAGTCAATCCCAAACTATCAAAGATTAGTCAATCTCAAACTATCAAAGATTAGTCAATCTCAAACTATCAAAGATTAGCCAATCTCAAACTATCAAAGATTACCCAATCTCATACTATCAAAGGTTAGCCAATCTCATACTATCAAAGATTAGCCAATCTCAAACTATCAACGATTAGACAATCTCAGATTACCAAAGATTAGACAATCTCAAACTATCAACGGTTAGCCAATCTCAAACTATCAAAGATTATCCAATCTCAAACTATCAAAGATTAGCCAATCTCAAACTACCAAAGGTTAGTCAATCTCAAACTATCAAAGATTAGCCAATCCCAAACTACCAAAGATTAGTCAATCTCAAACTATCAAAGATTAGCCAATCTCAAACTATCAAAGATTAGACAATCTCAAACTATCAAAGATTATCCAATCTCAAACTATCAAAGATTAGCCAATCTCAAACTATCAAAGATTAGCCAATCTCAAACTATCAAAGATTATCCAATCTCAAACTATCAAAGATTAGCCAATCTCAAAGTACCAAAGGTTAGTCAATCTCAAACTATCAAAGATTAGTCAATCTCAAACTATCAAAGATTATCCAATCTCAAACTATCAAAGATTATCCAATCTCAAACTATCAAAGATTAGCCAATCTCAAACTATCAAAGGTTAGTCAATCTCAAACTATCAAAGATTATCCAATCTCAAACTATCAAAGATTAGCCAATCTCAAACTATCAAAGGTTAGTCAATCTCAAACTATCAAAGATTAGTCAATCTCAAACTATCAAAGATTATCCAATCTCAAACTATCAAAGATTATCCAATCTCAAACTATCAAAGATTAGCCAATCTCAAACTATCAAAGGTTAGTCAATCTCAAACTATCAAAGATTAGTCAATCTCAAACAATCAAAGATTATCCAATCTCAAACTTTCAAAGATTATCCAATCTCAAACTATCAAAGATTAGACAATCTCAAACTATCAACGGTTGGTCAGTCTCAAACTATCAAAGATTAGCCAATCTCAAACTACCAAAGGTTAGTCAATCCCAAACTATCAAAGATTAGTCAATCTCAAACTATCAAAGATTAGTCAATCTCAAACTATCAAAGATTAGCCAATCTCAAACTATCAAAGATTACCCAATCTCATACTATCAAAGGTTAGCCAATCTCATACTATCAAAGATTAGCCAATCTCAAACTATCAACGATTAGACAATCTCAGATTACCAAAGATTAGACAATCTCAAACTATCAACGGTTAGCCAATCTCAAACTACCAAAGGTTAGTCAATCCCAAACTATCAAAGATTAGCCAATCCCAAACTATCAAAGATTAGTCAATCCCAAACTATCAAAGATTAGCCAATCCCAAACTATCAAAGATTAGTCAATCCCAAACTATCAAAGATTATCCAATCTCAAACTATCAAAGATTAGCCAATCTCAAACTACCAAAGGTTAGTCAATCTCAAACTATCAAAGATTAGCCAATCCCAAACTACCAAAGATTAGTCAATCTCAAACTATCAAAGATTAGCCAATCTCAAACTATCAAAGATTAGACAATCTCAAACTATCAAAGATTAGCCAATCTCAAACTACCAAAGGTTAGTCAATCTCAAACTATCAAAGATTAGCCAATCTCAAACTATCAAAGATTAGACAATCTCAAACTATCAACGGTTGGTCAGTCTCAAACTATCAAAGGTTGGTCAATCTCAAACTATCAACGGTTGGTCAGTCTCAAACTACCAAAGGTTAGTCAATCTCAAACTATCAAAGGTTAGTCAATCTCAGATTACCAAAGATTAGACAATCTCAAACTATCAACGGTTGGTCAGTCTCAAACTATCAAAGGTTGGTCAATCTCAAACTACCAAAGGTTAGTCAATCTCAAACTATCAAAGATTAGTCAATCTCAAACTATCAAAGATTAGCCAATCTCAAACTATCAAAGATTAGACAATCTCAAACTATCAACGGTTGGTCAGTCTCAAACTATCAAAGGTTAGCCAATCTCAAACTACCAAAGGTTAGTCAATCCCAAACTATCAAAGATTAGTCAATCTCAAACTATCAAAGATTAGTCAATCTCAAACTATCAAAGATTAGCCAATCTCAAACTATCAAAGATTACCCAATCTCATACTATCAAAGGTTAGCCAATCTCATACTATCAAAGATTAGCCAATCTCAAACTATCAACGATTAGACAATCTCAGATTACCAAAGATTAGACAATCTCAAACTATCAACGGTTAGCCAATCTCAAACTATCAAAGATTATCCAATCTCAAACTATCAAAGATTAGCCAATCTCAAACTACCAAAGGTTAGTCAATCTCAAACTATCAAAGATTAGCCAATCCCAAACTACCAAAGATTAGTCAATCTCAAACTATCAAAGATTAGCCAATCTCAAACTATCAAAGATTAGACAATCTCAAACTATCAAAGATTAGCCAATCTCAAACTACCAAAGGTTAGTCAATCTCAAACTATCAAAGATTAGCCAATCCCAAACTATCAAAGATTAGCCAATCTCAAACTACCAAAGGTTAGTCAATCTCAAACTATCAAAGATTAGCCAATCCCAAACTATCAAAGATTAGTCAATCTCATACTATCAAGGGTTAGTCAATCCCAAACTATCAAAGGTTAGTCAATCTCAAACTACCAAAGATTAGCCAATCTCAAACTATCAAAGATTAGTCAATCTCATACTATCAAAGATTAGCCAATCTTAAACTATCAAAGGTTAGTCAATCTCAAACTACCAAAGATTAGCCAATCTTAAACTATCAAAGGTTAGTCAATCTCAAACTACCAAAGATTAGTCAATCTCAAACTATCAAAGATTAGCCAATCTTAAACTATCAAAGATTAGTCAATCTCAAACTATCAAAGATTAGCCAATCTTAAACTATCAAAGGTTAGTCAATCTCAAACTACCAAAGATTAGTCAATCTTAAACTATCAAAGGTTAGTCAATCTCAAACTACCAAAGATTAGTCAATCTCAAACTATCAAAGATTAGCCAATCTTAAACTATCAAAGATTAGTCAATCTCAAACTATCAAAGATTAGCCAATCTTAAACTATCAAAGGTTAGTCAATCTCAAACTACCAAAGATTAGTCAATCTCAAACTACCAAAGATTAGTCAATCTCAAACTATCAAAGATTAGCCAATCTTAAACTATCAAAGATTAGTCAATCTCAAACTATCAAAGATTAGCCAATCTTAAACTATCAAAGGTTAGTCAATCTCAAACTACCAAAGATTAGCCAATCTTAAACTATCAAAGATTAGTCAATCTCATACTATCAAGGGTTAGTCAATCCCAAACTATCAAAGGTTAGTCAATCTCAAACTACCAAAGATTAGTCAATCTCAGACTATCAAAGATTAGCCAATCTTAAACTATCAAAGGTTAGTCAATCTCAAACTACCAAAGATTAGCCAATCTCAAACTATCAAAGATTAGTCAATCTCATACTATCAAGGGTTAGTCAATCCCAAACTATCAAAGGTTAGTCAATCTCAAACTACCAAAGGTTAGTCAATCTCAAACTACCAAAGGTTAGTCAATCCCAAACTATCAAAGGTTAGTCAATCTCAAACTATCAAAGATTAGTCAATCTCAAACTATCAAGGGTTAGTCAATCCCAAACTATCAAAGGTTACTCAATCTCAAACTATCAAAGGTTAGCCAATCTCAAACTATCAAAGATTAGCCAATCTCAAACTACCAAAGGTTAGTCAATCTCAAACTATCAAAGATTAGCCAATCCCAAACTACCAAAGATTAGTCAATCTCAAACTACCAAAGATTAGCCAATCTTAAACTATCAAAGATTAGTCAATCTCATACTATCAAGGGTTAGTCAATCCCAAACTATCAAAGGTTAGTCAATCTCAAACTACCAAAGATTAGTCAATCTCAAACTATCAAAGATTAGTCAATCTCAAACTATCAAAGGTTAGTCAATCTCAAACTATCAAGGGTTAGTCAATCTCAAACTACCAAAGATTAGTCAATCTCATACTATCAAAGATTAGTCAATCTCATACTATCAAGGGTTAGTCAATATCAAACTACCAAAGGTTAGTCAATCCCAAACTATCAAAGGTTAGTCAATCCCAAACTATCAAAGATTAGTCAATATCAAACTATCAAAGGTTAGTCAATACCAAACTATCAAAGGTTAGTCAATCTCATACTATCAAAGATTAGTCAATCTCAAACTATCAAAGGTTAGTCAATCCCAAACTATCAAAGGTTAGTCAATCTCAAACTATCAAAGATTAGTCAATCTCAAACTATCAAGGGTTAGTCAATCTCAAACTATCAAAGATTAGTCAATCTCAAACTATCAAGGGTTAGTCAATCTCAAACTACCAAAGATTAGTCAATCTCATACTATCAAAGATTAGTCAATCTCATACTATCAAGGGTTAGTCAATATCAAACTACCAAAGGTTAGTCAATCCCAAACTATCAAAGGTTAGTCAATCCCAAACTATCAAAGATTAGTCAATATCAAACTATCAAAGGTTAGTCAATACCAAACTATCAAAGGTTAGTCAATCTCATACTATCAAAGATTAGTCAATCTCAAACTATCAAGGGTTAGTCAATCCCAAACTATCAAAGATTAGCCAATCCCAAACTATCAAAGATTATCCAATCTCAAACGATCAAAGATTATCCAATCTCAAACGATCAAAGATTAGTCAATCTCAAACTATCAAGGGTTAGTCAATCCCAAACTATCAAAGATTAGTCAATCCCAAACTATCAAAGATTATCCAATCTCAAACTATCAAAGATTATCCAATCTCAAACGATCAAAGATTAGTCAATCTCAAACTATCAAGGGTTAGTCAATCCCAAACTATCAAAGATTAGTCAATCCCAAACTATCAAAGATTATCCAATCTCAAACTATCAAAGATTAGCCAATCTCAAACTATCAAGGGTTAGTCAATCCCAAACTATCAAAGATTAGCCAATCCCAAACTATCAAAGATTATCCAATCTCAAACGATCAAAGATTATCCAATCTCAAACTATCAAAGATTAGCCAATCTCAAACTATCAAAGGTTAGTCAATCCCAAACTATCAAAGATTAGTCAATCTCAAACTATCAAAGATTAGCCAATCTCAAACTATCAAAGATTAGCCAATCTCAAACTATCAAAGATTAGCCAATCTCAAACTATCAAAGATTAGCCAATCTCAAACTATCAAAGATTAGCCAATCTCAAACTATCAAAGATTAGTCAATCCCAAACTATCAAAGGTTAGTCAATCCCAAACTATCAAAGGTTAGTCAATCCCAAACTATCAAAGATTATCCAATCTCAAACGATCAAAGATTAGTCAATCTCAAACTACCAAAGATTAGTCAATCTCATACTATCAAAGATTAGTCAATCTCATACTATCAAGGGTTAGTCAATATCAAACTACCAAAGGTTAGTCAATCCCAAACTATCAAAGGTTAGTCAATCCCAAACTATCAAAGATTAGTCAATATCAAACTATCAAAGGTTAGTCAATACCAAACTATCAAAGGTTAGTCAATCTCATACTATCAAAGATTAGTCAATCTCAAACTATCAAGGGTTAGTCAATCCCAAACTATCAAAGATTAGCCAATCCCAAACTATCAAAGATTATCCAATCTCAAACGATCAAAGATTATCCAATCTCAAACGATCAAAGATTAGTCAATCTCAAACTATCAAGGGTTAGTCAATCCCAAACTATCAAAGATTAGTCAATCCCAAACTATCAAAGATTATCCAATCTCAAACTATCAAAGATTATCCAATCTCAAACGATCAAAGATTAGTCAATCTCAAACTATCAAGGGTTAGTCAATCCCAAACTATCAAAGATTAGTCAATCCCAAACTATCAAAGATTATCCAATCTCAAACTATCAAAGATTAGCCAATCTCAAACTATCAAGGGTTAGTCAATCCCAAACTATCAAAGATTAGCCAAACCCAAACTATCAAAGATTATCCAATCTCAAACGATCAAAGATTATCCAATCTCAAACTATCAAAGATTAGCCAATCTCAAACTATCAAAGGTTAGTCAATCCCAAACTATCAAAGATTAGTCAATCTCAAACTATCAAAGATTAGCCAATCTCAAACTCTCAAAGATTAGCCAATCTCAAACTATCAAAGATTAGCCAATCTCAAACTATCAAAGATTAGCCAATCTCAAACTATCAAAGATTAGCCAATCTCAAACTATCAAAGATTAGTCAATCCCAAACTATCAAAGGTTAGTCAATCCCAAACTATCAAAGGTTAGTCAATCCCAAACTATCAAAGATTATCCAATCTCAAACGATCAAAGATTAGTCAATCTCAAACTACCAAAGGTTAGTCAATCCCAAACTATCAAAGGTTAGTCAATCTCAAACTATCAAAGATTAGTCAATCTCAAACTATCAAAGATTAGTCAATCCCAAACTATCAAAGATTAGCCAATCTCAAACTATCAAAGATTAGTCAATCTCAAACTATCAAAGGTTAGTCAATCTCAAACTATCAAAGGTTAGTCAATCTCAAACTATCAAAGATTAGCCAATCCCAAACTATCAAAGATTATCCAATCTCAAACTATCAAAGATTAGTCAATCTCAAACTATCAAAGGTTAGTCAATCTCAAACTATCAAAGGTTAGTCAATCTCAAACTATCAAAGATTAGCCAATCCCAAACTATCAAAGATTATCCAATCTCAAACTATCAAAGATTATCCAATCTCAAACTATCAAAGATTAGCCAATCTCAAACTATCAAAGATTAGCCAATCCCAAACTATCAAAGATTATCCAATCTCAAACTATCAAAGATTAGCCAATCTCAAACTATCAAAGATTAGTCAATCCCAAACTATCAAAGATTAGTCAATCCCAAACTATCAAAGGTTAGTCAATCCCAAACTATCAAAGGTTAGTCAATCCCAAACTATCAAAGATTATCCAATCTCAAACGATCAAAGATTAGTCAATCTCAAACTATCAAAGATTAGCCAATCCCAAACTATCAAAGATTATCCAATCTCAAACTATCAAAGATTAGCCAATCTCAAACTATCAAAGATTAGTCAATCCCAAACTATCAAAGGTTAGTCAATCCCAAACTATCAAAGGTTAGTCAATCCCAAACTATCAAAGATTAGCCAATCTCAAACTATCAAAGATTAGCCAATCTCAAACTATCAAAGATTAGCCAATCCCAAACTATCAAAGATTATCCAATCCCAAACTATCAAAGATTATCCAATCTCAAACGATCAAAGATTAGTCAATCCCAAACTATCAAAGATTATCCAATCTCAAACTATCAAAGATTAGCCAATCTCAAACTATCAAAGATTAGTCAATCTCAAACTATCAAAGATTAGTCAATCCCAAACTATCAAAGGTTAGTCAATCTCAAACTATCAAAGATTAGCCAATCTCAAACTATCAAAGGTTAGCCAATCTCAAACTATCAAAGATTAGCCAATCTCAAACTATCAAAGATTAGCCAATCTCAAACTATCAAAGATTAGTCAATCTCAAACTATCAACGATTAGTCAATCCCAAACTATCAAAGATTAGTCAATCCCAAACTATCAAAGATTAGTCAATCCCAAACTATCAAAGATTATCCAATCTCAAACGATCAAAGATTAGTCAATCTCAAACTATCAAAGGTTAGTCAATCCCAAACTATCAAAGATTAGTCAATCCCAAACTATCACAGATTAGCCAATCTCAAACTATCAAAGATTAGCCAATCTCAAACTATCAAAGATTAGCCAATCTAACACTATCAATGGTTAGCCAATCTGAAACTATCAAAGATTAGCCAATCTGAAACTATCAAAGATTAGCCAATCTCAAACTATCAAAGATTAGCCAATCTCAAACTATCAAATATTAGCCAACCTTAAACTATCAAAGATTAGCCAATCTCATACTATCAAAGGTTAACCTTTCTCAAACTATCAAAGATTAGCCAATCCCAAACTATCAAAGATTAGCCAATCTCAAACTATCAAAGATTAGCCAATCTAACACTATCAAAGATTAGCCAATCTCAAACTATCAAAGGTTAGTCATTCTCAAACTATCAACAGTTGGTCAGTCGGAAACTATCAAAGATTAGTCAATCTCAAACTATCAAAGATTAGCCAATCTCATACTATCAAAGGTTAACCATTCTCAAACTATCAAAGGTTAGTCATTCTCAAACTATCAACAGTTGGTCAGTCGGAAACTATCAAAGATTAGTCAATCTCAAACTATCAAAGATTAGCCAATCTTAAACTATCAAAGATTAGCCAATCTCAAACTATCAAAGATTAGCCAATCTCAAACTATCAAAGATTAGCCAATCTCAAACTATCAAAGATTAGCCAATCTAACACTATCAAAGGTTAGCCAATCTGAAACTATCAAAGATTAGTCAATCTCAAACTATCAAAGATTAGCCAATCTCATACTATCAAAGGTTAACCATTCTCAAACTATCAAAGGTTAGTCATTCTCAAACTATCAACAGTTGGTCAGTCGGAAACTATCAAAGATTAGCCAATCTCAAACTATCAAAGATTAGCCAATCTCAAACTATCAAAGATTAGCCAATCTCAAACTATCAAAGATTAGCCAATCTCAAACTATCAAAGATTAGCCAATCTCAAACTATCAAAGATTAGCCAATCTAACACTATCAAAGGTTAGCCAATCTGAAACTATCAAAGATTAGCCAATCTCAAACTATCAAAGATTAGCCAATCTCAAACTATCAAAGATTAGCCAATCTCAAACTATCAAAGATTAGCCAATCTCAAACTATCAAAGATTAGCCAATCTCAAACTATCAAAGATTAGCCAATCCCAAACTATCAAAGGTTAGCCAATCTCAAACTATCAACGATTAGTCAATCTCAAACTATCAAAGATTAGCCAATCTTAAACTATCAAAGATTAACCATTCTCAAACTATCAAAGATTAGCCAATCTCAAACTATCAAAGATTAGCCAATCTCATACTATCAAAGGTTAACCTTTCTCAAACTATCAAAGATTAGCCAATCCCAAACTATCAAAGATTAGCCAATCTCAAACTATCAAAGATTAGCCAATCTCAAACTATCAAAGATTAGCCAATCTCGACCTATCAACGATTAGTCAGTCTCAAACTATCAAAGATTAGCCAATCTCAAACTATCAACGATTAGTCAATCTCAAACTATCAAAGATTAGCCAATCCCAAACTACCAAAGATTAGTCAATCTCAAACTATCAAAGATTAGCCAATCTCAAACTATCAAAGATTAGACAATCTCAAACTATCAAAGATTAGCCAATCTCAAACTACCAAAGGTTAGTCAATCTCAAACTATCAAAGATTAGCCAATCCCAAACTATCAAAGATTAGCCAATCTCAAACTACCAAAGGTTAGTCAATCTCAAACTATCAAAGATTAGCCAATCCCAAACTATCAAAGATTAGTCAATCTCATACTATCAAGGGTTAGTCAATCCCAAACTATCAAAGGTTAGTCAATCTCAAACTACCAAAGATTAGCCAATCTCAAACTATCAAAGATTAGTCAATCTCATACTATCAAAGATTAGCCAATCTTAAACTATCAAAGGTTAGTCAATCTCAAACTACCAAAGATTAGCCAATCTTAAACTATCAAAGGTTAGTCAATCTCAAACTACCAAAGATTAGTCAATCTCAAACTATCAAAGATTAGCCAATCTTAAACTATCAAAGATTAGTCAATCTCAAACTATCAAAGATTAGCCAATCTTAAACTATCAAAGGTTAGTCAATCTCAAACTACCAAAGATTAGTCAATCTTAAACTATCAAAGGTTAGTCAATCTCAAACTACCAAAGATTAGTCAATCTCAAACTATCAAAGATTAGCCAATCTTAAACTATCAAAGATTAGTCAATCTCAAACTATCAAAGATTAGCCAATCTTAAACTATCAAAGGTTAGTCAATCTCAAACTACCAAAGATTAGTCAATCTCAAACTACCAAAGATTAGTCAATCTCAAACTATCAAAGATTAGCCAATCTTAAACTATAAAAGATTAGTCAATCTCAAACTATCAAAGATTAGCCAATCTTAAACTATCAAAGGTTAGTCAATCTCAAACTACCAAAGATTAGCCAATCTTAAACTATCAAAGATTAGTCAATCTCATACTATCAAGGGTTAGTCAATCCCAAACTATCAAAGGTTAGTCAATCTCAAACTACCAAAGATTAGTCAATCTCAGACTATCAAAGATTAGCCAATCTTAAACTATCAAAGGTTAGTCAATCTCAAACTACCAAAGATTAGCCAATCTCAAACTATCAAAGATTAGTCAATCTCATACTATCAAGGGTTAGTCAATCCCAAACTATCAAAGGTTAGTCAATGTCAAACTACCAAAGGTTAGTCAATCTCAAACTACCAAAGGTTAGTCAATCCCAAACTATCAAAGGTTAGTCAATCTCAAACTATCAAAGATTAGTCAATCTCAAACTATCAAGGGTTAGTCAATCCCAAACTATCAAAGGTTACTCAATCTCAAACTATCAAAGGTTAGCCAATCTCAAACTATCAAAGATTAGCCAATCTCAAACTACCAAAGGTTAGTCAATCTCAAACTATCAAAGATTAGCCAATCCCAAACTACCAAAGATTAGTCAATCTCAAACTACCAAAGATTAGCCAATCTTAAACTATCAAAGATTAGTCAATCTCATACTATCAAGGGTTAGTCAATCCCAAACTATCAAAGGTTAGTCAATCTCAAACTACCAAAGATTAGTCAATCTCAAACTATCAAAGATTAGTCAATCTCAAACTATCAAAGGTTAGTCAATCTCAAACTATCAAGGGTTAGTCAATCTCAAACTACCAAAGATTAGTCAATCTCATACTATCAAAGATTAGTCAATCTCATACTATCAAGGGTTAGTCAATATCAAACTACCAAAGGTTAGTCAATCCCAAACTATCAAAGGTTAGTCAATCCCAAACTATCAAAGATTAGTCAATATCAAACTATCAAAGGTTAGTCAATACCAAACTATCAAAGGTTAGTCAATCTCATACTATCAAAGATTAGTCAATCTCAAACTATCAAAGGTTAGTCAATCCCAAACTATCAAAGGTTAGTCAATCTCAAACTATCAAAGATTAGTCAATCTCAAACTATCAAGGGTTAGTCAATCTCAAACTATCAAAGATTAGTCAATCTCAAACTATCAAGGGTTAGTCAATCTCAAACTACCAAAGATTAGTCAATCTCATACTATCAAAGATTAGTCAATCTCATACTATCAAGGGTTAGTCAATATCAAACTACCAAAGGTTAGTCAATCCCAAACTATCAAAGGTTAGTCAATCCCAAACTATCAAAGATTAGTCAATATCAAACTATCAAAGGTTAGTCAATACCAAACTATCAAAGGTTAGTCAATCTCATACTATCAAAGATTAGTCAATCTCAAACTATCAAGGGTTAGTCAATCCCAAACTATCAAAGATTAGCCAATCCCAAACTATCAAAGATTATCCAATCTCAAACGATCAAAGATTATCCAATCTCAAACGATCAAAGATTAGTCAATCTCAAACTATCAAGGGTTAGTCAATCCCAAACTATCAAAGATTAGTCAATCCCAAACTATCAAAGATTATCCAATCTCAAACTATCAAAGATTATCCAATCTCAAACGATCAAAGATTAGTCAATCTCAAACTATCAAGGGTTAGTCAATCCCAAACTATCAAAGATTAGTCAATCCCAAACTATCAAAGATTATCCAATCTCAAACTATCAAAGATTAGCCAATCTCAAACTATCAAGGGTTAGTCAATCCCAAACTATCAAAGATTAGCCAATCCCAAACTATCAAAGATTATCCAATCTCAAACGATCAAAGATTATCCAATCTCAAACTATCAAAGATTAGCCAATCTCAAACTATCAAAGGTTAGTCAATCCCAAACTATCAAAGATTAGTCAATCTCAAACTATCAAAGATTAGCCAATCTCAAACTATCAAAGATTAGCCAATCTCAAACTATCAAAGATTAGCCAATCTCAAACTATCAAAGATTAGCCAATCTCAAACTATCAAAGATTAGCCAATCTCAAACTATCAAAGATTAGTCAATCCCAAACTATCAAAGGTTAGTCAATCCCAAACTATCAAAGGTTAGTCAATCCCAAACTATCAAAGATTATCCAATCTCAAACGATCAAAGATTAGTCAATCTCAAACTACCAAAGATTAGTCAATCTCATACTATCAAAGATTAGTCAATCTCATACTATCAAGGGTTAGTCAATATCAAACTACCAAAGGTTAGTCAATCCCAAACTATCAAAGGTTAGTCAATCCCAAACTATCAAAGATTAGTCAATATCAAACTATCAAAGGTTAGTCAATACCAAACTATCAAAGGTTAGTCAATCTCATACTATCAAAGATTAGTCAATCTCAAACTATCAAGGGTTAGTCAATCCCAAACTATCAAAGATTAGCCAATCCCAAACTATCAAAGATTATCCAATCTCAAACGATCAAAGATTATCCAATCTCAAACGATCAAAGATTTGTCAATCTCAAACTATCAAGGGTTAGTCAATCCCAAACTATCAAAGATTAGTCAATCCCAAACTATCAAAGATTATCCAATCTCAAACTATCAAAGATTATCCAATCTCAAACGATCAAAGATTAGTCAATCTCAAACTATCAAGGGTTAGTCAATCCCAAACTATCAAAGATTAGTCAATCCCAAACTATCAAAGATTATCCAATCTCAAACTATCAAAGATTAGCCAATCTCAAACTATCAAGGGTTAGTCAATCCCAAACTATCAAAGATTAGCCAATCCCAAACTATCAAAGATTATCCAATCTCAAACGATCAAAGATTATCCAATCTCAAACTATCAAAGATTAGCCAATCTCAAACTATCAAAGGTTAGTCAATCCCAAACTATCAAAGATTAGTCAATCTCAAACTATCAAAGATTAGCCAATCTCAAACTCTCAAAGATTAGCCAATCTCAAACTATCAAAGATTAGCCAATCTCAAACTATCAAAGATTAGCCAATCTCAAACTATCAAAGATTAGCCAATCTCAAACTATCAAAGATTAGTCAATCCCAAACTATCAAAGGTTAGTCAATCCCAAACTATCAAAGGTTAGTCAATCCCAAACTATCAAAGATTATCCAATCTCAAACGATCAAAGATTAGTCAATCTCAAACTACCAAAGGTTAGTCAATCCCAAACTATCAAAGGTTAGTCAATCTCAAACTATCAAAGATTAGTCAATCTCAAACTATCAAAGATTAGTCAATCCCAAACTATCAAAGATTAGCCAATCTCAAACTATCAAATATTAGTCAATCTCAAACTATCAAAGGTTAGTCAATCTCAAACTATCAAAGGTTAGTCAATCTCAAACTATCAAAGATTAGCCAATCCCAAACTATCAAAGATTATCCAATCTCAAACTATCAAAGATTAGTCAATCTCAAACTATCAAAGGTTAGTCAATCTCAAACTATCAAAGGTTAGTCAATCTCAAACTATCAAAGATTAGCCAATCCCAAACTATCAAAGATTATCCAATCTCAAACTATCAAAGATTATCCAATCTCAAACTATCAAAGATTAGCCAATCCCAAACTATCAAAGATTATCCAATCTCAAACTATCAAAGATTAGCCAATCTCAAACTATCAAAGATTAGTCAATCCCAAACTATCAAAGATTAGTCAATCCCAAACTATCAAAGGTTAGTCAATCCCAAACTATCAAAGGTTAGTCAATCCCAAACTATCAAAGATTATCCAATCTCAAACGGTCAAAGATTAGTCAATCTCAAACTATCAAAGATTAGCCAATCCCAAACTATCAAAGATTATCCAATCTCAAACTATCAAAGATTAGCCAATCTCAAACTATCAAAGATTAGTCAATCCCAAACTATCAAAGGTTAGTCAATCCCAAACTATCAAAGGTTAGTCAATCCCAAACTATCAAAGATTAGCCAATCTCAAACTATCAAAGATTAGCCAATCTCAAACTATCAAAGATTAGCCAATCCCAAACTATCAAAGATTATCCAATCCCAAACTATCAAAGATTATCCAATCTCAAACGATCAAAGATTAGTCAATCCCAAACTAACAAAGATTATCCAATCTCAAACTATCAAAGATTAGCCAATCTCAAACTATCAAAGATTAGTCAATCTCAAACTATCAAAGATTAGTCAATCCCAAACTATCAAAGGTTAGTCAATCTCAAACTATCAAAGATTAGCCAATCTCAAACTATCAAAGGTTAGCCAATCTCAAACTATCAAAGATTAGCCAATCTCAAACTATCAAAGATTAGCCAATCTCAAACTATCAAAGATTAGTCAATCTCAAACTATCAACGATTAGTCAATCCCAAACTATCAAAGATTAGTCAATCCCAAACTATCAAAGATTAGTCAATCCCAAACTATCAAAGATTATCCAATCTCAAACGATCAAAGATTAGTCAATCTCAAACTATCAAAGGTTAGTCAATCCCAAACTATCAAAGATTAGTCAATCCCAAACTATCACAGATTAGCCAATCTCAAACTATCAAAGATTAGCCAATCTCAAACTATCAAAGATTAGCCAATCTAACACTATCAATGGTTAGCCAATCTGAAACTATCAAAGATTAGCCAATCTGAAACTATCAAAGATTAGCCAATCTCAAACTATCAAAGATTAGCCAATCTCAAACTATCAAATATTAGCCAACCTTAAACTATCAAAGATTAGCCAATCTCATACTATCAAAGGTTAACCTTTCTCAAACTATCAAAGATTAGCCAATCCCAAACTATCAAAGATTAGCCAATCTCAAACTATCAAAGATTAGCCAATCTAACACTATCAAAGATTAGCCAATCTCAAACTATCAAAGGTTAGTCATTCTCAAACTATCAACAGTTGGTCAGTCGGAAACTATCAAAGATTAGTCAATCTCAAACTATCAAAGATTAGCCAATCTCATACTATCAAAGGTTAACCATTCTCAAACTATCAAAGGTTAGTCATTCTCAAACTATCAACAGTTGGTCAGTCGGAAACTATCAAAGATTAGTCAATCTCAAACTATCAAAGATTAGCCAATCTTAAACTATCAAAGATTAGCCAATCTCAAACTATCAAAGATTAGCCAATCTCAAACTATCAAAGATTAGCCAATCTCAAACTATCAAAGATTAGCCAATCTAACACTATCAAAGGTTAGCCAATCTGAAACTATCAAAGATTAGTCAATCTCAAACTATCAAAGATTAGCCAATCTCATACTATCAAAGGTTAACCATTCTCAAACTATCAAAGGTTAGTCATTCTCAAACTATCAACAGTTGGTCAGTCGGAAACTATCAAAGATTAGCCAATCTCAAACTATCAAAGATTAGCCAATCTCAAACTATCAAAGATTAGCCAATCTCAAACTATCAAAGATTAGCCAATCTCAAACTATCAAAGATTAGCCAATCTCAAACTATCAAAGATTAGCCAATCTAACACTATCAAAGGTTAGCCAATCTGAAACTATCAAAGATTAGCCAATCTCAAACTATCAAAGATTAGCCAATCTCAAACTATCAAAGATTAGCCAATCTCAAACTATCAAAGATTAGCCAATCTCAAACTATCAAAGATTAGCCAATCTCAAACTATCAAAGATTAGCCAATCCCAAACTATCAAAGGTTAGCCAATCTCAAACTATCAACGATTAGTCAATCTCAAACTATCAAAGATTAGCCAATCTTAAACTATCAAAGATTAACCATTCTCAAACTATCAAAGATTAGCCAATCTCAAACTATCAAAGATTAGCCAATCTCATACTATCAAAGGTTAACCTTTCTCAAACTATCAAAGATTAGCCAATCCCAAACTATCAAAGATTAGCCAATCTCAAACTATCAAAGATTAGCCAATCTCAAACTATCAAAGATTAGCCAATCTCAAACTATCAACGATTAGTCAGTCTCAAACTATCAAAGATTAGCCAATCTCAAACTATCAACGATTAGTCAATCTCAAACTATCAAAGATTAGCCAATCTCAAACTATCAAAGGTTAGCGAATCTCAAACTATCAAAGATTAGCCAATCTAACACTATCAAAGATTAGCCAATCTCAAACTATCAAAGATTAGCCAATCCCAAACTATCAACGATTAGCCAATCTCAAACTATCAAATGTTGGCCAATCTCAAACTATCAAAGGTTAGCCATTCTTAAACTATCATACGTCAGCCAATTTCAAACCATAAAAGTTAAGCTGGGACGCGATGGCCCAGTAGGTAGAGAAGCAGGTTGCAAGCCGAAAGGTCGTCGGTTCGAATCCCACCTGCAGCGACGGCGTTGTGTACTTCGACAAGATACTTCACCCCATTGCCCACATGGGGTACGATGGCATTGTGTACACTTATCTTCAACCAATGCTTGTGTGGACTTAGTATGTTGGGTAGTCTGGCTGACAGTTGCTCGCCGTTACTCGGTGGGCCTCTCCGGGTAATCCAACTTCCTCCACCCGTAAAACTGTCCAACACGAGGTGACCCTGGTTGTCGAACGTGTCGTTAAACCCCAATAAATAAATAAATAAATAAATAAATAAAAAATAAATAAATAAATAAATCAACGGTTAGTCAATCATTGATGCCTTTACTGCCAGTATAGAAGAGTTCCACCACAGATATTGGTCACTGTGTCCTATTTTCCAGTGACGGAGAAGTGATTCACAACAGTAAATAAGTATTGTTTTCCTTTCCATGGTTTCTACATGGGAGACAGAGTGATGGCTATAGAGTTTCCCTTTGAGGCCTAGACAATGCTTGCTCTATATTTTTAAGACTAGGCCCCATAAAGTAGATCGTCTGCTTCTCAGGCCATTTTTTGTAAAATTGCATGCGGGTGGATGTTTTTTTATTTCAATTTTTTTCTGTAATTATTTCTTTGCTGTCAAAGGTTTATATTCTTGGTTGTTTTATGTTTAAGGTTTCACATTCTACAAATTAGCAAACGTTGGGGTGTATTTTGTCCCTTGTTGAGTGTAAGAAGACTTTGGAATGCTGAAGCATATGTTAAGGTGTGTTTTGTCCCTTGAGTGTAAGAAGGCTTTGCAACGCTGAAGCATATGTTGAGGTGTATTGTGTCCCTGGAGTACAAGAAGGCTTTGCAATGCTGAAGCATATGTTGAGGTGTATTTTCTCCCTTGTGTGTAAGAAGGCTTTGCAATGCTGAAGCATATGTTGAGGTGTATTGTGTCCCTTAAGTGTAAGAAGGCTTTGCAATGCTGAAGCATACGTTGGGGTGTATTTTGTCCCTTGAGTGTAAGAAGGCTTTGTAATGCTGAAGCATATGTTGAGGTGTATTGTGTCCCTGGAGTACAAGAAGGCTTTGCAATGCTGAAGCATATGTTGAGGTGTATTTTCTCCCTTGTGTGTAAGAAGGCTTTGCAATGCTGAAGCATATGTTGAGGTGTATTGTGTCCCTTAAGTGTAAGAAGGCTTTGCAATGCTGAAGCATACGTTGGGGTGTATTTTGTCCCTTGAGTGTAAGAAGGCTTTGTAATGCTGAATCATATGTTGAGGTGTATTTTGTCCCTTGAGTGTAAGAAGGCTTTGTAATGCTGAATCATATGTTGAGGTGTATTTTCTCCCTTGTGTGTAAGAAGGCTTTGCAATGCTGAAGCATATGTTGAGGTGTATTGTGTCCCTTAAGTGTAAGAAGGCTTTGCAATGCTGAAGCATATGTTGAGGTGTATTTTGTCCCTGGAGTACAAGAAGGCATTGTAATGCTGAATCATATGTTGAGGTGTATTTTGTCCCTTGAGTGTAAGAAGGCTTTGTAATGCTGAATCATATGTTGAGGTGTATTTTGTCCCTTGGGTGTAAGAAGGCTTTGTAATGCTGAAGCATATGTTGAGGTGTATTTTGTCCCTTGAGTGTAAGAAGGCTTTGTAATGCTGAAGCATATGTTGAGGTGTATTTTGTCCCTTGAGTGTAAGAAGGCTTTGTAATGCTGAAGCATATGTTGAGATGTATTTTGTCCCTTGAGTGTAAGAAGGCTTTGTAATGCTGAAGCATATGTTGAGGTGTATTTTCTCCCTTGTGTGTAAGAAGGCTTTGCAATGCTGAAGCATATGTTGAGGTGTATTTTGTCCCTTAAGTGTAAGAAGGCTTTGCAATGCTGAAGCATACGTTGGGGTGTATTTTGTCCCTTGAGTGTAAGAAGGCTTTGTAATGCTGAATCATATGTTGAGGTGTATTTTGTCCCTTGAGTGTAAGAAGGCTTTGTAATGCTGAATCATATGTTGAGGTGTATTTTCTCCCTTGTGTGTAAGAAGGCTTTGCAATGCTGAAGCATATGTTGAGGTGTATTGTGTCCCTTAAGTGTAAGAAGGCTTTGCAATGCTGAAGCATATGTTGAGGTGTATTTTGTCCCTGGAGTACAAGAAGGCATTGTAATGCTGAATCATATGTTGAGGTGTATTTTGTCCCTTGAGTGTAAGAAGGCTTTGTAATGCTGAATCATATGTTGAGGTGTATTTTGTCCCTTGGGTGTAAGAAGGCTTTGTAATGCTGAAGCATATGTTGAGGTGTATTTTGTCCCTTGAGTGTAAGAAGGCTTTGTAATGCTGAAGCATATGTTGAGGTGTATTTTGTCCCTTGAGTGTAAGAAGGCTTTGTAATGCTGAAGCATATGTTGAGGTGTATTTTGTCCCTTGAGTGTAAGAAGGCTTTGTAATGCTGAAGCATATGTTGAGGTGTATTTTGTCCCTTGAGTGTAAGAAGGCTTTGTAATGCTGAAGCATATGTTGAGGTGTATTTTGTCCCTTGAGTGTAAGAAGGCTTTGTAATGCTGAAGCATATGTTGAGGTGTATTTTGTCCCTTGAGTGTAAGAAGGCTTTGTAATGCTGAAGCATATGTTGAGGTGTATTTTGTCCCTTGGGTGTAAGAAGGCTTTGTAATGCTGAAGCATATGTTGAGGTGTATTTTGTCCCTTGAGTGTAAGAAGGCTTTGTAATGCTGAAGCATATGTTGAGGTGTATTTTGTCCCTTGGGTGTAAGAAGGCTTTGTAATGCTGAAGCATATGTTGAGGTGTATTTTGTCCCTTGGGTGTAAGAAGGCTTTGTAATGCTGAAGCATATGTTGAGGTGTATTTTGTCCCTGGAGTACAAGAAGGCATTGTAATGCTGAATCATATGTTGAGGTGTATTTTGTCCCTTGAGTGTAAGAAGGCTTTGTAATGCTGAATCATATGTTGAGGTGTATTTTGTCCCTTGAGTGTAAGAAGGCTTTGTAATGCTGAAGCATATGTTGAGGTGTATTTTGTCCCTTGGGTGTAAGAAGGCTTTGTAATGCTGAAGCATATGTTGAGGTGTATTTTGTCCCTTGGGTGTAAGAAGGCTTTGTAATGCTGAAGCATATGTTGAGGTGTATTTTGTCCCTGGAGTACAAGAAGGCATTGTAATGCTGAATCATATGTTGAGGTGTATTTTGTCCCTTAAGTGTAAGAAGGCTTTGCAATGCTGAATCATATGTTGAGGTGTATTTTGTCCCTTGAGTGTAAGAAGGCTTTGTAATGCTGAAGCATATGTTGAGGTGTATTTTGTCCCTTGGGTGTAAGAAGGCTTTGTAATGCTGAAGCATATGTTGAGGTGTATTTTGTCCCTTGAGTGTAAGAAGGCTTTGTAATGCTGAAGCATATGTTGAGGTGTATTTTGTCTCTTAAGTGTAAGAAGGCTGTGTAATTCTGAAGCATATGTTGAGCGGTATTTTGTCCCTGGAGTACAAGAAGGCTTTGCAATGCTGAAGCATATGTTGAGGTGTATTTTGTCCCTTAAGTGTAAGAAGGCTTTGTAATGCTGAAGCATATGTTGAGGTGTATTTTGTCCCTTGAGTGTAAGAAGGCTTTGTCATGCTGAAGAATATGTTGAGGTGTATTTTGTCCCTTGGGTGTAAGAAGGCTTTGTAATGCTGAAGTATATGTTGAGGTGTATTTTGTCCCCATAAAGTAGATCGTCTGCTTCTCAGGCCATTTTATATATGTCAAGTTCTGTACCCTATATGCTATAATTTCAAAAAGAACAATTTGAGGTGTAGACTATACTAAAGAATTGAGGACGAGTTGATGTGGCCCTCATGGTGAACGTACGTCAACCAAAGTTACCACGTACCAGTAAAAATCGTTCCAAAACGAGTCATCCTACCAAGTTACGGTAATGGTTGATCGATCGGTAATGGTTGATCGATTGTGACCAAAATAGGACAGTCTCTTTGAGATATAGTTATCCGACCAAATTACAATGGAATCCCTTCATAAAAACAACCAGTAGACAGTGCTAAAGGAATCTAGACAGTGCTAAAGGAATCTAGGTCACGCGCCCAAGTGGCGGTATCGGCTAACCGATCGTGCCCAAAATAGGTCAGTCTCATGTGGACATCATACCAATTTATCCTACCAAGTTAGAGTGAAATCGCTTTATAAATATGAACTTATACTGGACATCATACCAAGTTATCCTACCAAGTTACAGTGAAATCGCTTTATAAATATGAACTTATACTGGACATCATACCAAGTTATCCTGCCAAGTTACAGTGAAATCGCTTTATAAATATGAACTTATACTGGACATCATACCAAGTTATCCTACCAAGTTACAGTGAAATCGCTTTATAAATATGAACTTATACTGGACATCATACCAAGTTATCCTACCAAGTTACAGTGAAATCGCTTTATAAATATGAACTGATACTGGACATCATACCAAGTTATCCTACCAAGTTACAGTGAAATCGCTTTATAAATATGAACTTATACTGTCTAGACATACTGAGTTATCCTTCCAGTTTACAATGAAATCCCTTTATAAATGCAACCTGTAGACCGAGCTAAAGGAAATCTAGGTAACCTACCCTGCGGCCGTCACGGTTGGCTGAACTTGTCCAAAATAGGACGTTCTCATCTGGACATGGTACAGAGTCATCCGGCCAAGTTACTATGAACTCCCTTCATAAATACCACCTGTAGACTGTGCTAAAAGTTTTCTGGTTCCGGGCCCACGCGACCAAAAGGAGATGTTCTCATCTAAACATCATCTTGAACCTGCATTTGAAATTTTGTGATGATCGAACAAGAACTACGGGGTGTAGCCTGTACTGAAGGAGAAGTAACAAACTCACAGACTAACAGACCTTACACACATAGACTCACAGACTTTCGCACGCGTGTTGGCTATGGCTTATTTTGACTTTGTCAAGTTATGTTAAAATGGCATCTATGTATTACAGTACAATAATACTCCCTCATTTTATCAGTAACTGGCCTGTTTCCCTGGGTAGTGTAAACAGGAACTACCGGTACCCACTGCTGCTGGTTTATTCTTATTCAAAATTCTTATCAATTAACTCTTAACCTGCTGAGTATTTTCTAGATAGCAGCCATGACCAGTTTTGATTAAAAAAATGCATCTAAATTTAACTTCAGAAATCTTTAATGAAAAAATCTATTCGGTCTACAAGGCAAAAATCTGGTTCACTGGTTGAGGGCTTGATTATTTTTGGTAGGCTGCATTTGTTCATCAAAATTTGTTTCATTAAAAATTATTGGAGAGTGCCCACAGGCACCACACCCACAGGCACCACACCCACAGGCACTCTCCAATAATTTGCAATAAAACAAATTTATATAAACAAATTATTATTTGCATTTCACTGAATATGAAACATAAGCAACAAAGAAAATGATGATTTTTACTCAGGTGCCCTCAATTTTGTGGCTTCTAGCACACAACCAGTTAAAATTGCCCACATGATGCTTGTTTCAGTGGTAAGGGAATATCTGTAATTGGCATGAATATCTGACAGCAGCATGTTAGAAGTTAAACACAAACCTATATAGAATTAAATACAGTAAGTGTTGGTGTGGAGAGATAACTATCAAATTATCATTGTGTGTATTATTTCTGAAAAGACTTTGGGTACAAAGGCAACCCTTTAAATCATGTCGATACATTAACTGAGAAGTTACCATTGTCCCTTGCACAGTTTTGATGGACACTACAGGAATATTGTTATTTCAGCCTGTTGTGTCTTTATATATTATCATTGTTCTCCGGTAAATTTCTATGAATATCCATGGTTGAAATAATCAAGGGAAGACAACTTTCTTAGTTGGAACAAATCATCCTCAATTAACCCATTAACCAATCCACACGATATCAAAATTTTTATTTTATTTTTTTCAACTTTTTCAAAAAATGTCAACAAAACTACATCATGTTACCCTCGATAGAACTAGCTCAATGAGCGCGTTCCAGTGAGGGGATCACACGATATGGTTTTGTTGATTTTTTTTCCTTTCAATTATTTTGACAATTACGCAGGCGAGTGTGGCCGATCCTTTAGATAAAGTGGGGAAGCAAATTAAATTTGAGATGAGATCAGTCAGTAATCTGTAGTTTGTAAATTTCCAAAAGTAATGGAGTAATTGTAATCATAATCAAAAAAATTTCAAAATTTACAGCCTTAATCTTTACTTCAACTGATAAACGTACAAAGGCTAGTATGTCCCTTTTATCCCCTTACAAAAGGCGACAATATGTACCGTGTACTTCAGAAGGACATTTCAAATTTGATTCAGTTCTGTGAGGTTATGGTGAAAATGGTCAAGATAGGGGCATTGGTATTCCTACAGAGGGAAAGCATATTTCACCAGAAAAGTAAGTTGGTAGCTGGTATCCTTCCTATCAAAACATATCAAAACATTTCATACACAATTTTGTAGCTACTGATCTTTTAGAGACATATATAGAAGGAAAATTCTTTCGGCTCATATCTCAAGCTTATTGAGTAGCGGCAACTGAATTTGAACGTATATGGATAAAAGGTACAGGAAACGAGAAAATTTACCATCCTTTTGGTGGTTTCATTTCTCATGTTACAGTTCATAGCAGAAAGATACTGAACAAAATAGAGATTACAGGTTTTTCCAACCGGGATAGAAAAGACGTTTGAGTTTTTTTTTGCGGTGTGAGCTTTCACATGTGTGTGTGAGAAAACCCTATTCGCTGAATGTCGGCAGCACAATTGTTGTGACCACTAGGAAGTAGTAACTTTTTGCTTCATTTAAAATAGAAACCAACCAAAGAGTCCCTGCTGATGTGATGCCAGTACGTATCGTTTAGTTACAATACTCTGCACACAACCCTCACAGTATGCTGATAGTTACAATACTCTGCACACAACCCTCACAGTATGCTGATAGTTACAATACTCTGCACGCAACCCTCACAGTATGCTGAATTCCACTCTTGCAATATTGGAACAACCTTCTTATCTTTTCAAAAGTCAAGTTGTGCCTTACCCAACGTAACGGCCAAAACCGGCCAGCGCTATTCTCAAAAATCGCCTATTAATTTTAATTATTTTTTCATTTTTTTGTCTCAAAAACATAGGTTATGACCCCTCATTGGAACGAGCTCGTCGAGCTCGTTCCAATGAGGGGTCATAACCCATGTTTTTGAGACAAAAAATGAAAAAAAATAGTTATTCAAAAATTTTTTTGCAAGTGTCGTCTGCTTTTCATGTCAGGTAAAGGGTTAAAATTACAACTGAGGGTCAATAATGCGTAACATTATTAAGGTCTATGAAGCCAGCTGATTCAATCAACTAGATCTACCTGAAGATGTCCAAAATGGGTGACATTTTATGACACAATATCTACAGTGTAGATGGGGCTTGTGATGCAATAAATGGGGATACATGTTATATCCACAGAGGCTTATATTTTGATGAGAACCCGAGAATCGATTGACGCAATGATTAACTCTACAAAACCAGCGAGAATCTATGTAGATAGCGGCACCAAATTAACCAGTACAAGACTAACATGACCTGAACTATCCTGACATTTTGTCAATAGAATTCTACAAATATGGCTGCCATTGGAACCGGCTCATTCCAATGACATCCACATTTTGTAAGGTTTTAACGGTAAATATCTATTTTTTAAAAAAATTGTCAAATATAAGTAAGCCCTGTCCACTGAAGTCAAGTGAAATACCTGCACTTCAGAATAAAGGTCAAATATGGGTTCCCATAACACTACAAGAGGTCAAATTTGTCTTGACGATATAGTAAATGGTGTTGATTGGAAGTTATATTCAATGAACATGGTTATTAAATTAGGAAATATCTAACTGAGTGGTCTTCGCTGTATAAATAAAGTCTCGTAAATTTACAGAATTCCAAAGTATTTGTTCCAATGGAACATTTCAGTGGATTATATATATATATATATATATATATATATATATATATATATATATATATATATATATATATATATATATATATATATATATTTGTTGTGAGGTGGAAACTAAATGAATGAACAAATTTTGTGCTAGTGTAGTGGCTTGGTAATGTCAACGAATGATATATTTTTTTTCTGAAACAGTAAAGGACATTGGTGAATATCAAGGGAGATAATTATACCGTATTTTATTAACTTGAAATCTAGCAATGGTAATAATTGCATATTAAGGGAATTAATTTTACTGTATTCAATTAATTTTGTGAAAAAAGTCCCATCACACATTATCCTTATAAATGGTAGAAAACAGGATTCAATACCGACTGGGGCAGTTTATAATATCAAGCTACTTAACACTTTATCTATCAACCATTACGTTAGGTAATGACTTCTCTGTTATCGTCATTTTGGCTTCAATGATGTTTCAAGGCAATGTCAACAATCAACTGTTGCTAGCGGCTAGCCATGACATTGTGCCTTGCCTGGTATCAATGATTCTCGCATCCGTTTCTGTTTTCTAAACTATAATCATTACCGTTAATATTCCAACTACATCTCCAAGGTATGCCTTCGACAAAGTCGAACATCCCCTTTACCCAGTCGACCATCTTCAAGATGCTCCCGATTCAATTCGTAATTGAATAATATACCCGATTCGATTTGAAGCGATAAACGGGTGACTCCCAAGGCCCTCTTTACCAAATATATTAGTTTTATTACAATTTATTTAATCCTTGAAGGACTAGAAATTATTTGTATATTTTTGTCTAAATTTTAACATTCCACATCATGTGGATTAGCACCTTTTAGACAAGTCCTGGCTGCCCATGTAGACACTCTAGACTTGATTAGACAAGTCTTGGCTTCCCATGTAGACACTCTAGACTTGATTAGACAAGTCTTGGCTGCCCAAGTAGACACTCTAGACATGATTAGACAAGTCTTGGCTGCCCATGTAGACACTCTAGACTTGATCAGACAAGTCTTGGCTGCCCATGTAGACACTCTAGACTTGATTAGACAAGTCTTGGCTGCCCGTGTAGACTCTCTAGACTTGATTAGACAAGTCTTCGCTACCCATGTAGACACTCTAGACTTGATTAGACAAGTCTTGGCTGTCCATGTAGACACTCTAGACTTGATTAGACAAGTCTTGGCTGCCCATGTAGACACTCTAGACTTGATTAAACAAGTCTTGGCTGCCCATGTAGACACTCTAGATTTGATTAGACAAGTCCTGGCTGCCCATGTAGACACTCTAGACTTGATTAAACAAGTCTTGGCTGCCCATGTAGACACTCTAGACTTGATTAGACAAGTCTTGGCTGCCCAAGTAGACACTCTAGACTTGATTAGACAAGTCTTAGCTGCCCGTGTAGACACTCTAGACTTGATTAGTCAAATCTTGGCTGCCCATGTAGACACTCTAGACTTGATTAGACAAGTCATGGCTGCCCATGTAGACACTCTAGACTTGATTAGACAAGTCTTGGCTGCCCATGTAAACACTCTAGACTTGATTAGACAAGTCTTGGCTGCCCATGTAGACACTCTAGACTTGATTAGTCAAGTCTTGGCTGCCCATGTAGACACTCTAGACTTGATTAGACAAGTCTTCGCTGCCCATGTAGACACTCTAGACTTGATTAGACAAGTCTTGGCTGCCCAAGTAGACACTCTAGACTTGATTAGACAAGTCTCGGCTGCCCATGTAGACACTCTAGACTTGATTTGTCAAGTCTTCGCTGCCCATGTAGACACTCTAGATTTGATAAGAAACAATTGCTGTAATGTTTGGTATGTCATTTTGCTATAGTTATTTCTTCACTTTCTGAGTACTTTAGTCTTCCAAAATACTCGGGATACATCAGTTTCCATGACAAGTTACTTTTATTTCCCACGGAAGACCTCAGGCCTTCAACTATGGTGGATGCATACTCTTAATTCAGAATGAAGTAAATGAAGGGGGAGGGGGTATTTCATTCACCGCCATCCCTTTTCCGCCAATTCATTTAAATTGCCTCCGTCTCTGACAATAAGACATTTAAAAACAAATAATATAGTTATTGTACCTTTAAAATGATCAATAAACTCGTCAGTAAGAAGATCGAGTAATGGTGTTATTTTATTTTCTTCAATCTTCTTCCTTTTCTCTACAGCTTCTTCTATTGGCAGACCTATCCACTCAGCTTCCTCTCCTGAATAAAATATTTAATATTTCCACTAGTACATAAGTTAAAGTCCCTCCAGAAATGATGATGCACGGACACAGTACAATTCATTCTTGCTTGGAATGGAAATATGGCAACTACAATATGAACTGAATTTGATCTTTTACCAAAACCCTGAAAATGAAGTTACCACTTTGTCAGTAAAAATAATTCAATTAACAGGAGTATTCAATTAATAGGAAATTAACTGAATAAATATATCAAGAAATTACTTTTACGTTGGCAATCACAAATTTTCCCTTGTTGATAGACCTTTTGTCCCCGGTACATCAAATACGGGCATTTAATCTATTACATCTTGTTTGACAGAGCTCCGTGAGCTCTGTCAAACAAGATATAATAGAAATAAATGCTCAGTTTATCTTTAGAATGCTAGAAAGCGACTGTATACTCTATATCCCATCATATTTATTTATTTATTTATTTATTCATTTATTTATTTATTTATTTATTTATTGGGGTTTAACTACACTTTAACAGCCAGGGTCACCTCGTGTTGGACAGTTTTATGGGTGAAGGAAACCAGAGTACCCAGAGAGTACAGGGTTTGCATTGGTTGAAGACAAGGGCGTCGTTGATGTGAAGTGCACCTTAGTACACGACGCCAACGTGCCCATACGTCGGCAATCGGAATTAAATGATTTGCCCAAGGACACAACGAAGTTTCCGTAGGTATGAATCAAACTGTAGACGTTTTGGTTTAAGTCCAATGCTGTAACCCTAGAACCACCACGCATCTATTATATATATTTATTTATTTATTGTGTTTAACTACACTCTCAACAGCCAGGGTCACTTCATGTTGGACAGTTTTATGGGTGGGGGAACCGAGAGGACCCAGCGAGAACTACCGAGTAACTGTCAGACTCCCAAACGTATTGCCTCGACACAAACAGGGTTTGTATTGGTTGAAGACAAGTACGCCTTAGTACACGGCGCCGCCGTGCCCCTACGTGGGTAATCGGGATTAAGTGCTCTGCCCAAGGGCACAAAGAAGTTTCCCTAGGCAGAAATCAAATTGTAGAGTCCAGTGCTGATACCCCAGAACCACCACGCACCTATCATATATATTTATTTATTTATTGGTGTTCTAGGTCACATATTTCTGCGCAATGGCTAATTATGACCACAACGTGGAGATAAAGTCATATTCAGTCAATCGTTTATACCCATGTTGTCCATTTTAGAGGATTTCCAGTCCACCCAAAGTATTTGTGATAGGGTCTAATTTTACCAGTAAAACAGAGCTTGTTTACCCCAGTTAAAAGCACTGTTTCACTTCCTGGGGTTCCCATAGGGGATCATATTTGTATACAATATATTAACAGGTGAAATTTCTCCAGAAGGCATGGTAAATGGGCTTATATTTGGAAATTATATTCAATTAACAGGGATACACAATTAAGAGATATCCAATTAAGTGTAATCAACATAAGTGCATTGAACATCCTGGTAATACTTTTTGAATGGTATATAACACGAAAGGATATTGAAGCAAGTTGAAACAAAACAGTCCAAAAGAATATTGTGACTCTTCTCTGTTGCCTCTATCATGAATACACGTTTACAGAACAGCTATGAATTCAATAACACGGGGGTGGATAAAAATGAAAACCAACACAAATCAGTGTGTAGTATTGATGTTTAATTTTTCTTTTTTGGCTTTTCCCTCCGGAAAAGACGTTTGTTTTTCTTCGCGTTATTATTTTTTTTTATCCCACACATTTTGTTCGTACGATTCTGAAGCCATTTTCGAACCGATTTTCACAGACTTTTAAACACGCAGAGGGGTGCAACATCTAAAAATGTACTGAGGTAGAATTTTCACTTTCTCCCCTCCTTTGGCAAAACTGGGGTTTATCGTTACTTTCACAAAACGCGTCTTATAGATTTTTTTAAACATTCATCAATGTTAGACTTGTCTGCGACACTACTGTTGACGTACAAAATATTTTGGGCTCAGCGTTTGTTAACCCTCCACAAGCTGCCAAAAAATGCAATTTTGATAAAATGGGTTGTTTCGGGCACCAACAGCGCCCAACAGGTACCTGGGAATTGAACATAATTTCCTTTATTGGGCGTAGAATTCACCAAAGATTGTTATTGTAAGTAATAAGGGTATTCAAAAACCAAGCGTCAATCCATTTTGGGCTGCTAAAGATAGATATCCCTTAGCCCTTTACCTAACATAGCGAACCCAAAAAAAACCGGCCAGTAAATTAACCAGAATAAGCATATCGCAGCCTAAAATATCTCGGAAGTACATCAATAAAACCATACAAATATGGACACCATTACAAACAGCTCGTCGAGCTGGTTCTAATGATATCCATATTTGAATGGTTTTATTGAAAAATTTCTTTTTGGAAAATGTAAATTTCATTTTGTTTTCAAAAATACTGTGTAAGGTAAAGGGTTAAATGATTAAACACTCATATTTTCTTTGGATTTCTCTAAATACATATTGTTGATTTTCAAGAAAACTTCGCCATTCGCAGGTCTTGCTGTGACATTACAAGTTGCATGGACAAAATATTCCGGGATTGCTAACCCTCCACAGGCTTCTAAACATCAAAGTTGTGATAAAATGGGCTGTTTTCTGGCACCAAAAGCACAGCACCCCTGTGGGTATGTCACCGATAAACATGTCCTCCTTCAACGGACCAGGAATTTATGGGGGATATTTTTTGTAAGTACTAAGCGGATTCAAATAACCAAGCTTTAACTCTGGTTTGTGAGATTAAAGGAAACAGCCCTTAATAAATTAAAATTCACATTTTCGGCGGATTTCTTCAAGTGGTTCTTACAGATTGTCAAAAAAAAGACTCTTGTGAAAAATTATCCTGGCAAGGGTTCATCTCTCCTCAAACTGCCAAGCATAAACATTTAATTTTAGATATAGTGTCTGATCCAAATAGCCACAGCACTCAATGGGTACGTGGCAAACGTAACTCCTTTTGTCGGACGTAGATTTCTTGGACGTCGATATTGATATTAACCCTCTCCAACAAAATGATGATTTTTAACCTAAACTTTCTTTTATGAAACTGAGTCATTTGAGACTACCACACCCACCTTTCTCAGGACATCAGTTAAGGTACTTTAGTGATACAACAGTTAAAAACAATTCTTCAGACACTCTAGTGGCACGAAAATCCCGGAATCTCCTCAGTAAAAGACTATGATTCTCCAGAATCATTAAGGCTAGTTTAAAGGTGGGCATTTTTTCTTTGCATTTTCAAACCCATGTGGGCAATTGGAATTAACCCTTTGAACCCCAGATGCCATATTTCCTGCCGAGTCACAAGCTACGTCATAATGTCATTACGTGGGATGGCTACAAGGTAAATGTGCGGTATAGACCAATCAATATTTTCAACGTGCAGCCCCCAGGCTGCACGTTGAAAATATTAATTGGTCTCTCCACAAATAATGAATATGGGCTCTTCCTACTTCTGTCATTGAACTGACATGGAAGATACCACCAGGTTTCAAAGGGCTGAGTGTCTTACCCGCAGCATAGATGGTGTGGGTAAGGATCGAACTGCTGATATCTCTTTTTGACCCTTTACCTGACACGAAAGGAAGACGAGAGTCACAAGACTTGTAAATAAACTTCTTGAATAACTATTTTTTTCATTTTTGCGTGAGCACGTTCCAATGAGGGTCATAAGCTATGTTTTTTGAGACAAAAAATAAAAAAAACAATAAAAATTGAGTTGTGAGTTTTGTGAATAGCGCTGGCTGGTTTTGACCGTTACGTTGGATTAAGTGTTTTGGCCACAGTTTACTGCAAAAAAAATAAAGGTTATTTTTAGAACCAAAACTGGTTCTATCTTGTCCCTGAGATAGAACCAGTTTAGTTTAAACAGTATTTATTTCAAATCAAATAAATTCCCAAAGATTAGCATTCAATTGTAACAGAATAATACATGAACTGACGTAGATTCAGCAGTAAACTTGGAGCTTATACAACGCAGTCGCCAAACATTTCGAAACAAAGCGGATATAAATACCTGGTATATTGGTTCTATACAGAACCAAAACTGGTTCGACATGCCAACTGTTCATATCTGCTTTGCTTAATAATGATCTGAGACAGCTTTGTATAAGCTCTAAACTTACGGTTGAAACCCCCTCAGTTTATGTTTAATTTTGTTAATATTTAATGTTAATCTTTGTAAATTTATTTGATTTGAAATAAATACTATTTAAACTGAACTGGTTCCATCTCAGGGATAAGATAGAACCAGTTTTGGTTCTAAAAAGAGCCTATATTTTTTGCAGTGTACAGATGGTGTTGGTCAGGATCGACCTGCTGATATCTCATTTTAATTGGAATTAAATGTGTTGTCCACAGTACAGATGGTGTTGGTCAGGATCGACCTGCTGACATCTCGTTTTAATTGGAATTAAATGTGTTGTCCACAGTACAGATGGTGTTGGTCAGGATCGACCTGCTGATATCTTGTTTTAATTGGAATTAAATGTGTTGTCCACAGTACAGTTGGTGTTGGTCAGGATCGACCTGCTGATATCTCATTTTAATTGGAATTAAATGTGTTGTCCACAGTACAGATGGTGTTGGTCAGGATCGACCTGCTGATATCTTGTTTTAATTGGAATTAAATGTGTTGTCCACAGTACAGATGGTGTTGGTCAGGATCGACCTGCTGATATCTCATTTTAATTGGAATTAAGTGTGTTGTCCACAGTACAGATGGTGTTGGCCAGGATCGACCTGCTGATATCTTATTTTAATTGGAATTAAATGTGTTGTCCACAGTACAGATGGTGTTGGTCAGGATCTCGTTTTAATTGAAATTAAATGTGTTGTCCACAGTACAGATGGAGTTGGTCAGGATCTCGTTTTAATTGGAATTAAATGTATTGTCCACAGGACAGATGGTGTTGATCAGGATCGACCTGCTGATATCTCATTTTAATTGGAATTAAATGTGTTGTCCACAGTACAGATGGTGTTGGTCAGGATCGACCTGCTGATATCTCGTTTTAATTGGAATTAAATGTGTTGTCCACAGTACAGATGGTGTTGGTCAGGATCGACCTGCTGATATCTCGTTTTAATTGGAATTAAATGTGTTGTCCACAGTACAGATGGTGATGGTCAGGATCGACCTGCTGATATCTTGTTTTAATTGGAATTAAATGTGTTGTCCACAGTACAGATGGTGTTATTCAGGATCGACCTGCTGATATCTCGTTTTAATTGGAACTAAATGTGTTGTCCACAGTACAGATGGTGTTGGTCAGGATCGACCTGCTGATATCTCATTTTAATTGGAATTAAGTGTGTTGTCCACAGTACAGATGGTGTTGGCCAGGATCGACCTGCTGATATCTTATTTTAATTGGAATTAAATGTGTTGTCCACAGTACAGATGGTGTTGGTCAGGATCTCGTTTTAATTGAAATTAAATGTGTTGTCCACAGTACAGATGGAGTTGGTCAGGATCTCGTTTTAATTGGAATTAAATGTATTGTCCACAGGACAGATGGTGTTGATCAGGATCGACCTGCTGATATCTCATTTTAATTGGAATTAAATGTGTTGTCCACAGTACAGATGGTGTTGGTCAGGATCGACCTGCTGATATCTCGTTTTAATTGGAATTAAATGTGTTGTCCACAGTACAGATGGTGTTGGTCAGGATCGACCTGCTGATATCTTGTTTTAATTGGAATTAAATGTGTTGTCCACAGTACAGATGGTGTTGGTCAGGATCGACCTGCTGATATCTCATTTTAATTGGAATTAAATGTGTTGTCCACAGTACAGATGGTGATGGTCAGGATCGATCTGCTGATATCTTATTTTAATTGGAATTAAATGTGTTGTCCACAGTACAGATGGTGTTGGTCAGGATCGACCTGCTGATATCTTGTTTTAATTGGAATTAAATGTGTTGTCCACAGTACAGATGGTGTTATTCAGGATCGACCTGCTGATATCTCGTTTTAATTGGAATTAAATGTGTTGTCCACAGTACAGATGGTGTTGGTCAGGATCGACCTGCTGATATCTCATTTTAATTGGAATTAAATGTGTTGTCCACAGTACAGATGGTGTTGGTCAGGATCGACCTGCTGATATCTTGTTTTAATTGGAATTAAATGTGTTGCCCACAGTACAGATGGTGTTGGTCAGGATCGACCTGCTGATATCTCGTTTTAATTGGAATTAAATGTGTTGTCCACAGTACAGATGGTGTTGGTCAAGATCGACCTGCTGATATCTCGTTTTAATTGGAATTAAATGTGTTGCCCACAGTACAGATGGTGTTGGTCAGGATCGACCTGCTGATATCTTGTTTTAAAGTCCAATGACCTAACCACTGAGATACTGCACTCTCGATAAATTTATCTAACAAGTTACATAACTGCAATAATTAGGCACACAAAGTGTTCAAACTGCTCCTTTTCCAAGAACATATCCAGGTATATGTACATGTTAAGTTTAAACAGACTTGATTTAAAATTCTAGGAGTTACCATATTCACGGCAAGACATATTTATTTATTTATTGGTGTTTAAGGTCACATACTTATGCACATTGACTAATCGTGACCGTGGCTGTTTTACAGGTGGAGGAAGTCAGAGTACCCGGAAAGAACCACCAAGCATCGACGAGCAACGGTCAGCTCCTCAGCATTTTAAATCTGTTCAAGCTCCACTCAAACACGGTTACGCCTTTGTAGGCGGTGTCATCGTGCCCCCATGTGGGAAACCGGGATAAAATGCCTTACCCGAGGACACAACGCGGGTCGTCCCGGACGGGGATCGAACACGGGACCTTAAGCATAGAAGTCCAACAGTCTACCACTGAGACACCGCGCGCCCACGGCAAGACAAAGAGAGTAATACAAAATGCAACGCCCAAAAAACAACAAAGGGCCTAGGCGTTAAAAATATGCATAGATAGAACTAAAAATCAAACTACGTGAAGAACTTACAAAGTATATCACCATATTAAGCTTCAATAAAATTGAAAACTGAAGAAATCATGGAGTTAAACAGTTCCCATGAAACAATGATAAATGGAATAAAAAAATAAAATAAAATAAATCTAAATGTCACTATTTACCAAGTCCAAAAAAGGCCACATCTATGACAAAAAATTACAGACCAAACCAGTCCTAAATGGAGATCATTTTCCCCGTACTGGGCTAGAGGTATACCAAAGGATAAGCAGACCCGACCAACAAGGTGAAATGTTTGAAATGGACGATGGACAGACCTACTATTTCTAAGCTAAGTCCAACATGGCCCAGAGCTATTGCAAGAAAGTGTGGCCTGAATCTATCCTGCAGGATGATTCCCACACCCATGAAAGGACAACTAAATTTGATTTTTGATGCCAGCTACAAAGCAAAATGATTTTGTGGATAGACGCACGGACAGACATTCAAACTCTACCAAGGGCCACAACTCTGGCATGAAAGTACTGACTGCGTCCATTGTACATGGAGACTTTTTTGCCGGTCTGATGCAGGCATGGATGGCTGAAGGTTTCCACCTGATACTCCCATCTCGTACTACGGAGATCGGGAGTATAATAACGGATCACTGGTTTTAGTACAAAAACAAATCCCGAGTTTTAGTTTTTCAATTATGCACAGAAGTATACACATTTACACTAATTGTCTTACTGGGATTCAACGATACTTTCAACTCCTAAAGTCACATCAAGCCAGACAGCTTAATGGTTGACGAAGTTAAAGTACACAGACAGAACCACCGGTCAACAGTGAACAACTGTCAGATTCTCCAACATACTAAATCTTCTAGAGCTGAGTTAGCTACTGGTGTCGATTATACTAAAATGTCACCAATAATACAGCATCTAGCAACAACACTATACTTTTAGTAAGTCTTAAAGGCTCCATGCTTTATTATTTCAGTGCTGTTCGATAAAATCGCTGTCTGGGAACACAGAGGGGAGGGGGGGGGGGGGCAGAATTTACAACTATCACGTAACATATAGGCAGCATCGGACTCCCCAACGTACTAACAGACATAATTCACACCTATCACGTAATATATAGGCAACATCAACAGACTCCCCACCGTACTAACAGACATAATTCTCACCTATCACGTAATATATAGGCAACATCAACAAACTCCCCAACGTACTAACAGCCATAATTCTCACCTATCACGTAATATATAGGCAACATCAACAGACTTCCCAACGTACTAACAGACATAATTCACACCTATCACGTAATATATAGGCAACATCAACAGACTCCCCAACGTACTAACAGACATAATTCTCACCTATCAAGTAATATATAGGCAACATCAACAGACTCCCCAACGAACTAACCGGCAGAATTCACACCTATCACGTAATATATAGGCAACATCAACAGACTCCCCAACGTACTAACAGACATAATTCTCACCTATCAAGTAATATATAGGCAACATCAACAGACTCCCCAACGTACTAACAGACATAATTCTCACCTATCACGTAATATGTAGGCAACATCAACAGATTCCCCAACATACTAACAGACAGAATTCACACCTATCACGTAATATATAAGCAACATCAACAGACTCCCCAACGTACTAACAGACATAATTCACACCTATCACGTAATATATAGGCAACATCAACAGTCTCCCCACCGTACTAACAGACATAATTCTCACCTATCACGTAATATATAGGCAACATCAACAAACTCCCCAACGTACTAACAGACATAATTCTCACCTATCAAGTAATATATAGGCAACATCAACAGACTCCCCAACGTACTAACAGACAGAATTAACACCTATCAAGTAATATATAGGCAACATCAACAGACTCCCCAACGTCCTAACAGACAGAATTCACACCTATCACGTAATATATAGGCAACACCAACAGACTCCCTAATGTACTAACAGACAGAATTCACACCTATCACGTAATATATAGGCAACATCAACAAACTCCCCAACGTACTAACAGACATAATTCTCACCTATCACGTAATATATAGGCAACATCAACAGACTCCCCAACGTACTAACAAACATAATTCTCACCTATCACGTAATATATAGGCAACATCAACAGACATCCCAACGTACTAACAGACATAATTCTCACCTATCACGTAATATATAGGCAACATCAACAGACTCCCCAACGTACTAACAGACATAATTCTCACCTACCAAGTAATATATAGGCAACATCAACAGACTCCCCAACGTACTAACAGACATAATTCTCACCTATTACGTAATATATAGGCAACATCAACAGACTCCCAAACGTACTAACAGACAGAATTCACACCAATCAAGTAATATATAGGCCACATCAACAGACTCCCCAACGCACTAACAGACATAATTCTCACCTATCAAGTAATATACAGGCAACATCAACAGACTCCCCAACGTACTAACAGACATAATTCTCACCTATCAGGTAATATATAGGCAACATCAACAGACTCCCCAACGTACTAACAGACATAATTCTCACCTATCACGTAATATATAGGCAACATCAACAAATTCCCCAACGTACTAACAGACATAATTCTCACCTATCACGTAATATATAGGCAACATCAACAGACTCCCTAACACACTAACAGACATAATTCTCACCTATCAAGTAATATATAGGCCACATCAACAGACTCTCCAGTGCACTAACAGACATAATTCTCACCTATCAAGTAATATATAGGCAACATCAACAGACTCCCCAACGTACTAACAGACAGAATTCACACCTATCACGTAATATATAGGCAACATCAACAGACTCCCCAACGTACTAACAGACATAATTCTCACATATCATGTAATATATAGGCAACATCAACAGACTCCTTAACGCACTAACAGACATAATTCTCACCTATCAAGTAATATATAGGCATCACCAACAGACTCCCCAACGTACTAACAGACAGAATTCACACCTATCATGTAATATATAGGCAACATCAACAGACTCCCCAACGTACTAACAGACATAATTCTCACCTATCACGTAATATATAGGCAACATCAGCAGACTCCCCAACGTACTAACAGACATAATTCTCACCTATCACGTAATATGTAGGCAACATCAGCAGACTCCCTAACGCACTAAGAGAGAGAATTCTAATCTATCAAGTAATATATAGGCAACATCAACACCCTCCCCCCCCCCCCTCCCAACGCACTGACAGACATAATTCACACCTATCAAGTAATATATAGGCAACACCAACAGACCCCCCAACGTACTAACAGACAGAATTCTCACCTATCACGTAATATATAGGCAACATCAACAGACTCCCTAACGCACTAAGAGAGAGAATTCTAATCTATCAAGTAATAAATAAGCAATATCAACAGACTGCACTCCCCCCCCCCCCCCCAACGCACTGACAGACAGAATTCACACCTATCAAGAAATATAGAGGCACCACCAACGGACTCCATCACGCACAAAGAGAGAGAATTCACACCTATCAAGTAATATATAGGCAACACCAACAGACTCCCCGACGCACTAACAGACAGAATTCACACCAATCAAGTAATATATAGGCAACACCAACAGACTCCCCAACGTACTAACAGACAGAATTCACACCAATCAAGTAAAATATAGACAACATCAACAGACTCCCCAACGTACTAACAGAGAGAATTCACACCTATCAAGTAATATATAGGCAACATCAACAACCTCCCCAACGGACTAACAGACAGAATTCACACCTATCACGTAATATATAGGCAACATCAACAGACTCCCTAACGCACTAACAGACAGAATTCACACCTATCACGTAATATATAGACAACATCAACAGACTCCCTAACGCACTAACAGACAGAATTCACACCTATCACGTAATATATAGGCAACATCAACAGACTCCCTAACGCACTAACAGACATAATTCTCACCTATGACGTAATATATAGGCAAAATCAACAGACTCCCCAACGTACTAACAGACGGAATTCACACCTATCAAGTAATATACAGGCAACATCAACAGACTCCCCAACGTACTAACAGACAGAATTCACACCTATCACGTAATATATAGGCAACATCAACAGACTCCCCAACGTACTAACAGACAAAATTCACACCAATCAAGTAATATATAGACAACATCAACAGACTCTCCAACGTACTAACAGACAGAATTCACACCTATCACGTAATATATAGGCAACATCAACAGACTCCCCAACGTACTAACAGACATAATTCTCACCTATCAAGTAATATATAGGCAACATCAACAGACTCTCCAACGTACTAACAGATATAATTTTCACCTATCAAGTAATATATAGGCAACATCAACAGACTCCCCAATGTACTGACAGACAGAATTCACACCAATCAAGTAATATATAGGCAACATTAACGAACTCCCCAACGCACTAACAGACAGAATTCACACCAATCATGTAATATATAGGCAACATCAACAGACTTCCCGACGCACTAACAGACAAAATTCTCACCTATCAAGTAATATATAGGCAACATCAACGGACTCCCCAACGTACTAACAGACAGAATTCACAACAATCAAGTAATATATAGGCAACATCAACGGACTCCCCAACACACTAACAGACAGAATTCACACCAATCAAGTAATATATAGGCAACATCAACAGACCCCCCAACGCACTAAGAGACATAATTCACACCTATCAAGTAATATATAGGCAACATCAACAGACTCCCCAACGTACTAACAGACATAATTCTCACCTATCACGTAATATATAGGCAACATCAACAGACTCCCCAACGTACTAACAGACAGAATTCACACCTATCACGTAATATATAAGCAACATCAACAAACTCCCCCACGTACTAACAGACATAATTCACACCTATCACGTAATATATAGGCAACATCAACAGACTCCCCAACGTACTACAGACATAATTCTCACCTATCAAGTAATATATAGGCAACATCAACAGACTCTCCAACGTACTAACAGACAGAATTCACACCTATCAAGTAATATATAGGCAACATCAACAGACTCCCCAACGTACTAACAGACAGAATTCACACCTATCACGTAATATATAGGCAACACCAACAGACTCCCTAACGTACTAACAGACAGAATTCACACCTATCACGTAATATATAGGCAACATCAACAAACTCCCCAACGTACTAACAGACATAATTCTCACCTATCACGTAATATATAGGCAACATCAACAGACTCCCCAACGTACTAACAAACATAATTCTCACCTATAACGTAATATATAGGCAACATCAACAGGCTCCCCAACGTACTAACAGACATAATTCTCACCTATCACGTAATATATAGGCAACATCAACAGACTCCCCAACGTACTAACAGACATAATTCTCACCTATCAAGTAATATATAGGCAACATCAACAGACTCCCCAACGTACTAACAGACATAATTCTCACCTATCACGTAATATATAGGCAACATCAACAGACTCCCAAACGTACTAACAGACAGAATTCACACCAATCAAGTAATATATAGGCCACATCAACAGACTCTCCAACGCACTAACAGACAAAATTCTCACCTATCAAGTAATATATAGGCAACATCAACAGACTCCCCAACGTACTAACAGACATAATTCTCACCTATCAGGTAATATATAGGCAACATCAACAAACTCCCCAACGTACTAACAGACATAATTCTCACCTATCACGTAATATATAGGCAACATCAACAAACTCCCCCAACGTACTAACAGACATAATTCTCACCTATCACGTAATATATAGGCAACATCAACAGACTCCCCAACGTACTAACAGACATAATTCTCACATATCATGTAATATATAGGCAACATCAACAGACTCCTTAACGCACTAACAGACATAATTCTCAACTATCAAGTAATATATAGGCAACATCAACAGACTCCCCAACGGACTAACAGACATAATTCACACCTATCATGTAATATATAGGCAACATCAACAGACTCCCCAATGTACTAACAGACATAATTCTCACCTATCACGTAATATATAGGCAACATCAGCAGACTCCCTAACGCACTAAGAGAGAGAATTCTAATCTATCAAGTAATATATAGGCAACATCAACCCCCCCAACGCACTGACAGACATAATTCACACCTATCAAGTAATATATAGGCAACACCAACAGACTCCCCAACGTACTAACAGACAGAATTCTCACCTATCACGTAATATATAGGCAACATCAACAGACTCCCTAACGCACTAAGAGAGAGAATTCTAATCTATCAAGTAATAAATAGGCAATATCAACAGACTGCACCCCCCCCCCCCCCCAACGCACTGACAGACAGAATTCACACTTATCAAGAAATATAGAGGTACCCACCAACGGCTCCATCACGCACAAAGAGAGAAAATTCACACCTATCAAGCAATATATAGGCAACACCAACAAACTCCCCGACGTACTAACAGACAGATTTCACACCAATCAAGTAATATATAGGCAACACCAACAGACTCTCCAACGTACTAACAGACAGAATTCACACCAATCAAGTAATATATAGGCAACATCAACAGACTCCCCAACGTACTAACAGACAGAATTCACACCTATCAAGTAATATATAGGCAACATCAACAGACTCCCCAACGGACTAACAGACAGAATTCACACCTATCACGTAATATATAGGCAACATCAACACACTCCCTAACGCACTAACAGACAGAATTCACACCTATCACGTAATATATAGGCAACATCAACAGAGTCCCTAACGCACTAACATACATAATTCTCACCTATCACGTAATATATAGGCAAAATCAACAGACTCCCCAACGTACTAACAGACAGAATTCACACCTATCAAGTAATATATAGGCAACATCAACAGACTCCCCAACGTACTAACAGACAGAATTCACACCTATCAAGTAATATATAGGCAACAGCAACGGACTCCCCAACGTACTAACAGACAGAATTCACACCAATCAAGTAATATATAGGCAACATCAACAGACTCCCCGACGCACTAACAGACAAAATTCTCACCTATCAAGTAATATATAGGCAACATCAACAGACTCCCTAACGCACTAGCAGACATAATTCTCACCTATGAAGTAATATGTAGGCAACATCAACAGACTCCCCAACGCACTAAGAGACATAATTCACACCTATCAAGTAATATATAGGCAACACCAACAGACTCCCTAACGCACTAACAGACATAATTCTCACCTATCAAGTAATATATAGGCAACATCAACAGACTCCCCAACGTACTAACAGATATAATTCTCACCTATCACGTAATATATAGGCAACACCAACAGACTCCCCAACGTACTAACAGACATAATTCTCACCTATCACGTAATATATAGGCAACATCAACAGACTCCCTAACGCACTAAGAGAGAGAATTCACACCTATCAAGTAATATATAGGCAACATCAATAGACTCCCCAACGTACTAACAGACAGAATTCACACCTATCACATAATATATAGGCAACATCAACAGACTCCCCAACGTACTAACAGGCATAATTCTCACCTATCACGTAATATATAGGCAACATCAACAGACTCCCCGACGTACTAACAGACAGAATTCACACCTATCGCATAATATATAGGCAACATCAACGGACTCCCCAACGTACTAACAGACAGAATTCTTACCTATCAAGTAATATATAGGCCACATCAACAGACTCCCCAACGTACTAACAGACAGAATTCTCACCTATCACGTAATATATAGGCAACATCAACAGACTCCCTAACGCTCTAAGAGAAAGAATTCACACCTATCACGTAATATATAGGCAACATCAACAGAGTCCCTAACGCACTAACAGACATAATTCTCACCTATCACGTAATATATAGGCAAAATCAACAGACTCCCCAACGTACTAACAGACAGAATTCACACCTATCAAGTAATATATAGGCAACATCAACATACTCCCCAACGTACTAACAGACAGAATTCACACCTATCACGTAATATATAGGCAACATCAACAGACTCCCCAACGTACTAACAGACAGAATTCACACCAATCAAGTAATATATAGGCAACATCAACAGACTCTCCAACGTACTAACAGACAGAATTCACACCTATCACGTAATATATAGGCAACATCAACAGACTCCCCAACGTACTAACAGACAGAATTCTCACCTATCAAGTAATATATAGGCAACATCAACAGACTCCCCAACGCACTAACAGACATAATTCTCACCTATCAAGTAATATATAGGCCACATTAACAGACTCCCCAACGTACTAACAGACAGAATTCTCACCTATCAAGTAATATATAGGCAACATCAACAGACTCCCCAACGCACTAACAGACATAATTCTCACCTATCAAGTAATATATAGGCCACATCAACAGACTCCCCAACGTACTAACAGACAGAATTCTTACCTATCAAGTAATATATAGGCCACATCAACAGACTCCCCAACGTACTAACAGACAGAATTCTCACCTATCACGTAATATATAGGCAACATCAACAGACTCCCTAACGCTCTAAGAGAAAGAATTCTAATCTATCAAGTAATGAATAGGCGATATCAACAGACTGCACTCCCCCCCCCCCCCCCCCCCCCCAACGCACTGACAGACAGAATTCACACCTATCAAGAAATATAGAGGTACCACCGACGGACTCCATCACGCACAAAGAGACAAAATTCACACCTATCAAGTAATATATAGGCAACACCAACAGACTCCCCGACGCACTAACAGACAGAATTCACACCAATCAAGTAATATATAGGCAACACCAACAGACTCTCCAACGTACTAACAGACAGAATTCACACCAATCAAGTAATATATAGGCAACATCAGCAGACTCCCCAACGTACTAACAGACAGAATTCACACCTATCAAGTAATATATAGGCAACATCAACAGACTCCCCAACGGACTAACAGACAGAATTCACACCTATCACGTAATACATAGGCAACATCAACAGACTCCCTAACGCACTAACAGACAGAATTCACACCTATCACGTAATATATAGGCAACATCAACAGAGTCCCTAACGCACTAACAGACATAATTCTCACCTATCACGTAATATATAGGCAAAATCAACAGACTCCCCAACGTACTAACAGACAGAATTCACACCTATCAAGTAATATATAGGCAACATCAACAGACTCCCCAGCGTACTAACAGACAGAATTCACACCTATCACGTAATATATAGGCAACATCAACAGACTCCCCAACGTACTAACAGACAGAATTCACACCAATCAAGTAATATATAGGCAACATCAACAGACTCTCCAACGTACTAACAGACAGAATTCACACCTATCACGTAATATATAGGCAACATCAACAGACTCCCCAACGTACTAACAGACATAATTCTCACCTATCAAGTAATATATAGGCAACATCAACAGACTCTCCAACGTACTAACAGATATAATTTTCACCTATCAAGTAATATATAGGCAACATCAACAGACTCCCCAATGTACTGACAGACAGAATTCACACCAATCAAGTAATATATAGGCAACATTAACGGACTCCCCAACGCACCAACAGACAGAATTCACACCAATCATGTAATATATAGGCAACATCAACAGACTCGCCGACGCACTAACAGACAAAATTCTCACCTATCAAGTAATATATAGGCAACATCAACGGACTCCCCAACGTACTAACAGACAGAATTCACAACAATCAAGTAATATATAGGCAACATCAACGAACTCCCCAACACACTAACAGACAGAATTCACACCAATCAAGTAATATATAGGCAACATCAACAGACTCCCCGACGCACTAACAGACAAAATTCTCACTTATCAAGTAATATATAGGCAACATCAACAGACTCCCTAACACACTAGCAGACGTAATTCTCACCTATGAAGTAATATGTAGGCAACATCAACAGACTCCCCAACGCACTAAGAGACATAATTCACACCTATCAAGTAATATATAGGCAACACCAACAGACTCCCTAACGCACTAACAGACATAATTCTCACCTATCAAGTAATATATAGGCAACATCAACAGACTCCCCAACGTACTAACAGATATAATTCTCACCTATCACGTAATATATAGGCAACACCAACAGACTCCCCAACGTACTAACAGACATAATTCACACCTATCACGTAATATATAGGCAACATCAACAGACTCCCCAACGTACTAACAGACAGAATTCACACCAATCAAGTAACGCACTAAGAGAGAGAATTCACACCTATCAAGTAATATATCGGCAACATCAACAGACTCCCCAACGTACTAACAGACAGAATTCACACCTATCACGTAATATATAGGCAACATCAACAGACTCCCCAACGGACTAACAGGCATAATTCTCACCTATCACGTAATATATAGGCAACATCAACAGACTCCCCGACGTACTAACAGACAGAATTCACACCTATCACATAATATATAGGCAACACCAACAGACTCCCCAACGTACTAACAGACATAATTCACACCTATCACGTAATATGTAGGCAACATCAACAGACTCCCTAACGCACTAAGAGAGAGAATTCTAATCTATCAAGTAATATATAGGCAACATCAACCCCCCCCCCCCCCCTCCCAACGCACTGACAGACATAATTCACACCTATCAAGAAATATATAGGCACCACCAATGGACTCCATCACGCACAAAGAGAGAGAATTCACACCTATCAAGTAATATATAGGCAACACCAAAAGACTCCCTAACGCACTAACAGACAGATTTCACACCTATCAAGTAATATATAGGCAACACCAAAAGACTCCCTAACGCACTAACAGACAGAATTCACACCTATCAAGTAATATATAGGCAACATCAACAGACTCCCCAACGTACTAACAGACAGAATTCACACCAATCAAGTAACGCACTAAGAGAGACAATTCACACCTATCAAGTAATATATAGGCAACATCAACAGACTCCCCAACGTACTAACAGACAGAATTCACACCAATCAAGTAACGCACTAAGAGAGAGAATTCACACCTATCAAGTAATATATAGGCAACATCAACAGACTCCCCAACGTACTAACAGACAGAATTCACACCTATCACGTAATATATAGGCAACATCAACAGACTCCCCAACGGACTAACAGGCATAATTCTCACCTATCACGTATTATATAGGCAACATCAACAGACTCCCCGACGTACTAACAGACAGAATTCACACCTATCACATAATATATAGGCAACACCAAAAGACTCCCCAACGTACTAACAGACATAATTCACACCTATCACGTAATATGTAGGCAACATCAGCAGACTCCCTAACGTACTAAGAGAGAGAATTCTAATCTATCAAGTAATATATAGGCAACATCAACCCCCCCCCCCCCCTCCCAACGCACTGACAGACATAATTCACACCTATCAAGAAATATATAGGCACCACCAATGGACTCCATCACGCACAAAGAGAGAGAATTCACACCTATCAAGTAATATATAGGCAACACCAACAGACTCCCTAACGCACTAACAGACAGAATTCACACCTATCAAGTAATATATAGGCAACATCAACAGACTCCCCAACGTACTAACACACAGAATTCACACCTATCAAGTAATATATAGGCAACATCAACAGACTCCCCAACGCACTAACAGACATAATTCTCACCTATCAAGTAATATATAGGCCACATCAACAGACTCCCCAACGTACTAACAGACAGAATTCTCACCTATCAAGTAATATATAGGCAACATCAACAGACTCCCCAACGCACTAACAGACATAATTCTCACCTATCAAGTAATATATAGGCCACATCAACAGACTCCCCAACGTACTACCAGACAGAATTTACACCTATCAAGTAATATATAGGCAACATCAACAGACTCCCCAGCGTACTAACAGACATAATTCTCACCTATCAAGTAATATATAGGCCACATCAACAGACTCCCCAACGTACTAACAGACAGAATTCACACCTATCAAGTAATATATAGGCAACATCAACAGACTCCCCAGCGTACTAACAGACATAATTCTCACCTATCAAGTAATATATAGGCAACATCAACAGACTCCCCAACGTACTGACAGACAGAATTCACACCTCTCAAGAAATATATATGCACCACCAACAGACTCCCTCACGCACAAAGAGAGAGAATTCACACCTATCAAGAAATATATAGGCACTACCAACAGACTCCCTCACGCACTAAGAGAGAGAATTCACACCTATCAAGTAATATATAGGCAACACCAACAGACTCCCTAACGCACTAAGAGAGAGAATTCACACCTATCAAGTAATATACTTCTCAAAGTTTGCTAAGCACCAAATATATGACACATCATTGTGAAATTTGCTTGTGATATTTTTGGTGGATATGATTAAGGAATGTATTGAGATGGTCACCAGTGTTTACATTAGCTCTTTTGACAGGCAGACTTTTCCTGACAGTCATGGAAAGCATGTACCCCTTGATTGTCATGATGTTTTCGTGTACTGTGTGCATGGCATGTGTAGGGTATTCAATCTTCATTTCAACACAAATCCTTGTGATTTAATGTTTGAATATGGCAAATGCAAATGTAAGAAGACATTCGTCTGAAGCAGAAATGTGGCGGGCTGTAGGGATGATGCAGCAAGGGGCTACCCATTGTCAGGTTGGTGAAGCCCTTTGTATACACCAAACGGTAATCACCAGAGCCTGGGCAAGATTTCAGCAGTATGGAACACCAGTAAGACGGCATGGTGGTGGCAGAGACAGGGCAACATCTGCAGCTAAAGACCAGTTTTTGATTATTCAGGCTCGTAGGAACCGGTTTGCCAAAGCAACTCAGATTCGCAGTGACCTTCAGAATGCACCCGGGGTAAATGTTTCTATGCATGCTATCCGGTCAGGGGGGAGGGGGCGGTGGCTCAGTAGGTAGAGGTGCAGGCTGCAAGCCCAGAGGTTCTCCGTTCGAATCCCACCTGCGGCAACCGCGTTGTGTCCTTGGGCAAGACACTTCACCCCCATTGTCCACGTGGGGCACGGTGACGTTGTGTACTAAGGCGTACTGCACGTCGATGGTGCACTTGCCTTCAACCAATGCTAACCCTGCTTGTGTGGAGTGAGTATGTTGGGGAGCTGACAGTTTCTCGCCGTTGCTCGTGGTTCTCTCCGGGTACTCCGGCTTCCTCCGCCCGTAAAACTGTCGCGCTCATGATCAGCCATTGTACAGAAATATGTGACCCTAAAACACAAATAAATAAATAAATAAATAAATAAATAAATAAATAAATAAATAAATAAATAAATAAATAAATAAATAAATAAATATCCGGGCAAGGTTGCACGAAGTTGGTCTCCGATCGAGAAGACCATGTATTCGAATTTCGCTGTCCCAGAACCACCGCCAGGCACGATACGAATAGACCATGGACCATGTTGGATGGACCAGAGAAGATTGGTGACCTGTCCTTTTTACAGATGAGTCAAGGTACTGCCTAGACCACACAGATAGGTGTTCTAGGGTATGGAGAAGACCAAGAGAGCGATTCCATGCTGCCAACATTGCTGTGCATGATCGCTATGGTGGAGGGTCAATCATGGTCAGGGGCGGCATCTGCAGGGATGGACGTACAAATCTCTGTATCCTTGAACGTGGTACATTGTCTGCCCAGCGGTATATTGATGAGAACATGGGTGCCCACATCAGATTGTATGCAGGTGCAGTGGGTGATATATTCATTCTGATGGACGATAAGGCCCGCCCTTATGTTGCCCATGCTGTCGGGGAGTACCAACAAGGGGGGGGGGGGTTGACCGTATGGACTGGTCAGCAAGATCCCTGAGTTGCAACTTGCAATTTCAGCCCGCCCAGTCCAGCCAAGAAGTGTCCAGGAGCTTGGTGCCATGCTGGTCCAAGAATGGAACAACATCCCACAAAGGACCACCAGGAACCCGATTGGGAGCATGATAAGTCGTTGTCAAGCTGTAATTAACAGTAATGAGTCTCATACTCGATACTGAACCCATACCAGTTCGTTCTGTCAACTTTTTGGCAAATTTGAAAAATTTCCTCTTTTACGAATAATAGGGAGTTTGCGATTTCAAACGTGCACGGGTACGGGTACGTGTAGCTACACGTACCCGTACACGTTGGGATTTGAGAAAAATTGAGTTGCGAAACGACTTTTTAATTAACGTGTACGTGTACGTGTGCGGGTAACGGGTCAGTAACTCTGTCAGTTCAGGGTCATTATGTTGTTGACCAACAATGGCTTCCTCAGATCTGCTGATGTTCGGTGCGATTGAAGACGACGTAGAATTAGTGTTGTTATCCACAACTGATGAACGTTCAGCTTCTAACATTAGGATTCATTACCCAAGCTTTGACTTGTCACGATTTACAAATGATGAATGCCGTCAAATGTTTAGGTTTGACAAGGACGGTTTAGCGAAGTTAACACCACATTCCAATTACCCCAATCAATCGTTTGTGAGAATGGCACCGTTGTATCTGACACAGAAGGGTTGTGCATTATGCTGCGCAGACTTGTATATCCAAATATTTCATAACACCATGTGGCAACCCATGTAAAACCCGGGGGGGGGGGGGGTGCCGGTTGGATGCTACCCGCTCCAAATATGCTCCATACCAAATATCAATGACCTGATACGTACAGATTTAGCAAAAGTTGCGTTTGATTTTTTTTTTATTTTGTATTTTGAGGCCCATGCATGGGCCACATTTTTCCCCGCTAAATGTGTCCCAAAGGGATCAATTTAAATAGACCTGAAAATCCTACTTACAGTGATGCCATATATCAAATATGAATCATTTCAGGCAGTGGTTTAGAAAAAAACAGATTTTTAAATGTTTTTTTCTATTATCCACAGTGTTAAAAAAATGCGGACTTGACATTTTTTTCAAAGTCCAGAAGCTGTATTCTACGGCAAAACTAATGACATTTTTTTTACTATTCTTTTCTGTTGGTTGGTTCCAAGGAAGCTTCACACCAAATAAGAAATCTCAGTGCATTGTGGTTTTGGAGATATGGGCGTTTAACAAAAAATATTTCTATTTTAGCTGCCGCGGTTCCCACGGGGCTACTGGAAATTGTTGGGGGCATAAATACTTATGACCCATTAATATACTTCATAATAAATTTGGTTCAAATTGGCCGCTCGGTCAGAAAATATAAATTTTTGGCGGGGCAAAAATTCTTGCCCCTCCCATAACGACGGTGAATATTGCCCCTCGAACTTCTCTTAAACAAATTGGGTTCTACACCCCAAAGGGAAGCAGCATAACGGTCAGTCAAGTGAGCTAACACGCCACTTGCCAACAGCCACAGAGAATGACTAAACGCAAGCCAATTATTGAAACTTGTCTGGCTAAGGCAAGTGTTTGACTCGCTTAATAAGGAAATAAATATGTCCACAACCAGCCCACGACAAGGGCATGTGGTGTATGTGAGGGGTCATAAGGTGGGCGTGTGGTTGTTTTTTGGTTGCTGTATTTAGTCATCGGTTCTCCCAAAGGGAGACCGAATTGCCAACCGTTCATTCTGTAAGCTAATGGATGATTCCAGCTTTTACAAACCGTCATATTGGTCTGTTTTGGTGGCGTTCTTTCCATTTTGTAACCGATATGGAAATCATGCTGGCGCTGCTCCCAAAGCAGCGTTCTGTTTGTGTTTTTCTTCTCTCTTTAACGAAGATTGTGTTGCGGCATTGATTGGATGCCATGACTTCATCCCAATAAACGGATCACACCTGTGTGTGCCTCGGCACCTAGCAAATGAACCACTGGTCGATTGGAATCCTTATGGTAGCTTGGTGAGCCAGGCTGCATAAATCTCACATCCAAGAATAACGTGGCTGGTGGGGGCTGGCCCTCCGGTAAACGCATTCAATGCAATGTGCAATCTCTTTTCACGAGCTGGATCTTCGTTGCTATCCGGCCTCCTTGGTTCTGTCTGACACTCTAAATCCAATGATAGCCATTTTTTTTATGTTTTGTTTTTGTTTTGCTCTCTTTATGCTTATGCCTTGCTCTCTACCTTTCAGCAGGTCCCTGCTACAAACACCTTCTTTCGGAAAGCCATTACTCAGTGACGTAGCCAGGCCTGGGAGAGCTAACCCCCCCCCCCCCCCCCCATACACACACACACCCACGTCATGACCCGCTCCCATTTAAAATGAAGCGCGCATTTAAAAACACAAAAACAAACAGGGTATAAAGAATTTTGAAACAAACAGGGTATATAAAATAATTTTCAAAAATAATTCAGTAGTTCGATTGTTATCAATGGGGGGACTTGAATGTCCTTGGGGAGAACCTCCTGATTATCCACATTGGGAGGGGCACCCTTCCCATACTCCTCATCTCAGTGTTGTGCACTTTGGGATCTGCCTCCGAATCAGTAATCAACTTACGTGCCCCCACCCCCCCCCCCCCCCCTCATATTGTTCTTAGCTCACAACCATCGTAGTAAGCCATCTGATTCAATCGAACTTCCCCACTACTAAATCAATCCCCCCCCCCACACACACACACGCACACCCTCACACCACACACACACACTCACCCCGTACACGAAAATAAATAAATTAAGAATAAAATAATCAAATATATAATAGTGATCGTTCATAGGCGTAGTGGCAACGTAACAGAAACATCCTCGTGTGATAATTCATCGTTGGAAGAAAGGAAAAATATATTCTCCAAGACTGTTCGAGAAAACAGCTGTGTTTTCGATCTTAAATATTCAATCCACAACAAACACAACAACAATTTCCCCTTGATATCCGCGAAGAATTCTTCCAGAACACAAGGATTACAGCGAGAATAACCTGTTATATTATAAATGTAGAGAGAAAATGAAACCATTATTATTTTAACAAATCCATATCAGTAGTATGTCTCGTATGTTTGAGGGATAGGTTGGGGGACCCCGGTGGGGGACCCCGGAAGTGACGTTATGTCACGTGACCTAGTGGCGCCATGTTGTGTTGTTATGGTAACCAGCGTGAGCGGCCATGTTGTGACGTCATCTCCATAGTGATACGTGATGTGAGTGCGCATGCGCAGCGCGTGTTGTTAGGGTGATACGTGTTTCCGTCGTCCATTTTGTATACTGGAGGACGCCATCTTGGTTTCTATGGTAGCACATGATTGCTATGTTACCCAATTTTTCTGCAATAAGACGGGGTATGTTCGGAGGGTGTGTTCGATTGTAGAAGAGTAAATCTAATTACCACAAGCATCCCGGCAATCCTTCCAAATCACCAAAATCCACCCCAACTTTTACTATTTCGAATTCTTACAGAATTCTCTGCTTCTATCTATATATACAATAGTTTTCGTCTATCTGACCATGTTCCTTTGTTCTCGAGTATACTCCAGTAGCGTAGAAGAGCCTATTAGTTGGAACAGTTTACCTTATTATTACTATATTTAGCAGTTTCTGGTCTATTCTTGTTAGTTTTGATCCAATTCCAATACTCTTGTTTTCTTTATCTAGATCCTTTATAACCAATCAGATTGCTTGAGAATACCTATCCCAGATATCCTTTATCAGCTAAAGAGCCAAGAGAGTAATTGCTCCATGAGCAATTGGTCGAACGACTCGAAGCTCATCGAGCAAATGAGCCTTAGAGCAATTGCTCGATCGAGTGACTCGACATACTGCTCGAACTACTCGAAGTCCATCGAACAAATGAGCTTTAGAGCAACTGCTCGTTCGAGTGACTCCTCGAACGACTCATGTCAGAAAAAAGGGATTCTAGGGCCTAAAGGGATTCCGTAAGTAGGGCTTTTTCCCAAATAAGCCAAAGAACCAAGAGAGTAAGTGATCCATGGGCAATTGCTCGAACGACTCGAAGCTCATCGAGCAAATGAGCCTTAGAGCAATTGCTCGATCGAGTGACTCCTCGAACGACTCATTTCAGTATTGGGGGATACTTGTTGGACTTTACATCCGGGTACTTCTGTTGGGGTAGTAGATAAAAAACAAACAACAATATATATATATAACATTCATTTTTATTCAAGTACACAATTCAATGTCTCAAAGCATTTCTCTTTGTAGTTCTTCTTGCATGGGCTAACCATTTCATCTTCTTGTGGGTTGGAGCTTCTTCCCATCGCATGGCTAGGTTCTTGATAAAACACATTCTCTCATTTGATAACTTGGCTTTGTTGGTTGCTTTAAGTTCCTGTCTGGCATCTTTGGGTTCCTCTTTCTCTAGCTGTTTCATAGTAGTAACTTCAGTCTTCTTAGTAGTAACTTCATTTGTGGTTTGAGTGGAAACATCCTTCTTAGCTTCAGTAGTAACTTCATTCGTAGTGGTAACTTCATTCTTTATGGGGGCTAGCATCCTTTTCTTGACTTCAGTAGAAACTTCGTTCCTAGTGGTAACTTCTTTCGCAGTAGAAACTTCATTCTTAGTGGAAACTTCTTTCTTTATGGGAGCTGGCATCTTTTTCTTGTCTTCAGTAGTAACTTCGTCCTTAATAGAAACATCTTTCTTTGTTTCTGTAGAAATTTTGTTCGCAGTAGTAACTTCATTCTTGTTTGTATTGGGAGTCAATTCTGTCTTTATTCTTTTGTTTACTGATCGGCTAGTATCCACACATCTTTGTTTCGTTCCACCAGCATCCATGTCTAGATTTTTTCTCTTGGCTGCATTTACCACACGATTCACTTGGGTCAGTTCCTGGGAAGTCAGCTTTAATCCAGCATCATTCTTGAAGATCTGTATATGTAAGTCATCTTTGAATCTGAGCACCGTTGTTGACACAGACATCTTCACTCTTCGACGTTCAAAACGGAAATGAATTTATTTTTATACCAACACTCCTTTTATACTTTTCTAATCGTCTTCTTCTTCTTCTTCTTCATCTACTCGGAATGAGTAGTTTGTCATAAGGTTGTCGAACAGAAATCTTCGCTTTTCCAAGGCATATTTCTGGGATTCTTCAAAGTCAAAATCCTCTTCTTCACGAAGACGCTTGGCAGTTTATTGAATTTTCTTGTGAATTGAGTCGTTGCAAAAATTTCGAATGGACACAAGGGTATGAATGTATTTCTTACTAATGGCCTCTCTAACATTCTTTTGAAGTGCTCTATATGCTGTTTCAACTGCATCTTCACTATCCATTCCATCTTCGACATATTTGTTCATGAGGTTGTCAAAATCGTTTTGGTATTTGTCAAAGGCACTTTGAACGATACCTCCCATCGATCATAGAAACGTCTTCTTTCTCTTCCCCGTCTTCTTCTTCTTCATATTCCATATCTTCTGATAGTTCCGACGATTCATCAGAATCCGAATCTCTTGACCAATGTTTTGGTGCACAGCTGGATTGCATTGTGTCCGCTCTCTTCGAAGGTCAGATTACAAATAACAAATTTCTTATGAGCACGACCCTTTTATAGGATATCGGACAGAGCATTGATGACGGGTTTGATCAACTTTCCTAAAAATCCTCCTTTCTGTATGATCCGTCTTATTTTCCGATAAGATAGTTCTGTCTTTGGTGAGGCAATTCTCCTTATTTCGTACTTGTGTGGAATCAGCTTAGCTCTCTCAGATTTGGTTATAGGTACTGCGTCCGTCAAGATGTTTGAGGCACAATCACATATACATTGTATCAAATCATCACTGGCCATATTCAGCAAAGTCTTGGCTTCATATCGATCCGCATCAGATAGGATTTGCAGTGTATCTAGATTTCTTTCTAATCTTGTAGTGTTGCTCGATTTTTCCGTTTGTCGGTTTGGGCAAACTTCTTCTTTGTGCCTCTTCATGTTAAATTTTCGAGAAAATGTTTTTTCCACAGTACTCGCAGTTATGTATCGCCATGTCTTCACTCTTTCGTGGTCGTAGAACAAATGAGTTTATTTTCACACCAACACTCCTTTTATACTTTTTTCAGAGCTAGGACTGGGTTGATAAGCGCCGAGAGAAAGCAACTCTTTCGTAATATACATCTTTTTATATCTGGAGAAATTCCATCATCTGTTAGCAGCTTCAATACATGTTCGTATTTTCGCAGGTCATCAAATAATTCAGCTAAATTCAGTGGTATCTTATCTTCGAGAATGTTGGTAGCGCATTTACATAAACAGGTAATCACATCTTCATCAGCAGTACGTAGAACGGCATCGATTTCCACCTTGTCAGCATCCCGTAAAAATTCTAAAAGTGCTTTATTCTGGTCAGTCAGTCCAGTATCTCTCTCCTCTTCTGTTCTTCATGCCTCTTACGTGTGAAGTTCCTGGAGAATTCTTTATCACAATATCTGCAGTGGAGCCGATGATGGTTCTTCTCGTGTCTTCGAGCATTATCCGATCTTGAAAATAACTTGGAACAGTATCTGCAACGAATTGGCAACATGTCTTCACTCGACGACGGTCAGGACACAAATGAATTTATTTTCGTACCAACACCCTTTTTATACCTTTCCCAACAGAAGTACCCGGATGTAAAGTCCAACAAGTATCCCCCAATACTGAAATGAGTCTAAGAGTCGCTCGAGGAGTCACTCGATCGAGCAATTGCTCTAAGGCTCATTTGCTCGAAGAGCTTCGAGTCGTTCGAGCAATTGCTCATGGAGCAATTACTCTCTTGGCTCTTTGGTTTATTTGGGAAAAAGCCCTGCTTACGGAATCCCTTTAGGCCCTAGAATCCCTTTTTTCTGACATGAGTCGTAGAGTCGTTCGAGGAGTCACTCGAACGAGCAGTTGCTCTAAAGCTCATTTGCTCGATGGACTTCGAGTAGTTCGAGCAGTATGTCGAGTCACTCGATCGAGCAATTGCTCTAAGGCTCATTTGCTCGATGAGCTTCGAGTCGTTCGACCAATTGCTCATGGAGCAATTACTCTCTTGGCTCTTTAGCTGATAAAGGATATCTGGGATAGGCATAGGTAGGTATCCTCAAGCAATCTGATTGGTTATAAAGGATCTAGATAAAGAAAACAACAAGAGTACTTGGAATTGGATCAAAACTAACAAGAATAGACCAGAAACTGCTAAATATAGTAATAATAAGGTAAACTGTTCCAACTAATAGGCTCTTCTACGCTACTGGAGTATACTCGAGAACAAAGGAACATGGCCAGATAGACGAAAACTATTGTATATATAGATAGAAGCAGAGAATTCTGTAAGAATTCGAAATAGTAAAAGTTGGGGTGGATTTTGGTGATTTGGAAGGATTGTCGGGTTGTTTGTGGTAATTAGATTTACTCTTCTACAATCGAACACACCCTCCGAACAAACCCCGTCCCATTGCAGAAAAATTGGGTAACATAGCAACCACGTGCTACAATAGAAACCAAGATGGCGGCCTCCAGTATACAAAAAGGACGACGGAAACACGTATCACCCTAACAACATGCGCTGCGCATGCGCACTCACACCACGTATCACTATGGAGATGACGTCACAACATGGCCGCTCACGCGGGTTACCATAACAACACAACATGGTGCCACTAGGTCACGTGACATGACGTCACTTCCGGGGTCCCCCAACCTATCCCTCAAACATACGAGACATACTACTCATAGAGGTACCCAAAGGAATGTATTTGGTGCCAAAATAAAATGTTACTTGACACCAAAATTATGGGCTAGTGTGAACACTGCTATTAACTTAAACCCACTGAGTCTTTTCAATATATTTTTCATAAACTCTAGTCATGGCTTCTGTGAAGCAGCCATGAATGGATTTGATTAAACATTCATATAAATTTTTCTCAAGAAATCATTAGTGAAAATATCAGTTCAATTTACAGGACAAAGATTTGGTTAAATTTACCCGTATTATTCTTATTTCAGTTCAATTTACAGGACAAAGATTTGGTTAAATTTACCCGTATTATTCTTATTTCAGTTCAATTTACAGGACAAAGATTTGGTTAAATTTACCCATATTATTCTTATTTCAGTTCAATTTACAGGACAAAGATTTGGTTAAATTTACCGGTATTATTCTTATTTCAGTTCAATTTACAGGACAAAGATTTGGTTAAATTTACCCGTATTATTCTTATTTCAGTTCAATTTACAGGACAAAGATTTGGTTAAATTTACCCGTATTATTCTTATTTCAGTTCAATTTACAGGACAAAGATTTGGTTAAATTTACCCGTATTATTCTTATTTCAGTTCAATTTACAGGACAAAGATTTGGTTAAATTTACCCGTATTATTCTTATTTCAGTTCAATTTACAGGACAAAGATTTGGTTAAATTTACCCGTATTATTCTTATTTCAGTTCAATTTACAGGGCAAAGATTTGGTTAAATTTACCCGTATTATTCTTATTTCAGTTCAATTTACAGGACAAAGATTTGGTTAAATTTACCCGTATTATTCTTATTTCAGTTCAATTTACAGGGCAAAGATTTGGTTAAATTTACCCGTATTATTCTTATTTCAGTTCAATTTACAGGACAAAGATTTGGTTAAATTTACCCGTATTATTCTTATTTCAGTTCAATTTACAGGACAAAGATTTGGTTAAATTTACCCGTATTATTCTTATTTCAGTTCAATTTACAGGACAAAGATTTGGTTAAATTTACCCGTATTATTCTTATTTCAGTTCAATTTACAGGACAAAGATTTGGTTAAATTTACCCGTATTATTCTTATTTCAGTTCAATTTACAGGACAAAGATTTGGTTAAATTTACCCGTATTATTCTTATTTCAGTTCAATTTACAGGGCAAAGATTTGGTTAAATTTACCCGTATTATTCTTATTTCAGTTCAATTTACAGGGCAAAGATTTGGTTAAATTTACCCGTATTATTCTTATTTCAGTTCAATTTACAGGGCAAAGATTTGGTTAAATCAACCCATATTATTCTTATTTCAGTTCAATTTACAGGGCAAAGATTTGGTTAAATTTACCCGTATTATTCTTATTTCAGTTCAATTTACAGGGCAAAGATTTGGTTAAATTTACCCGTATTATTCTTATTACAGTTCAATTTACAGGGCAAAGATTTGGTTAAATTTACCCGTATTATTCTTATTTCAGTTCAATTTACAGGGCAAAGATTTGGTTAAATTAACCCATATTATTCTTATTTCAGAGACAAGAGAAATCCTCTCCGGGGCAGGAATATCCTCCAGCAATATGCAAGAAGTTGAACAGATTTTTTTACCAATGATTTCGTGAGTTAAATTCAGGTGCATTTTTCATCAAATCTAGTCATGACTGCTTAACAGCAGCCACGACTATATTGTCTGAAAAATATCCTGAAAATACTGACGACCTCCAGTATACAAAATAAAAATACGGCCTAAGAGTTAAATCCCAATAAAAATGCGTAAGACGATAAACCATATTTTCCAAACATTCCTTAATATTATTATAGATCAAATTTACAGTGAAACATTTGTCGATTGAATACGTAATGTCAAATAACAAGACGCTTTTAAAATAAAAAGTTATATAAGTAGAAGCCCTGTCGACAATTGACTGACCAAGCTTTTACAACAAGGCGCGTGTGGTATTCAGTTAGCTTGATCTGAATCTGAATGTGATTATTGTGCAAGACGCGTAGTCGAATATTTTAATACAAGTCGGAAGGATAGTGGTAATCAATGGCGTAGCCAGGGGGGGGGGGGGGCTAAGTAACACATTTGGGGGCACAGCTAGTAATTGTTCAATGAGAAGAACAAGAGAGAGACAGAGAGAGACGCTGAGCGAATGTTCTACACCATGAACAAAATAAAAACTAAGCGGAGAAAAAGCATGCTCATTACTCGACTCAGAAATCTGTCTTTGTTGTCGTTTGAGACAGAAATGACTGACAGACTTGATGACGATCGGGTAATATATCAGTTTAAACTGAAACCGCGACGATTGGTCTTCTAAATATCCGGGATATCTGATTATAATTATCTGAATTGGCCAATAAAAAGTTTCTTGATTTCATTTTTAACATGAACCAACCCAGAATGTTGCTTGGGTATACATCACAACGGCCGCCCTTCAAGAATTTATTACCAATAATATATGTGAACATTAATTTAAAATACACTGTGAAATTATTCAGGATTTATTGCCAATAAACCCTGAATAAGTTCACAGTTTTTTTAAATGAAGGTTCTGGTAACGCTGGTTCACATAAACGCAGTCTAAACTGGGGTCGCGGAGCCGGAGGCTGAAGGCGCTACCCCCCCCCCCCCCCTTCCCCCTCCAGGCTTCCCACGCATAACAGTAAACACAGTAATTTAATTGGAGAACACCCACCCCCCCCCCCCCCCCACACACACACAGGCTCATTTGCTGTGCGTTGAAAAAGTGGCTTGAAGAATTTTGTTTTTCTTGCCTGCATCTTTAAAACTTCGCAACATCATAGTAAAAAATATCAAGTTTTGCTACCGTGAAAAAGAAGATAGTTTTCACCCCAAAACTCACCAGAATGCACCATTTGAGACTTAGATTTTGAAATTTTCCAGGGGGAGACCCCCCTCAAGATGCTCGCGCCTTCGGCTGATGGCTATGGCCCCCCCCCCCCCCCCCCCCCCCGTTATTGGTCGGGCCCCCCGGAAATTTTTTCCTGGCTACGCGCCTGGTGGTAATTAGTTATCCTTTGCGACATTGGTCCAGACTGTATCAATTGTGGTTTTGGGTACTCGTGTTGCAGTCTATGATTGTGCGTGGGAAAGGGAAGTTTTCGAATTTCTCGGCGTATGCTCTAAATACTGCCAGTTTCGCATTGTTGTTGTTACTTGTACGAGATGGGCCGTTTGAATGTATACTTGTTTTGGGGTGGCATTGCTTCCTAGAATGACGTTTATGAGAGTCTGCATGCGTTCATTCATACATGCTTGAAGAGATGCCCACTTGAGAGTGTGAAGCATATGGTATAACAGTACAAAATATTCGCCCATAGGCGGCCATCGTAGGTTCGTGTGAAAAAAAATGATCACATCATTTTAATTTTGGTATTTGGTATTCAAATATCTTTGTCGAGTGTAGCTCCCCCACCCCACCCAACCCACCGACCCCCCCCCCCCCCCCCCCCCACACACACACACACACACACAAACTCGACAATGTTTACTACCCTTAAAACTTGGCGGCATGCTGCAAATAAGAGAGAAAAATTGATAGGAAGTAAACCTCCAGGTACAAGTACATATTTTTCGGGAAACTCCCATCATAAACAAACCAATGGTCAATTGGAACATTTGGCAGTAAAAATTTATCAAACCGCACATATTTTGTCTCTGGAATATTCAACAATGATGCAAGATTTAAATACAATGCTTCAATAGGTTTTTCAAACAATATTCTTCTCTCGTTGCTGCTTAGTTTCGGAGATTGCAACATTTCCGAGTGCAAGTTTTCAAGGGCGGGTAACTCTAATTCAAATCAGTATTTAGTACTGTTGTACCATGTCAGTTACGCTGCTATTTCTGCGGCAGTTATAGATGAGTCGTCTCTAATATCTAAATGCCTTTCTCGATGTAAGGGTCCCACAATTTTGTCCGTCTAACTGTCTGAAATGCTATTTTTTTTACCTCTCGGGACTGCATCGGGAACTCAGAATATTTATAACCCGACAGAGCCGAATTCCAACTTGGATCATTCATTACTACAACAGAACATGTGTACCAACATTCACTCTATGTGGAAACTCGAAGTTACATTATAAATACGTTGTCGATTGTTTCAGAGTAGCTCTTGGCTGTCTGTATAGGACGTCAATCCTTCTCTTGAAACAATAGCTGAGCCAAATGATGTATAAACTTTCGTTCTGTACCAAAAATGCATACAAGTTCCAGCCCTCTCACTCTCAGAATGAAATCATTTTGTATGAAATCTGACAGAAAAGCCGAAACAAGACTATACAATGCGTTATTCCCTCTGATGTGGAAACATTTCTATAATTTACGGATATCAGTTACCAGCGTGAGTTTGATGGAACTCAGAGGACTGAGCGAAGTGTGTTGTTTACTTTAATGTGTCTTTTTATGTCGTAGAAGAGTGTTAGTGAATTCATTTTCCCTGATGAAGGTAGTAACATTTCTTTACGTTGAATCGTGTACGCCACGTGTCAGCCTAAACTGGTGCCCCATGAGTTACCTAGACCGGGGGCAAGTTCTTCTTGTTGCAGGGGTTGCTCTTTGATTTGATTGATTGCTCGGTAGAGAAGGCAATCATCAACAAACAACCGCTGAAAAGTGGGAGTGCGCGCCGACCTTCCACGCCTGTACCCCCCCCCCCCCCCACACACACACCTTCCGCACATTGCTCACCTTTGTTAGTAGATCAGACTTCCCTATTTTCAAATGTGTTACCACTGTGATCAGATGAATGATTTTTTACATCTATTCTAACGAAAAACTTCGCTATCATTTTTGAAAATGTGAAAAAAAATCAAATTTGGAGACATGTCAGTCATATCAAGGGAGAAAACTCGACAGACAACTTTTTTCGCGGGAAGTGTGTAACAAAACGAATTTTCGGGAATGCATAAGGTTTTTGTGTACACAAGCAAGAAATTCATAACGGTAATGAATCACAATAATAATCCAATACTAAGTTCCTATTTTACAAATATAAATCCTAAACACTCATCGTATTATCAGGATTTAATATATTCAATAGAATATACATTATATTATAAACACTATAAAAAACACTGTTTTATGGTGTTAATAGTATAATATATATATATATATATATATATATATATATATATATATATATATATATATATATATATATATATATATATATATATATATATATATATATATATATTATACTATTCAAAAAAGTAGGGGATGATTGATAAAAGTGAATTATATGAAGAGATATATATATTTTTTTCATCAAAAAGACAGCTGAGGCATTGCACTGTGAAATCTGATGAATGATTTCTGCGATAGTTGGGTGTCTGACACGCACACATTCCACGCACTAAGCTGCAGAAGGCATGGACGGTCAGTCAGTGAAATTACCACACTCAGTCCATGTTGTGTTTCTACAACGCATAAGTTCAACTTTAGCTGTTTATTCAGCGATGATACAAAACATGTTATGGTCGTTCCTCGACTATCTCTTCCTCCCCTTTGTTACCTCCCCTGATGCACACAGTGCCTACAATCAGATACACAACATCCCTTCCCAACTGTTAAAACAAAGTCACTAACATAATAAAATTCCTGAAACCTCTTTCCTTACTAATAATACAAAAAGTCTGGTTGTTTTGTGGAGAAAGTTTGTCGGGTTGATCGCCGTGGCACATTCCCACCGCCTCCCATGGTCTGAGTATCCCTTGAGCCAGTGGCAGATGCACTTGAGTTAGCACTTGGTCTCTCTAGGGTTTCATCAAAGTCTGGCAAGGGTGTATTTAATGGATAATGTTTCAAGAACTTGGCATTCCTAACATACTTGCTTCCAGTTAAAGTATTAACTACACGAAAAGTATTTTTATGAAGTTGCTCAATCACAATATGCTTGACTGATTGAAACTGGGGAGTGAGCTTGTTACGCTGAATATTTGCAAGATAAACAATATCACCAATGTGTATACCATGAGAATGTACTCGTCTCTTTTTGTCTGTGTAATTTTTCATGGCAGTTTTATACTGTCGGTTAAGACTTCGAACTTTAAAATAATCGGGTGATTGCTTGTGAAAAGAGAGCACGGGTGTGATGCCAAGAAGTTTCGTGCGAATTTCGCGCCCGAAAATAAGAAACGCAGGACTTACTCCAGTGGCCCTTGCTGGAGTAGCACGATAGTACAAAAGAATATTGTCAAGTTCCCTAGACCAGTTCTTGCCATCTGTGTCACATGCAATGATGGCTTTCTTTAAAAATCAATGGAATCTCTCAATTTTTCCGTTGCTTCTGGGGTAAAAAGGGGATGATTCTTGGGGAAACCCAAACCTAGCAAAAATACTAGACAGGGCATCAATTACACTTTCAGAAGATATGTCATTTAAAATTGTTGCTTCAGGGAATGAAGAAAAATAATCAATTACAGTAAGTATGTGTTTCCCTTGTATAGGCCCAACAATGTCAATTGCAACCTTGACCCATGGGTGTGAAGTCATCTCAATAGGATTCAATGGTTGATCGGGAGCAAGGGAACTGTTTTGTGAGCAAGAGTTGCATTTAGAAATCAGTAATTCAATATCTCTGTTCATATTGTACCAATAAAAACTTTCTCTCAACAACTGTTTGGTACGAACCACACCCTGGTGAGTTTCATGTGCAAGTTGCAACATTTGCCTCTGTAAACACAACTTGGAACCACCACACGTGAGCCTTGGAATAATAAACCATTATGGTAAGTAAGAACTGATTTCATTTTCACAAAAGGAATTAGATCGTGATTAACTTGTTTAGGCCACTTTCCACTTTCAATAAATGAAATAACTTTTGCTAAAGTTGGGTCAACCTTCGTAGCTTCTTGAATTTCACTCAAAGTTATTGATTTTAAAGCTTTCGTGCAAACATTGAAAATTGAAGATAAATACTCTTCAGTAACAGAACAATCTTCTGAGGTTGAGAGAGGCAGTCGCGATAAGCCGTCAGCTGAGTTTTGTGATCCTGGAATATATTGAATTTCATAATCATATGGGAGTAAACGCCAACCTAATCTCTGAATCCGGAGTGGTAACACAGTAGTTGCCTTAGGTTTGAGCATGTGAATAAGGGGACGGTGATCAGTTTGAAGGATAAATTTTCTTCCCCATAAATAAACATGAAACTTCTCCACGGCCCAAACACATCCGAGTGCCTCTCGCTCAGTCTGGGAGTAGCGTCTCTCCACTTCCGAAAGGGATCGACTTGCAAAAGCCACTGGCTTCTTGGAACCATCAGTTTGTTCTTGAATCAAAATGGCCCCTAGCCCAACGGGGCTTGCATCTGTCATCACATAAGTCTTAGCTGAATTGGAATAAAAGGCCAAACACTGTTCTGCAGTTAATTTTGATTTGAGAAGGTGGAAAGCCCTGCTTGCAGAAGAATCCCATTTCCAAGGAATGGTTTTGTGAGTTAAGTGTCTGAGTTGGTTAGTGATGGTAGCATAGTCTGGTATAAATTTCATAAGAAATCCAGCTGTTCCCAAAAATGAATGCAATTCTGAAACATTTTGTGGAGCTTTTGTTTGTACTAGTGCTTCAATTTTACTAGGATCGGGGCGAATTCCGGTTTTTGAAAGCACATGACCAAGGAATGTTATAGAATCTAAATCAATCTTACACTTATTTTTGTTAAGTTTCAAACCTCGACTATCACAACGGCTGAATACCTTTTCTAGGCGATCCAAAAACTCAGCTTTGGTAGGGGCATGTACCACAAAGTCATCCATGTACCACATGACACCCTGTAACCCCATTAAAATATCATTCATAGCTTGCTGATAGGCATCTGTTGCATTAGCGAGACCAAATGGAACGCTTTTAAATCTGTAACAACCGTGATGTGTGATAAATGTTGTTAGGTGCCGTGAATCTGAATCTAACTCTATCTGCCAAAAACCTTTTTTAGCATCTAACTTTGCAAAGTAACAAGAGCCATTCAATTCGTGTAACAGGTCATCAATTGGCGGAATTGGAAAAGGTTGTCTAACAACAGCTTTATTCACCTCACGGAGATCAACGCACAGCCTTATCTCCTCGGAGTTCTTTTTGGGAACAACCAACAAATTCGAAACCCAGTTAGAACCCTCGGTAACTTCTTCAATGACATTCAACTTCAGCATTTTATTAAGTTCTTTTTCAATAGACTGCCTAAGGGCAAATGGTTGTTTACGAAGCCTCTGCGCTACAGGCTGAATATTCAGATTCACAGTGACGTGATGAACAAAATTACTGACTTTACCCAGTCCATGAAAAGTTTTGTCATGTTTACTCAAAACATCTGAACAATCAATCAAGTTTGTCGAATCACACAGCACTGAATGAATCTTTTGAGGTTTATGCAATAAATTTAAGTCAAAAATGCAACGTTGTCCTAAAAGAGAAGCACTTTTCCCTTCAATCACATAAAATTTGTCTGAAATATGTTGATCATTGGAACCTATCTCGGCTATAAAATAGCCCTGGCAGGGTAAAGGTGTGTGTTGTCCATAACCAAAAAATTGCTTGGCAGTCTTATAAAGTTTACAGTCAGAAAAATTTTTATTGTATACATCAGAACAAATAATGTTTTGGCTAGCACCTGTGTCCAATAAAACTTTAATTTTTCGATTATTAATCAAAATTTCCACTGAAAGGGTGGGGTTAAGACAATAAACACAATCGCTGTCAGAGTATGAAGAGAAATATTCATCACGGACTGTATGAACATTTGTCGGCTGATGGGGAGTTGAAGTTTTTGAGGTTTGCTTTTTGGAAGTCTGCTCCCATCTTGTCTTTTTTTTACAAACACGCTGAAAATGTCCAAGATTACCGCAAAATAAACATTTAGCTTTCTTGGCTCCACACTCACCAGATGTGTGGTTGGGGTAGCCACATCGATAACAAAGACTATCTGAAGTCGATATGTGCAGGCGATCAATTGATTCTGCTGTACCAGATGTTGCTTCTGCAGCCATTTCGCGAGATTCTTCACGAGCTTTCTCAAAAAGTCTAGACATTTTGACAGTCTATTCTAGCGTAAGATCGTCTTGCTGTAGAAGGTTTTCACAAAGTGTATGCGACTGACACTTTTCTACGATCTGATCACGAATCATTTCATTTTCTAGTGCAGCAAATTCACAGGTTTGAGCTAATTCTCTGAGGGCAGTCACATAACTGTCTATTGGTTCATTCAGACCTTGGGCACGCTGGCGAAATTTGTATCATTCTGCAACAACATTGCGTTTGGGGTTGAGGTAAGCAGCTAAGACACCTTTGGTTTGCTCGTAAGTGTCTTTATCACCAGGTAATGTTGCAAAAACACGTTGACACTGCAGGCCAAGGCAATGTGTAGCATAATTTGCCCCTGTGATTACTCCTCCAATAGGGAATCAGCAATTGGAACAGTAAACTGGTCAGAAAAGTAAAGAGAACCGGTGACGTCACCAGGAGAATGGTACATATACTGAATCAGAAGAAGAAACCCAGTCGTCGTCGTTATCTGGTTGCTGTATTCATTTGTTGAGTTTAAAAGTACCCGTCCGTTGGAGGAAATAACCCACTTGATGAGCTTGTAACTATTTGGTATTGGTTGGTATATATAAGTATTAGTGTATTATTATTATTATATCCCCAAAAAAATACCACATTGGCGCAACGACTTAATCCGAATTTGTGTGGGCTGATGCCCGAAACTTTTCAAGTTTTAAACTTGCCACTCGCGGCCATATTGCTCTTGTTTTGTTGACACACGAACCCGGCAATTTTAATCCCAGTAAATCCAGTTATTTTGCTTGCCCATCCAATGTAATATTCTTTTAATTTGTTTTTCATTTATTTTGAATTCTTGTTTTTTTGCTTTTGTTTTTTATTTTTTTTTGTCACATTATTGGGCATTTCCCAAATGATTTATTTTTTCATATTTTGTTGTCAATATTGACGAAAATTATTTTAGGTTAGAGAAAATGGCTACAGCTGTGACACATGATCAAAATCGGGCACCTAGTGTTCCCGAACCACAAATTTACATAAATACATGTGATTTCATGGGATTTTTTGCCTTACCTGGGGTGGATGTCCCCAGAGCTCGCCAGCTGGTGCAGAAACGTGCTCAGTTAGGAAATTTTTCAGAAAGCACTCTGAAAGAGGTTCCTGGTTTAAAGGTAACCAGAGCCCTTTTGAGTACTATAAATTTTGCCCCACATACTCCGGGAGATGAAAATCCCCGTTCAAATTGTTCTAGATGCATTGAAGCCGAGGACCAAGTTTGCCAGCGTGGGGAAGTAGTGAGTGACCCTTTAGCGCTTTCCGGGGTGGGGGAAACTTCTGGTGCTCCATCTTGGTCTCGACCTCAGCGCCCTCCACGTCATCGAGCATCAAGAAATACAGTGGGGGAGAATAGGGAGTCCTGTGACGATCCCTCGTTAACACCTGCTTGGCATATTAGAGGCAGGCCATTTCAAAGTTCTGTTCCAAATAGGCCGGGTCCAGTCCCAGATGCTGCTACTTTTGATATTGACCCTCCACCACCTTATGAATCGGTGGGTTCTGATTATGATACTTTCCAAAATGGTGGGAATGATGGTAGAGACAGAGTTCCACCCAATCCAATGCCCACCCACCAGGAGGTGAATCCCAACGTGACTAGATGGGGGGATTTGAGAGTAGACGCCCAGTTAGGCAGAATCGACCCTTTTTTTGAGGAAAGGGGAGGGGAGGCGAATTACAGAGACGATTTTCAAGAAAATCGTTGGCTTCCCCAAGGCCAATATAGATATGCTTATGACGAACCCCCTCATATGTACCAGCCTTATGGGGAAGGAAATGCTTATCGTCCACAAGGGGACAGGTGGAGGGGTGAGAGGTATGCCCATGACCTCCAACCTGTGTACCGTCAATTTGGGGGACAACGTCCCCAAATGCGAGAGATGAGAGATCTGGAAAATAGGTATCGTCGTAGGATGCCTAACCTTCCCAAGAGCTTAGAATACAATGGGACCACCAGCTGGCAAACATTTCGAATGAAGTTCATGCAGTTTGCAGACATGCAAGAATGGACTGCGAGAGAATGTAAGGACAACCTTTGTTGGTGTTTGGATGGCAAAGCAAGCGAGTATTTTGCTACCATAATTCGTCAGGACCCACAAATCTATTTTGTTGATGTGCTGGACAAGCTAGAAAAACGCTTCGGAAAGTACGAACTCCCTGAGACTGCACAAATGCAGTTCAATCAAGCCCAGCAGCAACCAGACATGACCCTAGAAGAATGGGCTGATCAGATTTTGACATTGGCCGAAAAAGCATTTGGGCATTTGCCCGAAGAACATATGTTTCGCCAGGCTGTGATGCGTTTCTGCCATGGTGCCCTAGATAAAGGGGCAGGGCATTACGCAGCGAATCAGCGTCCGAAAACAGTCGAGGAAGCTATAGATCAAATTAAATGGTTTCAACACACATCTTTGGCTATTTATGGAAATGTGAAGGAACTAGCTCCAGAACCCAGGGGCCCAACTCAGATTGCAACCCTTTCATGGGATAACTCACATCCCCGTGTGCAGTCAGCTTGGGTGTCTACTCCATCAGTACGACCCAATACAACAGGGCCCCAGCCTCAGGATACCCAAAGTGTTGTGTCTGAATTAGTAACTGAATTTAAGAAATTTTCTGGAGAAACAATTACTGAATTTAGATCAATTGGCACAGTATTATCAAATTTAAATGACAGTATGGCTACCCTGACCATAAAGATTTCTCAATTGATTGAACCAGGTCAGACTCTAAATAGATCAAGGAGTCGATCTCCCTCACCTGGAAGGAGGGGTTGTTGGACATGTGGGTCGATGTCCCATTTTTCAAGAGAGTGCCTTTCCAGAAATCCAAGTAATCGGTCAGCTTCAAAACCTTCTACGCCATCAGGGTCACCAAATGACCCCCCAATACCCGAATTTTACCAATGGTAAAAATTTCGGACGATTCAGAGGATAATTTAAACGAGAACGAGTCGGAAATGTAGGCCGTTTGCCGACTCCAGATTTAAATATAGGCCATAATTCTGTCATTGCTGGGGATAAATTCCCTGAACATTTTTTCCCAAAAGAGGAAACATTAAATGAGATGCCAGATAGTATAACGATTAACCAAGTGGATACTTCATTGTACTATACTGTACCAGTGATATTGGAAAACGTCAAATTAGATGCTCTTATTGATACAGGGGCACAGGTAACAGTGTTTTCTGACAAACTTTTAGAGCTTTTTGATGAACACCCTCGCATGTTGAAGGGTATTAAAGTACGAACAGTAGGCAGAGAATTAGGAACTATCTCTGGACAAATAGTTGGGCCCATTAAGCTGAAAGTGGGAAAAAATTGGTACATCAGGAATTTTTATGTAGCCCCTGTTTTCGACTCCAATTATTTTGGGTCTTGATTTCTTGCATGAACAGGGTACCCAAAAAGATCTGGCTAACAATATGATGTATTTAGGAAAAGAAAGAGAGGCAATTCCCATCCAGCTGAGGCAGTCACAAAAGAGGGAAGGAGTAAAAGTGAGGTTATTGGAAAAAATAATAATTCCCTCCAATTCAGTGAAACAGGTCCAATGTGCTCTGAGTTCTGCCATGTCAGAGTACATGATAGAACCAGAGTTAAAACCAAATTTGTTGATCCCCAGAACAGCTCATTCCGAAAATACAGATCCTGTTATGACTTTCCTTAATATAGGAAATAAGGATATTGTAATGCATCCAGGTCAAATAGTTGGATGGGCTGTTGAAGGTACAGGTATTTCTTCCATTGAACATTCTCCAGAATTTACTGAAGTTAATGTAACTGAAGTGGATTCTGGAGTAGTTGCTGATAAGAATGTAAAGATGCCTGATCACATTGGGGAATTGTTTGAGAAATCTAGGACACTGTTAACAGTTGAAGAGTCTTCCAAGCTTGAACAACTATTGATAGAATACAGTGATGTATTTGCAAAAAATGAATATGATTTGGGAAATTTCACTGCTTTGGAACATCATATCGACACAGGTGATGCCAAACCAGTTAAAACCCGAATGCGCCGTACCCCGGCATGTTTTGTAGGCGAGGAAGAAAAACTATTGAAAGATATGTTAAAGGCGGGGATTATCCAGCCATCGGTTTCCGAATGGACCTCAGCACCGGTTCTCATTCGTAAACGCTGTGGCTCGGTAAGAGGGTGTTGGGATTTCCGAGGAGTAAACGCCGTTACAAGAAAGGACACTTACCCCATGCCCTTAATCGACGACTGTTTAGACACACTCGCTGGGAATACTTGGTTTAGTCGCCTGGATGGAAATCAAGCTTATCTTCAAATTCCAGTAGCTAAAGAAGACCGTAAGAAAACGGCCTTTATAACCAAATATGGGCAGTATGAATATCTTAAAATGAGTTTTGGTTTAACAGGAGCCCCGGGATGTTATTCCCGGGTGATGAATTTAGTCCTTAGAGGGTTAACCTGGAATATTGCCTTAGCTTTTCTAGATGATGTGTGTGTGTTGGGCACAGATTTTGCAGATCATTTAAAAAATCTGCGAACTGTCTTGAATAGATTTCGGCAATATCAATTGAAATTAAAGCCCAGAAAGTGTCTCCTGTTTCAACAAAAAGTAGAGTTTTGGGGACGACTAGTCTCCTCCCAGGGAATGGAAATGGGGGATCCGGCTAGTCAAGTTATAACAGACTGGCCCCGACCCCAAAACATAAAAGAGATTGAGAGATTTTTGGGTCTTGCTAATTACCATAGGGTATTTATAAAGAACTTTGCTACTTTAGCAGCCCCATTATATAAAAGAACAGGAAAAAAGGCAGTGTTTGAGTGGGGGAATGATGAAGAAAATTCATTTTTGGCATTAAAAGCAGCCCTTGGGTCTCCTCCAGTTTTGACTTTTGCTAATAAAACTGACATGTTCATTTTGGACACGGATGGGTCTGATGTGGCTATAGGGGCAGAGTTGATACAATTACAAGATGGACAGGAGAGAGTCATAGCCTATGGGAGTTGTGGATTAAGTCCCGAACAAAGGAAGTATTGCACCACTCGAAAAGAACTTCTAAGTGTGATGCGATTTACCCGCCAGTTTAGACATTTGCTTTTGGGCAGACACTTCACAATCAGGACAGACCATAGTAGCCTTACTTGGCTCCTCAATTTTAAAAATCCAGAAGGCCAGCTGGCCAGATGGATGGAGGAGCTAAGTCAATATGACTTTACAATTCAGCACCGTCCAGGGAAAAAACATCAAAATGCTGATTTTCTGTCACGACGTCCAGAGGAAGACTTTTGTAAAAAATACAGAGCAGGGGTGCCATTAGAACAACTTCCCTGTGGGGGTTGTAGATATTGTAAGAGAGTAGACCAAAATTGGGGAAATTTCTTTGAAAATGTAGATGATGTATTCCACTACCAAGCAATAGAAATCAAGCAGAAAGTAGAAGAATACAATGATTCCAATATGTGTTTCATGCAAAAACAGAAATTTGTTCCAACATTGCTTCCAATACAAGAGATTCTTTCAGATGAAACTTCAGAGAATATTTCAGATAGAGTTAGCTCCCTTGATGTGTTGAACTCAGGAATTTTAGATAATGGAATTAGCTCCCTTGATATGTTAAACTTAGAAGTTGTAAATAAAACCCTCACAAAAACAGTTGACCCTGGGGAAGGTGGGAGTGTTTTAAAAGATTTGGGGATAGAGCCTAAGGGAGAAGGTATTACAGTTACTACAGATGCTGATACTAATAATCCACAGGCAGGGGTAGATAGGGACCCACCTGAACTGGAATATGCTTTAAGTGGTCTGAAATATGAAGAAATTTTAGCTAAACAAAATGAAGATGTTGATCTGGAATTTCTTAGAAATTGGTTAGAAAAGGGGGAAATACCTTCCCCCGATGCTCTTTTTCAGGCAAGTGCCGAATCCAAACTGTTTTGGAATCACCGGGAAAGATTTTCCATGATTAGGAAATTGATATACAAAAAAAGAAAAAATGGCCACTTGGTTCTGGTGATACCTCATCACCTACGTTCGGAGATTTTGTTGTCAAATCATGATCTACCATTGGCTGGTCATCAGGGGATTAACCGTACCATGGAAAAAATAACAGCTAGATATTATTGGCCGGGATTAACTGCCAATGTTGAGACTTATGTTAAAGCCTGTGCAAGATGTAATAAACAAAAGAAGCCTTCCTTTCATTTCCGTCACAAAATGGTCCCATATCATGCAGGGTCCCCAATGGAACGTGTTCATTTAGATTTTTTGGGCCCTTTACCAAAAACGTCGAGGGGAAATGAATACATTCTAGTAATAAGTGACCAATTTACAAAATGGATGGAGTGTATTCCCCTCCCGTCTCAGACGGCTGAAGAAACTGCTACTGCAGCAGTCAATGAGTGTTTCTCTAGGTTTGGCTGCCCATTGGAAGTGTATACAGATAGAGGGGCAAATTTTGAAAGTGATTTATTTAAAGCTGTTGGCAAATTACTACAAATTCACAAGGCAAGAACAACAGCTTATCGCCCGTCATCTAATGGCCAAGTGGAGAGGGTAAATAGAACTTTAATGGATGCCCTTAGATGTTTCGTGGGAAACAGACAGTCCACTTGGGATTTACATGTCCCGCAGTTGGCAGGAGCATTAAGATCTTCGGTGAATAGGAGTACTGGATTTACTCCTAATAAAATGATGCTTGGAAGGGAGGTGGTACAACCAACCGACCTAGTTTTTGGTCCTCCTCCAAATGAAACATTTCAAAATGCAGCTGAATTTGTTCTTGCTTTGGAGAATTCTATAAGAACATCTCATAAATTGGCCCGTGAAAAATTGAAAACTCAACAGAAAATAATGAGGAAATACTATGACACTACCTCAAAAATTCAGATATTCAAAGTGGGAGATATTGTTTATTTCCTTGATTTTGCAAGTAAACCTGGCCGTTGTAAAAAATTAAATCCCATTTGGAAGGGGCCAGGAATAATTATTCAGTGCATTTCTTCATTTCTGTTTAAAATACAATTGATTAATAAATCAATAACAATGAATCATGACAAACTCAAACATTGTACTGATGGAATTTTACCACCTTGGATTGAGCGCCATAAAAATCTTTCAGAAACTAGAGGCTCGATGGTTCCATTGTACTGTATATGTGAGAAGCCTGATACAGGGTCTTTCATGATACAATGTAACAGTTGTTTGGACTGGTTTCATGGTTCTTGTGTGCAAGTAACGAAGCAATCGGCTCAGAGAATAGATCTGTATAATTGTCCACATTGTGAATTGACAAATCCCCAATAAGGAATTGTTTACAGGGGGAACTGAGACACTTATTTTTTTGTATTTTTGCACAGATTATAACAGATACCAGTAATTATATAATTATGAGTTCAGATGAAGGAAACGAATCCCCAAAGAGATCTTGGACTCAAGTCCAAAAGAAGACTAAGAAATGGGGACAAGGACAGAGAAGGAGGGTCCAAACTTTGGACTTCGACCCTCAAGCTCAGACCCGGGATGTCCGTTTAAAAACGGATCCCAACCTGCCAATGGTTAGGTTTGTGGGTGAAGAAAGAGTGGTGAAAACTAGTTCTGGCTCAACTGGGAGCATAGTTCCCGGAGCCCAGGGGCCAGTGACACCATTAGGTGCTTCAGTTTGGGGAGAGTCGATCTCCCTAGTCCCAGCTGGAAGTGAACGATCGAAGGGATATTCATCCCTCAGTGACAAAAAAATAGAAGTTCAGACTGGTCCAAAAATAGAGAAAAGATTTTCTTCAGTATTGGAGGTGGGAGAGGATGATGTACTTTTTCTCCCAAAATCCGTGGATTTGCCCCCCACCCCTAAGTTAAAGGGACCACCATCAGTGTGTCCCTTGCCAAGTTGTTCAGTTAAGGTGAGACAGTTGCGAAAACACTGCCAAGGGGATCATCTCCCCACTGCTTGGTGGATGCCGCAATCCGAAGGACAATATTTTAGTCCAAAGACCATTGCTCGAGCTTTTGAGAGGATGACAGCTCCTCTTGAAATGGGATATCTTGGACTACAAGAATTAGTTAATCGGGAATACTCCCGTTTCCCATTGGAAGTTACTCCCCAATTTGTGGCACGCATGCAGGAGTTGGAGGGCCTGTTTGAGTGGGTGCCAAGCACTCATTTCCCTCCTGCAGGGAGTTTAAATCACCTGGCTACGCCAGCTGGGCTGGTACATTGGAGGATCCTTATGTTCCTTCAAATTAAAATTGAGGAGAAGAGGAGATCTAATCCCTCAAGAACGACTGATGGATCAGTGTATCCCAGATTGCAGTCACAGGGTGACGTCTCCGGTGTCACCTCCTTCAAAACGCCAGACAGTAGTCAGGGAGGATTTCCACTCCCTGGAACCCTAGGAGAATTTGGTGGTGACCTCGCAGGTTCAGTCACGGATGGTGGTGGAAGTGCCGACTTGTTCAGTTGCACGGATGATGCTGGAGGTGCCTGTCTGTTCAGTGGCAGATTCTTCAGAGGGAGATTCCTTGACAGTTTTTTCAATATTATCTCCCGCTAGACATGCTTCTTCAGCTACTGGTCCCTCGGAGGTTCCTCCCATTTTTGCTTCAACGGCTCCTACATTTAGTTCCTGGGGAGGAGGTCAGTTAGTGCCTCTTCCCGTTTCCTCGGCCATGTCACACTCTTCAGAGGGTTTGTCTGTCGTTTCTTGTGCCATTTCCTCCGTGGTTGGTCCCAGGGTGGGAGGTAATCCAGGTCTTCCTCCTGCTGTCCCAACAGCCAGTGCTTTGTCGGGAGTCCCTCCAGGCTTTTCTCCCGCTGGACCTTCCAGGGAATCTTGTTCCATGAATCTGGTGGACACACATTTTCATTTGGATAGGGTTCGCCAGAGATTCCGGAAACCCAATTTGTCAGCCCGGGAGGTTCTCTCCCTTAATGGTGGCCGACCTACAACTTGTCCTTTGCCTGTTTTGGGCGGGGTGGTAGTTTATTGTGATCCGGCAACCTACCCTAGGCCAGAGGAACTTCTTGGAGATCCTGGGTAAACCACTTCCCTAATGCATATTTTAGTATAGGCCCAAAATGTTTATACTTTAAACCAGAACAGTGGGACGGTGTGAAAGCCATCCCGCTAAATCGTCTGGTGTTGGAATCTGACGCTCCGTATTTCCAGGGGGAAATGAATTTAGCGGTAGGGGGCACTCCTCTCTATTTGGGGGAAGTTGCACTGAAAATTGCTACGGAGTTACAGATGTCCTTGGGGGTGCTGGTGGCCTCGGTCACACAGAATGCCTGTACCCTTTATGGGTTCCCTTCCCCATAAATAATATCCATCATAAATGCAGATAATTTTGGATGAATTTTGGAAATTGTGGCAGGAATTGAGTTTCGGGCAATGCAAAGGCATGCCCCCAAAGAATTAGTATGCTAAAAACTGATAATATTGTTTCCAGAAGTTTTCCGAAATTGAAATAACAGGACTCCAGACAGATTTTTCTGATATCAGATTGAATTTTGTATGAGGACTTGAGATAGTTTGGGACCTGTTAAGGCACTTCTAATATGAAACTGTACCGCTATTGGCGTATTTGTTTCGGTTGGGTAGTGAATTATTTTCCCAATTTAAAAATACTGGTGTTTGTAGGAATTTCAATAGGATAGCATTATTTGAAATCCTGCGATTCTGTCTGGAATTCTGTTTATTCATTGCTGGGCACATATTTTTTAATCATTTGTTTGCCCAGATGCAAATAAATTTGTCATCTACCTGTGTATAAATCTGGGGATTTATCCCCGATGCTATTAATATAAGGATTAAGAAAAATATTAAATTGGGACCCCTTCCCTGGTATATATATATACATAAAAAAAAAAAAAAAAAAAAATATTAAAACATGGTTAAGTGATGAAATGCATCACAAGTAACAGGATTTTGAAGGACAAAATTGATAAGTTGAAATGGTTTTATTTCGGATGCCATGTGTGATATATTTTAATTTTTGTTGAATTTTGTAATTTTTGTACCTTGATTTTGTTTGTTTCTGGGTGCAGTTTAAAAGTAGTAGAGGGAGGGGATTGGTACAAAAAGTTGTAATATTTTATATAGTTTTATGGGTTTCTATCTTCAATTCTTGTGTAGTGAAATGTGAGAGTATCCATCTCTTGGGATGCCTTTGGATCCTTTTTTCTGAGAATTCCATTGCTGATCCTTTTTTGATTTAGTTAAATACAGGGAGTTTGTCTCCCTAACGCTTTTGCCCTTTAAGGGTAGGGATTTTATTATGTTCCCTGGGGCCATTTGGAGGGGGTTTTATTTAGAAAACTGGGGGGAATGTAGCATAATTTGCCCCTGTGATTACTCCTCCGATAGGGAATCAGCAATTGGAACGGTAAACTGGTCAGAAAAGTAAAGAGAACCGGTGACGTCACCAGGAGAATGGTACATATACTGAATCAGAAGAAGAAACCCAGTCGTCGTCGTTATCTGGTTGCTGTATTCATTTAGTGAGTTTAAAAGTACCCGTCCGTTGGAGGAAATAACCCACTTGATGAGCTTGTAACTATTTGGTATTGGGTGGTATATATAAGTATTAGTGTATTAAGATTATTATATCCCCAAAAATTACCACAAATGCAATAATGTAGCTCTCTTTACAGAATCGTCCTTGCTGTCAAGACCACTTGCAATAGAAAATATATCAAAAGAGTTAATCCAAAGTTTATATTCTGAATACATGTCAGATACATTCATATTCAGAGGCATCGGCGCTCGGAGACCTGACGTCTGCATGTCGAAAACAGTGAAGTTCGAAAAATGAACAGGCTTCTTTAAATTATCGGAAGTAACGAGCTTGACGTCACTGCGAAGCAGCAAAATCGCGGATACAACGACAATAGGACAAAGAAAGTTTCTCATCAATGAAACACAAGGCAGGAAGTCTCATAAAACAAAGTGCAGACGTAGGGCAGTTCTGAAGGGGGTTCCTTTATTCCTTGTCGCCAAACTGTTGTGTTTCTACAACACATAAGTTCAACCTTAGCTGTTTATTCAGCGATGATACAAAACATGTTATGGTCGTTCCTCGACTATCTCTTCCTCCCCTTTGTTACCTCCCCTGATGCACACAGTGCCTACAATCAGATACACTACAATCCAAGACCTCAATACCTTGTAAATCCTCCTCGGTTCGCGAGACAAGTTCTGATCCGACGTGGCATACTCCTCACCAAACGCCCAAAATCAGCTTGACTAATGTTATTCCATTCTTCCTGCAGTGCTGCGGCGAGTTCCTGGATATTGGTTGGGGTGAGAGGGGTTTTGGCGTTGTCGTAGGCGCTTGCCAAGCATATCCCAGACGTGCTCGATTGGTAAAAGGTCTGGACTTAGTGATGGCAAAGGCAGTGTAGTGATGTTCTGCTCCTGGAGGAACTCTGTAGCGACACAGGCCTTGTGTGCTCTTTCATTGTCATCTTGAAAAATGAATCGACGGCGGTGACGTCGCGCAAATTGCACAACGCGAGCTGCTAACATGTTGTCATGGTAGTACTGCCCTGTGACACGCTCCTGGGTGATATGTAATGCTGCTCTGCTAGTCTGGGTTATGCCATAACCGTTCAACAAGCAAAACGATCGTGCTGCCTAACGGTTATGCCATGCTATCGTTCGTTCCGCCGTCACCACTCTGTTTCGCCTGTCGTGGAAGTCGAGTGTGAACCTCGATTCATCGGAAAACATGACTGCTCAGCTGTGTATGCGATTTCGGATAGTCTAACCAATGACTCGCACATCTGTCGCTCGGTGTAGCTGCTGTCCAATTTCTGAGGCACTTTGATGACGGTTACGTAATGCTGTGGTTAGGATGAAACGATCCTGGTTAGTAGTTATCGCCTTTGGACGACCTGACCGACGTCCGTCACCAACATGCCTGTCTGGGAGTAGCGTGACCACAACCTGCTAATCACCGATTGAGTAATGTTGAGAATTTGAGCCACTGCAGTCTCTGTCTGTTGCCGGCTTCTAACATGCCAACAGCACATAAACGTTCGTCACGTGTCAGACTTCGCATACCTCAAAAGTTACGTTTCGACCGAAACTATTAATGAACGAGTTAAAATCAAGAAAAGAACGACGGGACTTCCGAAAAAGTCCGTCCAGTACAAATGAAAATTTCAAAACGTACCCCACAGACATTAATGCGGCACTCGTGCGAAACACCTGCACGAGGTTTTCGTGGGCCGGTGACATTCATGATCCAAACTAAACTTGGTAACATATTAATGTGTCCAGTCACGCGTATCCAATACCATTTTTCGAAAATATCAACATCTCTTTGGATATCCCCTACTTTGTTTTAATAGTATATATAGAATATATTAAATTCTGCTAATACGACGAGCGCCTGTGATATAAGTAAGTACCAAATTGCCGGAAATAAGCAACAAAAATCGTCAGTTTTACTATAGACAGTAATGAATATGTGCTGAACCTCTTCAGAATCTCAAGGCTGAATGTTAAATAAAAGCTATATTCCCAACGACAGATAACTTCATTACGTCCGTCTAGGTTGCCTAATTTTAGGTTACAAACCGAATACAATGGAATATACCCGATTGCAGATTCCGTATCTAGGTAGTATATTATTATCCCTTGTGGGTGAGGGTGTGAGATGAGAAAATCTCATCCGAGGACAAAGATATTTGGGCCAGACACGAGGCTTGCCAAGGGTCTGGACCAAATATCTTGTCCCAAGGTTGAGATTTCCTCATCTCAGACCCGCCCAGTCAGGGACAGCAAGATCCCGCTAACTCTTGTGTTGTTTAACCCCTTGACTTACTTGATAAGACAACGACATACGCAATTGTGCTTCCCTCATATGTAGTCACTTATATTTATTACCCTAACTGAAATTACTGAAATAAACTATTTGAGATGTAAAAGCACGCCCTGATAAGGGATCCTTAATTGTGTTAGGAAGCAAATTACTGAGACAAAAGTAACAAGTCAGTCGCTACTGTGTTTGTTCTTTAAAAAAATGCTTTCCTCAAAAATAGCAATTTGTCTATTGTTTATGAAGTGTTTTGTGGGTTTTGGATTCATTAACTTCAATTTCAAGCTACAGTCAGTTAGTTGTCATCCCGAAAGTCACGTTATAATTGGAAAGAGTTATCAGTGATATACATGAATGTTTTCAAAGAGGGAACAAGACAGAATGTTAGAGTTAAGCTGAACACTTTCACCACATTAACACCCGTCAGTAACGTAAGAACATCCATTAGATGGGGTTGAGGTTGGGGCGGAAATGTTAGAGTTAAGGTGAACACTTTCACCACATTAACACTCAAATATCATACCGTCAGTAACGTAAGAACATCCATTAGATGGGGTTGGGGTTTTGGGTTGGGGCGGAAATGTATGCGGGAGCTCCAGTACTCTTTACCAGAAAAATCCAACAGTTTCCACCAAAGAAGGGATGTGGAGATTTGGTGACATAAGTGGGCTATACCGGACCCGACCCTTCCGGCGCAAAGTAGAAATAGAGTTCAGGTCATACAAAATGTTTCTGTCCTGGCTTCAAACTGGTGAATGCTGGTGTAATTTGTTTGTTTTGTCTTTTTTACACAAAGTGGGGAGCTCTCGGGAAAACCGCGACGCACACAAAACTTGGGGGTAAATTTATCAATAAAACAAGGCAGATTGCCTTTTCAAGGATGAGCAACGAATTTTGGGTGGTGAGCGATATCGGAGTTTAACCTCGAGGGGCGAGGAATATGGAGCCTCTGAAGCTATTTTCCGCCCTTACCCCACACTCTCTGGAAAATGAAACATTATGTGTGCTAAGCCTTTCATGTTAATTATGCAATTTCCATGATGAGTACATCGTCAATATTTGTTCAATGTTGAAAGTATATTTACAGTAAATTGAATGAAGGTATATGTGTGTTGTGGAGGGTACACATGTCCAAGGTGCTCCAAGACAACAATGGTTGTACATTGTTGGCAGTGGTGACACCAGGAGTTTCTCGGTAAACGGGCTTGTGCTTCCCGACAAGGAAGGGAGAAGCAAGGATATTACCCGATAAGCCCACAAGAAAGGAGACAGTTTCCGTGTCGGGGGATGGTGGCTATACCTACCACTCACCGGTGTCACCACTGCTTGTCGGATCATATATGGGAAATACATTTGGTGGCAGAAAGGAGTCCGATAGGCTGTGTCCAATGTGCAACCATCCAACCTTGGTTCGTCCTACAAAAGAAAACGTATGTTTCGCGATCGGGGTGGGGTACGTTCTCTTTTTACCCCTTTCCCAGTTTGACCGTTTGAGTTTGATAGACCGAATATGATATCGTAAGTCCAGAATATTCCAGAATATTTTTAACCCTTTACCTAACGCCGACGATATCAAAATATAACATTTTAAAAATTGTGTTTTCTAATTTTTCCACAAATGTCAACAAAGCCATATCATGTGACACCTCAATGGAACGAGCTCAAGAGCTCGTTCCAATGAGGGGGTCACATCATATGGTTGTGTTGAAATTTGCTGAAAAATATTTTTTTAAATTGCTGAATTTCATGTTACGCGGGTTGATCCGTTAGGTAAAGGGTTAAGAATTCAGGTGACCATGTAAATCGACGGAACTTACACTTTACAGGCTACAGCGACCTGAATTGGGGGGGGGGGGGGGGGGTGTTGAGGTCGGTGGTATATTGTACACTCCTATCTCCTATGGCGAAAATCCACCAGAACTTCATTTCCAGTTTTGATAGAATTGTTGGGTGTGTATGTGATATTATATTTCTTTCTTGTTTCTCCACGAATCGCTTTTTGTTTAGAATTCAAGACACTGTAATCTAAGTTAAATGCCTTTTTCTTATCAATGGGGGGGGGGGGGTGCTTTGTGGTGGCGAGAAAGTGGTATTTGACGGCAAGAAAATACCCCCCTCTTCACAAACACACACAAGCCGACGACACAAACATCCGCATGTCACCAGGGCCGGTGGAACCGGGTCGAGTGTTTAAGCCGTCTTCACCGACATTTTTCTTCTTTTCTTCATAGAAGACAAAGAGAAATATTAAATATTGTTAAAAGGCAGATTTTATTTAAAAACCAAGTTCTCATTTGCATCATTCGCATTCCTAAGTGCCCATGTTTGTACGCGAGGATAATATTGGTGCGGACATGCGTATAGCTCAATTAGGCCAATAGGGATAAAAAAATTCGCAGTAACTTCCATTGGCAAGTTTGTGGTTTTAAGATGAATATGTGTGCGGAAATATAAAAATATATATGGTGTTCTACAACACTAATAGATTAATTGGTGGATAAATATATTTAGCCTAACTGTTTAATCCCCCCCCCCCCCCCCACCACCTCCTCTGCACTCGCAAATAAAATAATTAACAAGACGTATGTAAGCCTAGGCAGTTGCTTTGTCTGGTAAACTAAATATTCACTGGTTCTTGGTTATCTGAAAGATATCTGCTGTTTAAAAACGTCATTTTGCCGACCCAAAATGAAGTATACCCCCCCCTCCCCCCCCCCCACCCCCGCACAAATGCCACTAGAAAACTCCGCTTTATAGTATATTTACATATTCTTAAAAGACACCTATATGACATCTACATGTTGGGACGTCCCATTGAAAACAGAAACTGATTCAAAATGAAGTATACCCCCCACCCCCGCACAAATGCCACTAGAAAACTCCGCTTTATAGTATATTTACATATTCTTAAAAGACACCTATATGGCATCTCAAAAATCGCCAATTAATTTTCATTATTTTTTTCATTTTTTGTCTCAAAAACATAGGTTATGACCCCTCGTTGGAACGAGCTCGTCGAGGTCGTTCCAACGAGGGGTCATAACCTATGTTTTTGAGACAAAAAATGAAAAAAATTAGTTATTCAAGAATTATTTTTGCAAGTATCGTCTGCTTTTCAGGTTAGGTAAAGAGTTAAAAGATACCTATATGGCATCTACATGCTGGGACGACCTATTGAAAAACACGTCAGTCTTTTTAACACTGATTTTATTTTCTTTAAGATGAAATTGGGTCCGGCGAACAGGCTGAGACTATATAAACGCCCCCCCCCCCCCCCCCCCCTACACACACCCACCTCTAAAAAATATGCCCAAAAAAGCATTGAAATTGTGCTGATGCATTTAAGGAGGACGCATTTAAGAACGATCTCAATGCGTTCCTATATTAATTTTCTCCCAAACAAACGCATTCGATAGAAATAAAGAAGCGGACCCTAGGACCTTATATTCGTTGCTGCGACCGCAAACATGTGTGCCTAGCTTCACTTGCAAGCCACGCGGCACGTGCTGAATCTTGAATAGAACAGAACTTTATTGCAATAAATCACCCGCACTGGGGCAGATTGCAATGTATAATAATACAAAGATAATGAACTATAATTAAGAACACTTAATAATTATCATCAGTGTTGGCCTAATCCTTTTTGTCCAAGGTTTGAATTTGAAGCTAAAAAGCCCTCAAATTTGCTTTCAGGGCCTTGAATTTTTAGAATTTTCTCGGGTCATTGGCCGAGCTTCAATTCTCAAATAAGGAGGCCTGGACAATATTCAGGGAACACTGTGTTACATGCTATAGGCGTGTTTCGAGGCCCGAAGAGCCGCCCGGGGGTGAAACCAAGTGAGGGTGTACCCCTTCTTAGAGTGAGTTTCTGGGGGCCCTCCCCCTGTAAAATTTTGAAAAATGTAGTTCTCTCTGGTTCTCTGAGAGTCTTTCTAGGGTAACATTTGCTTCCAACTGGAGGTAATTTCCTGTACCAGGAAGACAGGGAAATTGCTAATGTTTGTATCGTTCTCACGAGGAACAGATTCTCAAACAGATCTTACATAGTCAACATGATTGGTGATTGTTTGAGGTTTCATAAATATGTAAATCTCTAGAATTACAGTCACAAGTTAGTGACTATCATCAAATATCTGCATTCTGGTATTTTAACCCTTTACCTAACATGAAAAGCAGACGACACTTGCAAATAAAATTATTGAATAACTAATTTTTTTCATTTTTGTCTCAAAAACGTAGGTTATGACCCTTCATTGGAACGAGCTCGTTCCAAAGAGGTGTCATAACCTGTGTTTTTGAGACAAAAAAAATGAAAAAAAATAATGAAAACTAATTGGCGATTTTTTTTTATAGCGCTAGCCGGTTTTTGCCGTTACGTTGGGTAAAGGGTTAAATAACTTACATAACAAATGTGAAGAAGAGTCGTCCATTACTCAAGTTATTGTTCGGAAACCAAAGTAGGTTTGGATAGACGTTAGGACAGATGGACAAACCATTCACACACACATGATCGGGTTTCACACCATGACAATACCCCATATTGGCTTCGGAGTCGTGCACCATACCCGAGCGATCAATAATAAACGTTCCAAGCACCAAATAGTGTATCAGTGATTTTACCTCAACGCTGTTGTAACAAGTGATTGACGGGTGAATAGCAGAAATGGGGTTTGAATTGAGGTTGGGGGAGGGTAGCTGGGGTGTACTTCGTACTAAGTTCGTATACACCCCATAGTGCTACCACTTTCCCAGACCTCCACCAATAGAAGATGGACCCTCCCCCCCCCCCCCCACACACACACACGCACAAACACACACCATAACCAGCATCACCCAGGTCTATGGTCTTAGGATATGCCTTCGTCAGTTATGTGGCCCCTTGCTTAAGTATGTCCGGGGGCCCTAGGCAGTCTTGGCCCACCACTTGATTCAGCCCTTTATAAGTTCGGCCTTTCAGCTTTCTGTCGAACCCATTCTTTCCTCGGAAACTGTTCGTTATGTTTGTCATATTGTATACTGCTGTATCGTGACCTGTAATTTCTTTTTTTTCCATTGTGAAATCTATTTTATGTATTGTATACATATAACAAAATGTTCAAATAAATATTGTTTAAACTAAACATCCTTGGTAAATTGTACGTTTGAGTAGATCTTGGCCGACTGCGTTTTTTCTTTGTGATTTGGCACGCTGATACTAAAGGTAACATCTGACAAGACTTTCAAACAGGTGGCAACCATGGATAATATTGCCTGCGTCGGTGGGAATAACCGCCAAATATTAGCTGAGAAGTTAACACTTCAGTTAATTTAAGCACCCCCCCCCCCTTCCACCTCCACATTCACACCTCCACCCGACCACCCACGCACTACTTTAAAAAGTGGCCCGCCGCTCTACTCAACTATTTTTGAGAATCTGTTCCACACGTCAGTGAAGTGGTGAACAGGGTAACAACAGCTGGAAGGTCCTGGTTAGGACGAGTCCCCACCCCCTCCCTCGAGAAAAGCTGCAAAATTCAGTGCTCTAACAGTGAATGTTAGGCATCACGTAGCCCTATATTTGAAACATTTTAGCGCTCTGTTTTATGAAAGTTGCATTGGGCCAATATTGGGCGGGGGCGTTTTAGTGGACCAAGTACACCCCCCCCCCCCCCCCATCGTCCCTTCCCCCTCATCCCACATACACACACGTTTCGTTGTGCACACCCCTCTCGATACGAAAAATGTGGCAGCACTTCTGTTTCTTATTTCTCCAAGTCTTAGGTCTGGTCCATTTTAGGCCGTGGATGTTTTATTTCTGATCATGAATCTATGTATGCACAGATGTGGATTCTAATTCACTGACCACAGTAAATCCTGCGGAAGCGTATTAGGGACATGGAAAAAAAAATTCTCACACCCAGAAAGTCGAAATTTCGACTTTTTATCTCGAAATTTCGACTTTTTATCTCGAAATTTCGACTTAAAATCTCGAAATTTCGACTTAAAATCTCGAAATTTCGACTTTTTATCTCGAAATTTCGACTTAAAATCTCGAAATTTCGACTTTTTATCTCGAAATTTCGACTTTCTATCTCGAAATTTCGACTTAAAAATCTCGAAATTTCTACTTTTCATCTCAAAATTTCGACTTAAAATCTCGAAATT